>CM044012.1:47744732-47829732 GCA_024085815.1 Flaveria linearis
CATACATACAAACATACATACATACATACAAATACATACATACATACATACATACATACATACATACATACATACATACATACATACATACATACATACATACATACATACATACATACATACATACATACATACATACATACATACATACATACATACATACATACATACATACATACATACATACATACATACATACATACATACATACATACATACATACATACATACATACATACATACATACATACATACATACATACATACATACATACATACATACATACATACATACATACATACAAACGTACATATACGTTAAAATAACACAAAATTTATACGCAAAAATCTTTAAAAAAATATACATACATACATCAACCAAACCTATACGCCGCGTATGGGCCCATACGCGGCGTATAGGTGGTGTCGTACATGTCCCACACATTTGACATGTGCAGAAGTTGGTGGCAATACGCGGCGTATGGGTCCATACGCCGCGTATAGCTGTCGGTGCAGCAGTCAGGGCACTACCCACTTGTCATGTACGGCATCGACCTATACGTGGCGTATAGACTTATACGCCCGTATAGGCTCATTTTTCGTTGTGTATATAATGGGTGGCAACGCATTCGCGCACTCACAAAAAAAAAAGTAAAGGTTTGATCGGTGTTAGTGATTGATGTTTAGATTCAACATCACAAGAAATTTGGGTTTTGTGGTTCAACATTTTCTTCTCGCAAATAATTTACTCGGTAATACTATATATTCTTACTTCAGTAAGTATTTACATACATATATACATATATCTGAATTGGATACTTAAGAATCGTTTCAACTGGCTCGGGTTCCATCGATGTTAGTCGGTTACGGTTAAACTGAATAATTTTCAAGATTTTCATCGTAACCGACTAATGTCGTGGAACCCGAGTTAGTTGAAATGATTATTAAGTAATCAAGACATTTATGTGTACGTAAGTATGTATATAAATGAAATAAGAGTTATAGTTTACCAAAAATATAAATGAAATAAGAGTTATAGTTTACCAAAAAATTATTTTGAATAAATAGTTGACCCACGTAACCCTATTTTCTTTTCCAAGTCAAGCGCGTAAACAGTGCTCGTTCGCCTTAACAATGGTCGTGTGCCTGAACAAAGGCTAAGCTTTGGGCGCATGAGCACTATACGTGGCGTATGGGTCCATACGCCACGTATAGTGCTCATGCGCCCAAAGCACTATACGTGGCGTATGGACCCATACGCCACGTATAGGTGTCAGACGTACTGTTTTGTACCATGTACGATTACAGGCAACGTATGGGCTCATACGGGGCAAACGTGGCAAGACTATACGCAGCATATAGGCCCATACGCGGCGTATAGGAGTACTATACGTGGTGTATGGGCCCATACGCTACGTATAGTTGTCAGACGTCCTTCAAAGCGTTTTTGTACCATGTACGAATATACATCAGACGTCCTTTAAAGCGTTTTTGTATGACGTACGAATATGCGCAGCGTATGGTACCATACGTGGAAGACGTGGCAAGCCTATACGGGGCGTATGGACCCATACGCCGCGTATAGGTGCAATCCGCAAGCCTATACGTGGCGTATAGACCCATACGCCACGTATAAGTCATTTCAAATATGACTGGACACAAGATTCGTTTTCAACTATATAAGAACGCTATCCGCAAGCCTATTCGATCTCCGTAAATCTCAAACGTATTTCTCCCTCAAAATATCACACTTTTTATTCGTTCGGTATGTCGTTTTGGGACAGTAACTATTTGTTTGGTGAATATTCAAATGAATATTCGTACGTGGCGGATAGTAATCAAGATGATGCGTACGTTCAATCTGCTTACGAGACAGGACTGCCAGATTTAAACCAATCGTATGTTCCCGATGATGAAGTTGAGTTTTGCCGAGAGTCAACTTACGACACGCAACAAAATAATATACTCTCGAGTGATGAAAAACAAACGACTTTTATCTCTCGATGAGCTAGTCTGTTGGGCTGTTAATAGAGGACGTGATAATGGTTACGTTATTATTACACGAAGATCAAAGAAAAAAGACGGTCAGGTCGTAAAGGTGTGGCTTATCTGTGATCGTGCTGGCGAACACAAAAGTAAAGCAACAGTCAGACGATCTGGTAGCAAAAAAATCGGATGTCCTTTTAAATTAGTAGGGATATACGACAACAAACGTCGTTCGTGGAAATTAGAGGTGCGAAGTGACGAACATAACCATGATCCTGCTCAACATATGGAGGGGCATCCTTTTGTAAGAAGGTTTTCTCAAAACGAATACAATTTGGTGGAGCAGCTTACTGAACAGAACATGGAGCCTCGTAGCATCTTATCAGCTATTAAAAAGCAAAATCCTAATAACGCATCAATAACCAGAGACGTATACAACACTCAATATAAGATAAGAAGTGAAAGAAAAGTCGGTGAAACACCAATGCAAGTCTTAGAAAACCTTTTATCTATTAAAAGGTACGTTTATTACACTCGAGAAGATCCCGATACAAATGTCGTAGAAGATATATTTTTTTGTCATCCTAAATCATACGACACTTGGCGTGCATTTCCGCACGTGCTGATGATAGACGCTACATATAAAACAAACATGTACAAGCTTCCGTTTGTTTAGATTGTTGGTGTGACCTCCACACACAAGACATTTTGTGTTGCTCATGCGTTTATTAGCAAAGAACGGGAAGATAATTTTGAATGGGTGCTTAATAGATTGAAAGATACGTTAAACAAGTGTATGGAGCCGCGCGTCATAATAACAGACAGAGATCTCGCTTTAATGAACGCATGTGTTAAAGTGTTTCCGAATGCTTCAAAGTGTTTATGCAGGTGGCATATTGATGAAAATATCGCGAATCACTGTAAAACAAGTTTTACGAAAGATGACTGGAGAAAGTTTAAATACACATGGCCACGTTTGTGTGAGTCTCCCACGACAGAGATTTACGAGTATAACTACAACCTTCTTTACGAACGACTAGTTGAAGCGAATCGAGAAAGTAAGTTTTTCATTACATACATACATACAATACTGTTCAATATATAATTTAATTATGTTTTATTATATTTTCAGAAGTATTGTCATATATAAACAAAAACTGGTTAGAGAGTTACAAAGAAATGTTTGTATCAGGCTGGACTAACTCGAACCGCAATTTCGGCCAACACACAACAAATAGGGTGGAGAGTCAGCATGCAAATTTAAAAAGATATCTTAAATCAACAAATAGCTCACTGGATAGACTTGTGGAGTTTGTAGATCAATTGGTGAACGCACAAGAGGTAAATTTAAAAGAAAGCTTTGAGACAAGCAAACTTAAAACCATGAATCATCATAAACTTCCGTTGTTTGATTACTTAAGAGGCAAGGTTTCACACATAGCTCTTGATTTATTAGTTGCCGAAAACACTAAATTGCGTGTGATGCACTCTGCAAATGCAACATCTGGTTGTCATCTTTCACTAGTTGTGGCTTGCCTTGTGCTTGTCGGCTGGAAAAATATGAACATTCTGGTAATAGCCGCTCCATCATTATCATTTTTCTATTAAAGTAACAAATTATATATTAATTTATACATTTTAATGCAGGCACTAAAATTCCGTTAGATGCAATTGGCGTATTTTGGACGAAGTTTGATAAAATTAAACCATCATATATGGTGGATGAAAAAGTTGATGTTGAAGAAGAAATGGAACGGGTGAAACAACAAATAATGACACAACCCACAGCTGTAAAATTTAGTTTGGTGGAAAAAATAAAAAAAATTATGTATCCATGGAAAAATAACAAAAAAATGCCTGTTGTGCAAACAGATATTCGCGGTCGTCCAACGTTAAAGGTTCAACAACAAAACTATGACACTCAACAACGTACGTGCGACATGCAGAGACATAGCTCGTTTATTGCGTCTCACATTTCCGGAAGAACAAGTTCAGCTATAAAGCCCCAGAAGCCTGCCATGCAACGTAGTCGTTCAACGTCTTCTAAAGTATCACAGGGTACTAATGAGTTTTCTTCGATTGTCGGAGATCGCCCATTAAACAATATAAACAGGTTAAAAAATTGGATTCCGTCAATCTTTCATCAGTATATTTCACGTATACGAGATGTCCGACACGATGGGAATTGTGGTTTTCGATCAATAGCTTTAGGCTTAGGGTTTGACGAAAATAAGTGGATGTATTTACGGACACAGCTTTTAGAAGAGTTGGACAGACATGAATTGGAGTACAGAGAAGTTTTCGATACTTTGTACCCCGGACAGTATAACGAATTACGTCACACCATCGATTGGCAAAGTGTGGAACCTGCACCAGAAGAACATTGGATGATAATGTCGTATACGGGATTAGTGGTTCCTCAAAAGTTTGGGGTTATTCTTCATTTACTAAGCAATAATGGTTGTCAAACATTTTTCACATTATGGGCTGATCCGAAAACTGTCATGCCTCATCATGTCGTGTCAATTGTTCATGTCAACAATAATCATTTCGTCCACGTCAAGCTAGAAGGAGATTATCCGATGCCAACATTAAGTAATCTTTGGATTCTTAACCGAAGCGTACGTGCTGCAGAATGGGAGATTATGTATAGGATTCGTATCTCGGAATACAACGCAATAATAGAGAATAACCGAGAACCCCAGCTTATATAAATTTATTTTAATTCATAATTTGTAATATGCGAACTATATATTTTAATTTTAATTTTATTATTGTATTCGTATTATTTAATATTAAACTGTTTAAATAATTTTAATTCAAATTATGTATATATTAAAATAAAAAAAATTAAAATAAAAAAAACAAAATATCTTTTAACTATTCAAAATATCAATATTAATATATATATATATATATATATTAAAACTCAAAAAATTAAAATAAAATAAATACATAAGCTATACGTCGCGTATGGACCCATACGCGGCGTATAGCTCCTCCACGTAAGGGTCATAAGCCGCGTATGGGTATAAAATGTCAAACACTATACGCCGCGTATGGACCCATACGCCGCGTATAGGGTATAAAACGTCAAATCAACAACGCACCCTATACGCCGCGTATGGACCCATACGCGACGTATAGGGTATAAACTGTCAAATCAACAACGCACCCTATACGCCGCGTATGGACCCATACGCGGCGTATAGGGTACAGGGGTGTTGATTTAAAATTAGGAGGTGTCTAAATAAAGGGACCCTTTAAAAGTGATTGTGAGTAAATAATGAGAGAGAAAAGATAATAAAAAATATAAAAAATATTATTAATTAAAAGTATAAAGAAAAATAGAGGTTTTAATGTAATTATAAGAATACGGATGAAGAATGGACTATGAATGTTATAATAATTTTAAAAGTATAGTCGTTAAAGAGTAGAGATTGTGAATGTTTATTGGTAAAAAGAAATATCAAACATATATGTTTTAACGAAACTAAAAAATGCATAACACGTAAATGCATTAAATTTGTGTACATACAGGGCACGATCATATTCGTCGTTGCTTTTGGTGGTATTAACTTGCTTTAAATTCACATTTATCGGCATCTTCATCTTCTTCTTGTTGCATCCTAGTAAACTGAGCCTTCATAACTCCCTTTGCTCTTATAATATATGGAGCTTGCATTGGTATTTTGTTTGGTCTCTTTTATATTTTTTTAATAGTGAAGGACTCCAAAGCTGATGATATATCGGGACTGGTTACCCTGTACCTAGTTACGTTGTATCTTAGTTACGCTGTACCTAGCCGTCAGTCGTAAGTTATACCCCCAGGTAATTAACCCAATACTTCGGGACTGGTTACCTTGGTTACCCTGAACCTAAGCGTCAGCCGGGACTGGTTGCCCTGGTCTCTTTTTATATTTAAACAAAGGTTTTCTAATGGGGCCTACTAAAGAGACGCCCTCGGGGATAAATGGACGCCCTCCTTACGGGCCGTAAGGCCCTTCACGGGCCGTATGGCCTGTCGGTAGTCAAATCAGTCATTCAAAAACGTAATTCAAAAACGTAACGGCCCGTGAATATGAACACGGGCCGTATTTCTTAACGGCCCGTGAAGCTCTTAACGGCCCGTTTGGATTTCCCATTACGGGCCGTGAACTTCTTTACGGGTCCTAGTTTCACCTTTAATAATTTGACGAGATATATTATTCCTCGTTTTTCGTGTAATTTTGTATTTATTACGTTATTTGATATGACGTAATATTCCTCGATAGTCGTGTAATTTTGTATTTATTACATTATTTGATATGACGTAATATTCCTCGATATTCGTGTTAATTATGTGACGAGATGCAATATTCCATTTCAACTACTATATAAACGTTAGTTTATAAATTCATTTCATAATTTAAATTTCTACGATATAAATTCATTTCATTTCAACTACTACATAAACGCAATATTCCATTTCAAGTACTATATTAACGTTAATATTTAACGTTACGATGTCTTTCTGGGATAGCAACTATTTATTCGGTTCGGAATCTAACTATTACCCTCAGGAGGGTTACGGTTATTACGATGAGGCTGCTTCAAACTATCTAGGACAGTTCGCGTCCAATTATGGCGGGAATGACGGCGGCGATGACGGGGTGATAACGGTGGCGATAGCAGCGGGGATAATGACGGTTCTGGTTCCGGTAAAAAGGGTTTATACGACACGAATCAGGTTATAAGATATATCATATTTAATTTTACTTTCATTTTACTATCATTTAGTAATAACTAACTAAAAATATTAAATTGATTAGGTTTTCTCATCTCGTGAAATAACTGGTTGGACCCCTATAAAGAGAGATTTGTGTCGGCGTGGATAAATAGAAGTTATAACTTCGGTCAGCACACAACGAACCGAGTTGAGAGCCAACATTCGTTGTTGAAAAGTTACCTGAAAGCAACCAATAGCACCCTGGATAGATTTATTCCTTTCATTAATAATATCTTAGCTACCCAGGAAATTGCTATAAAAGAAAGTTTTACCAAAAGCAAAATCATGCTTATGGTGCATCATAATCATGAAGTGCTTAAATTGCTGCGAGGTAACGTTTCTATTGCGGCTTTGGATATGTTAGTCGGTGAGATTAACAGGATAAATCATCTAATTATATCCAAAGACTCATGCCATTTTTTTACCAGCTGTGGTCTTCCGTGTGCTTGTAAATTAAACAATTACTTTCAAACAGATGAATGTTCTTTTACGTTTTTTATTTTTTCATGAAAACTTTTATTATATTTTATTTAATATATTATTTTATAGGTCAATGTATCCGCTCGATGCCATTGATGTTTTTGGAGGAAGCTAGATTTTTCACTCGCGTATATTGTACGGGAGGTTCAAGTAGATGTACATAAAGAGATGGAGATGGTGACAAAACATTTACTTGTCCAACCCGAAAATATGAAAAGATCTTTGATTAATATTTTCAAATCTTGCATTACTCCTTCAAAAACAGATAAAAACCTCCTAAAGTCCAAACACATACACGGGGTCGTCCAAAAAAAGATAAGCAAAAAGAAACAATATTAGACCCCCCCAGACATAGTTCATATGTTCAACCGAGAGAAAATTTTGAAGGTCCGCCAACATATTCAAGTTCGGTGGTGAAGTCAAAACAAGTGCCTTTGCAGCGCAGTCAATCCATGTCTTCGAATCAAGAGCCAAAGATGGATTATCTCAACAGAGTTCCAAGTTTTCATATATCCCGGGCGACGAAGATAAAATTTTTTTTTTCCGGTTTAACCGCTGGATTCCATCATTCTTTTTCCCGTATATTTCAGGTGCGGATGATGTTTTAGCGGACGGAAATTGTGGTTTTCGTGCTATAGCACTCGCACTGGGATATGGTGAAAATCACTGGTGTTTTATACGTACGGAACTTATATCTGAGTTGGATGAAAACAGACATAGGTACGCTGCGATGTTTCCTGATATAAACGAAATAAGGGAATCATTAAACTGGAACGGGTTAGGTGCGGCTCCACACAAAAATTGGATGACAGTGCCACCTGCTACAATCCTTATTGCTAACAGGTTTCGAGTGGTCCGACCACCATCAGTGGACCATCGGAGGTCATCGCCAAATTTGGCGGCAATCCCCATGGCCATGACGGTCTGTCGACCCAAAATCCGAGGCGGCGTGTCCGTAGTCTGCCTCGCAATTAGGGCGTCCGTAAACAACCCTAAGCGCGAGGCAATGACGGTGATGTACGAGCCGTAAACAATCGGGCTATCCATCTGCAAAACAATGAAACAATAGGCATAATTATGAATCGCATAATAGATAATACTTATTTATTAAGAATTAGTATAAATATTTTTTACCTTGCCCTGAATGACGCTAAAAAATAGGCGGCCATGCAGTGAGCTAGATTCACCCGTCTAGGTGAAAGCAAGGCCCTCAGAAAAAATAAGTCAAGGAGCGACACCTGCTCCATGCTCTGGTCTCTGCCGGCAATGGTGCCGGCAATGCACCGGTGTAGATACCGGTGCAAAGGATCCCTAATGGAGGTCGCCCTAATGGCGCCCTCCCACGGCTGGTCGGAAATAGTCGGCCACCATCCGACCAAAGGAGCCGCCTCCGACTGGACCTCGTCAGTATAAAAACGAGGATCCTGCGTCTCCTCGTGGGTGTAAAACCCAATAGTCACCGCCCACTGGGCGAGGGTGAACTCGTACCTACCGGTCCCCAGCATAAATCGAACCGCTCTGTGCTCGCGGGGGTCCTGATCCTCAGTGGCGGGAGTGAACAGAAACGTAGACAAAAACTGCAACGTCAGCTCCCGGTAGCCCTTCCTCGATCCCAAATCAAACATCCGCCTCCACGGCGTCTCTCCGTCCAGCCCGATGATATCCTGGGCACGTGCTATGTCTCCGACCTCCTCTAACACGTCCCAGTCGATGGTGCGTGTCCCCTTCAGGGGACGTCCAATCAGCTTCCACAGCTTTTGCCGTGGCTGTGTCTCCCTCGGAAAACGAAGATTAGGGTGTGGGTCCAGAAAGTCACCCTGACCCTCGGGCTCAGTCTCCGGACGTGTACGTTTCCGGGGCGGCATAATCTGCAAAAAAAAATTAAATTCACAAGAACAACAAAAAAGGGTTACGGCCCGTGAAGCCGACTCACGGCCCGTACCTCTCTGAATTTTCAATGGGTTACGGCCCGTGACTACCTTTCACGGCCCGTAACCCTTTGAAAATTCAAAAGGTTACGGCCCGTGACCCATGTTCACGACCCGTATCCCCCCAATTTTTCAGAATTTTCAGATTTTTTAAATAAAATTTTCATATATTTAAACGATAAATACACAAAAATAAAATACGAATTTGCATACGTACCGTAGTAAGGAGTCGGCGGTATGAAAATGATGAAAAAACGGAGGTCGTGACAGAGTAAATCGTATGTGTGTTTAGGGGGCGTAAATGAACAAATGGGCCGTGAGGTCCTATATATTATCCAGCCTCACGGTCGTGACGGCCCTCACGGCCCGTTACATAACTAGTTAACGGCCCGTGACACACCTCACGGCCCGTGAGACTTTGAAATTTTTAAAAATCAACCGTTGACACTACACGGCCCGTAATGTGGAAACGAAACGGCCCGTGAAGGGCCTCACGGGCCGTTTACTAATTTTTTATGTCTATAAATTCAACCACTTTCCACAATCAATTCACACAAATTTACTCAATACCCAAACGATGAGTGCTACAAGTGATCAAAATCCGTGGACGGATGAAGAGGAGGTCACTTTAGTAAGATCTTGTATCGAAAATTCAGGGACTATCCCTCCAAATTCAATATTTTGGAACCGTGTTTCAACTCGTTTTCATCAAATTCTCGAACGTGAAGACTATCGCACCACTCGTGAACTTAGCAACAAGTGGTCTGACTTGAGAAGGAAGGTCACGACATTTCACCAGCTCTACAAAGACGTTTACAAAAATCGAAATACGTTATAGAATGATACGGATATTATGACAAGAACTCAAGAAAGATATCGGGAGAATTTTGGAATTTCTTTTAACCATTTTGCGGCTTGGATCTTTTATAAAGATCAAGAAGATTAAAAATTGTGTGTTTTATTATTGTGTGATAATAACGGTTTGTCGTTTTTAATAAAGTGTACTAATAAACGTTTATGTTTTAATAAAATATTTCATTACTGTTCTACATTACACGTCTACCATACAGTTCGTCTACCATAAATCTTCGGAATCTAAAGCAAGCATCCTGTAAGCTAACCTCTTGCCACTCTAAAGATCTATTTTGAACCAACCTACGCAATAACATACAAATTACAACTCCCGAATCTCGACCAATATGACCGGCGTTAGGAGGCCAAACGGTTTCACCCGATACCACCAGTTCTTCGATTTGTTCTTGTCCGGAGTGCTGCCAATATTGTATACGTGACAGAAAATGTAAAAAGTACGATTCGAATTGTACGAAAATCGTTCGGGCATTACGATGAATGCACCATGAATCATCACACGTATTTGGTCGGCATTCGTATGGAGAATATATACGAACTTGTAGTGAGTCCATAGAAATCTTAAAAAAATACCAATTTTCTTCGTCATCAGTCATTGGTACGTAAACCTACAAAACAATTTAATTCACGGTTATAAATTCATGATTTTTATTGTAAAACATGAAAACAGTATTACCGTATCAACTTCCCATAACGCGGGATATAGACAGTCACTCCCGTCTCCATATTCGTTACTATTAACGGACCCCGAGTATATTAAGTTAAACCACTCAAATGGGAGAATCGTCCAACGATCACTACCCGGCAACTCTTCGGTTCTACGTATTTCTTCGTATCTCCATATTGTGAGTCTATTTGTCCACGCCCGAACATGCTATAAAATAAAAGCTTTTTTAATTGTTAGAATTTTAAAATAAAATAAAATATGCAAAAAAAACTTTAAATCAAACCTCTGTACCTAAAGACACGTTTTCGAGTAATTCACGCCAAAATTGTAACGGAATATCGGAATGACCCATGTAATACACTCTACATGTTTGGGAATCACCGTTACGTATAAAGTGAATAACATTCTGAGACCAGTTCCTCCCGTTCTGCCAATTATGGTTATCTATTGGATCATGAATACTTTCCACAATATCTCGTGAGTTTGAAGAGAACTCATTTTGACGTCTTCTACTACCTCCACGAGAAGACATTTTAACTGTTTCGTTTCTCACTAACCGTATATAACAAGTCATATATATAACGGTTTATATAGAATCTTAAATCGAATCAAGGAATAATACGTCGCGTCACATAATTATAAAATTTAAAAGTGCACGCATATCGAGGAAAGTAAATTCTCAGAAGGACAACTACAGCCCGTGACGTGCCTCACGGGCCGTTATATATATTGTTAACGGGCCGTGGGTGTGGACATTTACGGGTCGTTTGTTCCTACACGGGCCGTGAGTAAGGTGCTGTTTGTTTTTCTTCAGAAGCTCTTCCCCACCTCTTCATCTGCGCGCACGAAGACGCGGGAAGAGCTTTTGAATGCGCAGACCGTTTGATTTTTGAAAGACGTTTCATTAAAAAACGTCTTCCTGACGTCTGCGTGGAGAAGAGGTGGACTTACCACTTCTGAGGTCTTCTAACCTCTTCTCCATTCCCACCTCCCCCATGGCCACCCCACCTCCTCCCACCTTCCCTACCGGCTGCCCCACCTCCCCCACCTGTCGGACCATCGCCGCCCCACTTCCCCCCATCGATCAAACCACCGTCGCCCCACCTCCCCCCACTGGGTCGAAACTCATTGATCGGTGAAATCCCGAGTGAAATTGGGAACTGTGTGAAGTTGCCTGAACTGCAACTCGGTGGTAACCATCTCACTGGAATGATTCCACCAGAAATTGGTAGAATCAAGAACTTGCAGATTGCTTTAATCATCTTCATGGGCAATTACCGCCGGACCACCACCGCCCCCCTCCCCTCCCCTTACCTGCGCCGGACAGCTGCTCGACCGACCCCCTCCCCCCGCTCAACCGCCCCCTCTCCTGCGACAGCCTTCGAAACCTCCGGTAACGATTCAAACGCCTTCCGCGAAGCACAAAATCGAGCAACCTCGGTCTGAAATCGAGCAACTAACACAGATCCAACGATGACACAAAATCCAACAACCTCGGTCTGAAATTGAGCAACTAACACATTCAAACACGAGATCGATGATTTTAACCTTTAAGTGCAAACAGATAACAAAATCATGTTCGGAAAGATGAGATTTACAGTTGAATAGAATATTAGAGACGAATGAACAGTCCGCAGTTGAATAGATGAGATTTACTTATCAAAAAAATCTATTTTATAAGTATATAAATAAGCAGTTCGCAGATGTTAAAAAACAAACAATCTTTTTCTTGCAGACTGCAGACATTTAGTCCACCTCTTCTGCTGCAGATGTCTGCAGATGTGGTCCGTAGACTGCAGACATTTTCCTGCAGAAAAAACAAACAGCACCTAAATGTAGTTGTGAAAATTAAATTTCGAGGGCCTTACGGCCCGTGAGGCCCTTCACGGGCCGTGAGAAAAGTCAAAGGGCGTCCGGGAATCACCTGACAGGACGTGTAATTAGCTTGGCCCTTTTCTAATTACATCCTACTCTATTTTCTAATCACACCCTACTCTACTATATTATTTAAGTTTTGAAAACAATCACACCAATCAAATATGAGTTAAACATAAAAATTAATTAACATTTAATATTTCAAGGTGCTGTTAAATGTGGTGCATATGATTTTCCGTGAAAATCCCATATTAATCAACTCATTTAATGTAAAAAATTTTATATATTAATAAATGACATAATTTGTAATTTACTTTTTTTTTAAATATTTTAACAACTGCATTACAATTTGTAAAAGACTAACAATAGGCTTATGTATAAACTGACTCAAATATTGCATAAAAGATGCACTACAAGACGTGTATGAGAAAATTAGATAGGCTTACCAACTAATTTTTGATAACTAGTAATGTTAGCTAAAGTCTCACTAGCTATCCCTTATACAAGAATTTTCAATTACATAATTTAACTAACTAGGTGTAGAAGCTTGTTTACAACCACTAAGACCAAATTCTTGAATAAGTTCTAGACAATATTTCTGGATCTTGATGTGTTTTTATGACCTTTATTTGAAGAAAGTATTTCTTAAAACCCAAATCTTTGATTAAAAAATTTGATTATACGTGTTTTTTAGTATAAGAAATGTCATACTCATGGTTTCTGGTGAAAATCAAATTATCCATATATACCAACAAAACCATAAGAACAAAATCTTTAGACAGAACAAACATAGAATGATCATACTTACTCTGGAAAAAAGCCTACATCAAATAACACACTAAATAATTTCTTATTCCGCATTCTAGAGGTTGTGTTAGCCCATATAACAATTTGATTAGCTTACAAACCTTAGTTTCATTCTACGAATAGCAACCTACGGGTAATTTCATGTACACATCTTCATGAAGTTCACCATTTAAGAACGTGTTATTAACGTCTAGTTAAAATAAAGACCATCAAAGTCTAATGACACACCTAATGGTTACTGTTTAACTACGGGTGAAAATTTTCCATCGAAGTGTGGAGCCTTTTTCTGACTAAGCCCTTTGGCTACAAGTCTAGCCTTGATACCTCTTTATTTACCATGTATACCAATAGTTTATCTTATACATCCATTTGCATCCTATTGCCTTTCTTCCTACAGGCAACCCTACCAGCTCCCATGTATTATCATAGCTACTATCCAGTTTTGATCACTTACATTTTCAAAATATGACCAAGGTTCTACTCTTTTATTTAATGTAGAGGCAAAACACAAATTAACCCTAGATAATTTTGAGTAGTTCACCATTATTACTAATTCATGTTTAACATTTCCTTCTATTATGAAATCATTTAGTTTTTTTTTAAAGTTTGAAACTAATCGATGCAGGTTTAAAAGTGGTTTGATTAGTTCCCTCGGGAGAGTTTGACTTATCATTATTATCATTACCAATCTTTGCCTCGCCAGGTCGTGTTTTAAAACGACCAAGTTGTTAGAAAACAACATCGCCATGGACATGACTAAAACAACCACCTTGCTGCTTGGATTGAGAATTAGTATAACACGACACCCTCCCCTGGTCATCAGGTAACAATGTATCCTTATGACCAATGACTGTACTTGGATTATATTAATAAAATAATTAAGATTATTTATGCTCTCATCAGTGAGTGGGACTCAGTGAGTATATTTGTTTGTTTGTTATATTCTTATCGGTATGAAGATTAGTTGTTACAAGAGAAGTATTTTCTTTAAATGGAAATACTGTTTCATAGAAAGTAACTTCTCTGAAAAATATAAATGGTTTTTGTTCAAAATCTAAAGTTTATATCCTTTTTTGAAACTAGAATAATGATGCATTCATGTTTTGTATGTGTTTTAAGTAGTTAAATATATGTTTTTGCTATATAATCACTATCGAATGCATTCACGTTGTTATTATTTCGGATTGCAGGTGCAGAAGCTTAAAAGAAGAGATTTGGGAAGCTTAGAAATATAGTTTCATAGAGATTAGTTTCATAGAGATTAACTTCTCTGAAATATATAAATGGTTCTTGTTCAAAATCTAAAGTTTATATCCTTTTTTGAAACTAGAATAACCCATAGGAACACCTTTATCAGCATGATTACCAAATTGGTATTTGATTATTTAAAGCAATACAAAATAAAGGCAGCCAAAGATATGAAGGTGAATTTGAGAGGGTCCAAACCATATGAAGTTTTACCAAGATTGAGTAGGAAGTCCTGTTAATAATATATGTTTTTGTTAGAATTCACTCGGACCAGAAGTAAAACAGAGTACCCCCTTGAAATAAAAGAGATCTAGCAATATTAAGAAGATGTGCTTTTTTTCCATCGCCATTTTGTTGTGGGGTAAAGCGACAAGAAGTTTGATGATTAATTACATTTGTTGTGGTAAAGTCATTTATTTTCTAATTTACAAACTGAACCATTATCACTTTTGTGAGTTTTAACCTATTTGTCAAATTGATTTTGAATCAATTTTACAAATCTCATGATATTAGGGAAAACTTCATCCTTGTGTTTCATTAGATATGCCCACACAACCCTAGAATAGTCATCAACTATAATTAAGAAATACTTGTATCCCTCTGAACTCTATGTGGCCCCGAGACATAAGTGATCACTTAAGGGAAAAGCCGAAAAGGAACTCTGTGTTGTTTTGCTCATAATAGACTTCACATGGTTTATTATTTCCTAAAGAATTAATCTTAAGATAGTCTTTCAAGACATTTATAACTTGATTAGATGGGTGCCCTAGTCTAGCATGCCACAAATTAACTGAATTTAAACTATTATTGCACACCTAATTAAACAGAGAACTATAACTATAATACAATCCCTCAAGTTGACTACCAGTCACTAGAGTTTTCTTTGAGAGAGAATCTGAGTATAACAATTTTTGTCATCAAATGAAACAATGAAGTTACAATCTTTAGCTAACATGTAGACAGACATCAAGTTGACGCAATGATGCGGGCCTAAGTGTTGAAAACCGGGTCTTACTATTTTTGGAGGCCCAAGACCGCGCTTCACGAAAATGGCCTAACCAGGGTTGTGAGTCTCCGTTTCTGACGTGCTACCAGTCAAAACGACCGCGGAAACGAGGGCCACGTTGTGGTAACCCGCCACAGGCGGGTTATCCTGTTAATTTTTTGAAATAAGGCCTCTAAATGGGTTTTTGGGCCACTTTTATGTTTTTTCTAGTTTTCGGGTTTTGTTTTGGGTTTTTGTTTCGCCTAGGGTTGTTTGTTTTAGGCCCATCCCGAATGTTTGTTTGCTTATTTAAATTGAGTTCATGTAATGTAAAAAGACACTTGACATTATTGAGAATTAAAATTCAGTTACTTTTGGGTCGAATTTGGGGGTTTGGGTGAAGAACTTCACGAGTATTCGCAGAATCAACGTGATAGTACTTCGATTTCGTTCTGTGCGCTACATCACACAATAACCAGGAACAATAAACAAATCATTTAATATTACTTTGTTACTTATCTTTATATTCCCACATTTAATAATAGTAGAACTAGTTTAATTTTGGTGATTAGTTGTAATATAAAACTCAGACACCATTTAATAAATTAATGTCAGACACTCAGACATAACTATATGTTTGTTTGCCCCTAAGTCAATTACCAAACTAGTATTATTTCCTGTTATAGTTTCATTATTAATGCAAAATTGATGAGAATTTAGACTGGTAGAATAGAAGAAGCAACAATAACTACATGAAAAATGGAATATTTAGATCCATTACTTATTAAGTGATTGTCGCATATCGGTAGGCATGAACAACTCCTATTTAAGCCTTTATGAAAGTGGACTACCTTCATTTAACAAACCTAATAATTTAGAAATCTGATAAGGGGTAAGAGAACTAGCAATAGGGACATTAAAAGACTCGGTCTTACTAGTTATAGAATTATTAGAGGGTTAGGACCTTTATTAAACTTTTTCTTATTGTCAAAAGGACATATTTGGATTAGAAACAAATCTTACACATTGATTTGATGTTTTTTTTAGAATAAGTTTAAGTTTCTATATGATTCTTCTAGAAACTATTTAGAAAGCTTCTTAATAGTAGGGAAAGATTCTCATATTATTAAACTTGTTCTCACTGGTTTGTAGACACTGTCTAAGCGTATAAGGAACTACATCAACTTAATCATGTGACTAAAATCATTAAAATCTTTGAAGCACTTGATAAGTTGTTTCCACACTATATTAGTCATATCATAATTTATCGAAACTAGTGTTCCACCTTAGGTTAATGAATTTTTTTGCTATATACCAAAAAACATCAGAGCCATCAAATTTATCATAAGTCTTCTTAAAATATTTCCAAAACTCATAAGCAAGTTTAGAGTACACTTGACTCATGCATAACTCATCAGAATGAGAATTAAGAATCCAAGTAAAGATAACAGAGTTACATCTATTTCATGGTTTGGCAATAACGTCTAACTTAAAGCATTCACAACTCATTCCTTAAAATTATGTGAGTGAGAGTTCTTAAATTATATGGAATGATTTAAGTGGTTATGAGAGTAGGAGAAATAAAATGTTACTGTTCATCTGTAAATTTAAGAATTCACCGTTCAATCCTTTTAATTTTTTTAATATTTTTAAAGTGGTTGTGAGTGAAGGAAAAAGAAAGGTAATGAAAAAGGTATAAAAATATACTATTTAATTAAAAAAGAGAGAATAAGTAGTAATTTGTAGTGTAATTATAAGAATAAAAATAAAGAATAAGATGTGAGTGCTCTTAGATACCATTTATGAATCCTACCTTATTTTTAACATCTAAAGCAAGTTTCATAACATTAGACCATGCCGTATAATTTTCAGTTCCTTTGTGTTTAACAATAGTTAGGTTACTATAGTCACTTGCATGAAGTTACATAGGTCATTTGCATCAAATTTACTAAGAGGCTGTTTGTTTTCGGCTGACCCGGCTGACCCGCTGACTCGGTCAGCCGGTCAGCCGGTCAGCCCGTTTGCAGTTGGTGAAACCCACGTCTGACCGGGTCTGATGGGCTGACCCAGACCTAGAATTCTTAATAGCTGACCACAACCATACAACTGATAGCAACCAAAAAGTTGTCCCCATCGTCCGCCCGGATAAGAAAAGGGGCGACGAGCACCCCCATCGTCGGCACCCCCATCAACGAGCACCTCCATCGTCGAGCACCCCCATCGTCGAGCACCCCCATCGTCGAGCACCCCCATCGTCGAGCACCCCTATCGTCGAGCACCCCCATCATCGAGCACGCCCATCATCGAGCCCTCAGCACCCCCATCGACGAGCACCCTCGATCTGTTGTTGAATTTAAGTTTGAAAAAATCACCAAATTGGATGATGCATTGAAGTTGTTCGATGAAATGACACAGAGACGACCCCTGGATTTTGCGCCATCGGTAGGGGATGAAGAAACAACAACGACGATTGATGAAGAGGAATTGGGATGAAGATGGTGAATTGGGTTGGATTCGGTGGGGTTTGAGGGGATTTGGTCGCCATTGATGCATGTGAAGATTGTGATGAGTGAGGGTTTGAGTGTTGTGGAAAGTTAAAACCCTTATTTTATAATTATAAAACAAATATGTTTTATTAGTTTGGGTGTGATTATTATGATTTTGATTTTGATTAAGTAGTTGATTATGATTCTAGTTGATTAGAAAATATACGGGTTTTTTTTCGTCAAAGGAAATATTGTTACGTAAATACTGAATCGATTTGGTTCTAATTAGATACTGAATCAAACAGCCAAGTTTTAGTCAGATGCATACCCAGTCAGAACTTCTAACTGGGTCAGCTTCTAACTCAGTCAGATCTTACTGAGTCAGTGTAATCAAACAGCCCCTAACTAAGTTTTTACAAGTAACCAAAGGACTAGATTCAGAACCAATCATATGTTAAAAATGGTAGAAGATCCTTTAATGAAGCAATAGTATGTATGTATTAGAACCAATCAAACAAAAGAGTTAAGACAATACAAGAACAATTATTCATATAAAAGATCAGATCAACAATATGATGACCTGAGAAAGACAAGAACGGCAAACACAAACTGAGATCAAAACTTAGGACATAGGGTTCATCAACTCGATGAGACCTTAGATACGGAGAAATCGAAGAAAGCGTATGTACGAAGTAGATGAAATTAAAGATCAGTTTATAACCTCCGAACACCAGCTCTCCAAATATATGCTACCCACACGAAAAACAAGTAGATCCGTACCCAACACAATCACACGTGTTTTAGAGATAAAACGGGTCGAGATGGACCTTCAACCGGGGCAAGAAGCTCCGGTTTACATGCCAACACAACCCAACCTTAAAGCCCAAAGAACAACAACTCAAAGCCCAATGAACAGCCCATCGAACAACAACAACAGGACCAAATAGAACCACATAAGAACTTTAAGAAGAAAATGACTAAGTGATCACACAGCTATGTCAATTGGATAAGAACTCAAACTGAAAATGGCTATCTATTATTCTTCTATATAGTCGTGTCATATTTTGTATAAGTTGAAAATTTAAATTTCTATATTGAAGGACGCGATTATGTAAAACTTTGATTTCAGTCAAAACTAGTATTAAGCCAATGTGTTGCAGCGGGGACGTAAAACCATGCCAAGTAATATCAATGTCACTACTATCAGCGACTACAAACACCAGAAAAGTTTGTAATTAAAAAGAAGTATAAACAAAAAGAATAAAACCGAATAAAAAGTAGACTTAAAAATGTTAAACCATACGTGAAACGTAATACATTAAAACGTTGAATTACACACGCACGTTACTACTTATAACTCTCAAAATTTAGACTGGAATGTAATAAATAAAGAATTTTATAAAAGATGAAAAGTATATGAGAATAAAGTTGAAAGTGAAATTTTATAAGGTTAAATTTAAAAGATATAAACGTATTAGGTTTTACAAATTTTTTTAAAAAATTAAATGGTTATACTATATGCATAAAAACTTATACATTCAAGTTAGTAACTAGTATATATATATTATCGTCCTAAATCAAACAACTGAAGTCAGGAGTTCTAATAGAAGTTAATTTTCTGGAACCGGAGCAAAGGGGACTTCTAAAACATCAAAGAAAATAATAGATCTTTGCAACAACTTGCTCTCTCTCCTCACCCTTATGGATTGTAATCATGTTAATGTAAAGCAATGTTTTTAGAACCGGATCGGACGTCGAACCGGACGCCTTACTGGTTTGGTGGTCGGACCGGTCGAACCGGTTGGATCGGATTTAACTATATTTTAATTATATTTATATATGTAATTAAATATAAGTAATTTATATATGATTTATATATATATATTATAGTTATATATAAAACTTAACTATATTTGTATATCCGACGTACTAATTTATGGTTTAACACCCCGTTTTTACCCACTAAAATAAAAAAAAAATATCAAAACCGGTCCGAACCGGTCCGGTTTCTCGGTCCGACCAGCGGTTCGGGACGAACCGGCTGGTTCGACCAGTAGAAACGAGTCACCCCTGACCGGACCGGACCAGGCACCGAATCCTGGTCGAACCGGTCGGACCGATCCGGTCTCAACAACAATGATGTAAAGTGCAATAACTTCCTACATGTTGAGTTTCAAAACGACCTTTTGGGTATTATGGAGTCATTCAAATTGCATTTTATTTTATTATTTTAATAAAATAAAAAAATTTTGTGGCTCTAGCTCATTGCCCTTTTTTTTCTTATTGAAATTAGGTTAATAAAAAGAGCGTAACCGTTGTTTTTACTTAGCTCATGTTTTACGTAAATACCGGGGAAAAGTTGATCGCTTCGTGATTGATGTGAACAACACGATAATAATAATGCTAACCTAAGGATGGAAACAAGAGCACAAGTTTTTTAAGTGTTAATATATTTTTTCAACTTAATTTGGATAGGTGTTTTTTAGCGAGTGCTGTTAAACACCTTTTATGTTAGAAAGGCATGGGAGATTCACAAAACAACATGATATATGTACATGGATATGTGCATTTGAGAATCCTATGCTTATAATACTTAATAATATCATACGTATAGGAATCTGATCGATATTCCATGATTATTTATATGAAAAGGAATATGAACTAAACATGCATATTATTTTCATTTTACACAAACTAATTTAATACCATCTAACGACTCAAAATATAAAACATGACAGATGACTGATTGCCACCATATTACATTATTAATGGAGAGGCTCCATAGTATACATGATGGCATCAAACGTACTTAACTATACAAACATAACACACGGTATTATAAATTTATAATGTATCTAACCTAAACATTGAGATTAGTATGTATTAATTGAAGTACATTGTGATCATAGTCCCCATATATAAGAAAAAAGGGCTAAAGCGGTGGGGCCAGGCAATATACCGATTGAAGTGTGGAAATGCCTGGGAGATGAGGGGTTCAAATGGCTAACAGATTTATTCAACACTATCTTTACGACAGGGAAGATGCCGGACCAGTGGAGAACCAGTGTCATAGTCCCCATATATAGAAAAAAAAGAGATGTACAAAGTTGCGAAAATTACAGGGGAATAAAGCTATTGAGTCACACGATGAAATTATGGGAAAGAGTTATTGACACGAGAATTAGACGAGAAACTCAGATAGCGTCAAACCAATTTGGATTTATGCCAGGACGCTCTACGACAGAAGCAATACACGCCATAAGGAGGATAATGGAGAAATACAGAGAAAAGAAAAAGGGACCTCCATATGGTATTCATTGACCTAGAAAAGGCCTATGACAGCATTCCGCGTCAACTAATTTGGGAAAGTCTACGACTTAGAAGGGTACCAGAAGGTATATCAAAATAATCAAGGATATGTATGATGGGGCAAAAACGTGTGTGCGAGCCCCGATCGGAGACACAGACTCTTTCACAGTGGAAGTGGGACTCCACCAAGGATCGGCACTGAGCCCATTTCTCTTCACAGTAGTGTTGGATGAGATGACCAAGTCTATACAGCAGACAGTTCCGTGGTGCATGCTCTTTGCGGATGATATTGTCTTAATATCAGAATCTAAAAGGGTGCTTAACGACAAGCTAGAACAGTGGAGAGCAGCACTAGAGCGCAAAGGTTTAAGGATAAGTCGCTCTAAGACAGAATACATGCATTGTAACTTTAGTGGCGAGGCGGAAGAGGACACCCAAATCAGTATTCAGGGTATGGCGGTCCCACAAACGTCTAGGTTCAAATACCTGGGCTCGTACTTGCAGGAGGACGGAGAGATACCCAGCGATGTAGCGCACCGTGTTCAAGCAGGATGGTGCAAGTGAAGAGCAGCATCAGGGATCCTATGTGATAAGAGGTTTCCAGCAAAACTCAAGGGAAAGCTATATCGAGTGGCAGTACGTCCAGCTATGTTATATGGAACAGACTGCTGGGCCATAAAGAAATCGCACGAGAAACAAATAGAGGTAGCGGAAATGCGAATGCTGAGGTGGATAGGCGGTCACACAAGACTTGATCGGATAAGAAACGAAGTGTTTCGACAGAAGCTAGAAGTGGCTTGTATCGCAGATAAAATACGAGAGGGAAGATTAAGATGGTTTGGGCAGGTCAAGAGGAGACCAATGGCGGCACCAGTTAGAGCAGTAGAGAACATCATCTTAGAGGGTAGGAAGAGTAGAGGAAGACCTAGATTGACTTGGGATGAGGTAATTAGGCGAGATATGATACACTTGCACCTCTCTGAGCACATGATCGAGGATAGGACTGAGTGGAGGCGTAGAATTAAAATTAAAGACTTCTAGTTCGAACTATAGGCAGGAAGGGTATTTGAAGTCTGGTTGCGGGGCCTGATGTCTAAGTAGCCCATATCTGCCCTTTAACGGTGATTCTACATGCACCTAGGATATATGTATGCTATGTGTTGTATGATTTATTGTGTACTGTATGCTATGTGTTGTATGATTTATTGTATGATGTCTTGCTATTGATATGGCTTTTTGTATACTGTATGCTATGTGTTGTATGATTTATTGTATGTGGTCTTGCTATCAGTATGGCTTTTGCTATCGAGTCGGGGGTCTCTTTGGAAGCGGTCTCTCTACCTAACAAGATAGAGGAAAGACTCGCCTACACCTACCCTCCCCAGACCCTGCTCTTGAGTGGGATATACTGGGTTTGTTTGTTTGTTGTTTTGTTTTGTGATCACATGGTGTCAATATAAACAGGTTAGGAGGACTGGGCAAGATGTTGCTATGAGAAAACCGATCATTTAGATATATGTAAAACTACCTAACTATTCTTAAATTTAAACAAATGATTGTCTTGTACTCACTTTCAAATTGTAGAAGTGTTCATCTTTTGTGCTCCTTAACGGGTGATAGGTTATGGGTCAATTGGTGATATTTATTGTGGGTGTATAGGTTAAAATGGGTGATTAAGTTATGGGTCAACTTGGTGATATTGGATATGGGTCAAAATGGGTGATATTGGTTCTGGGTTGAAACAGTTGATATTAGATATGGGTTAGCTTGGGTGATATTGGTTATGGGTCAAACGGTTGATATTTGGTATTGCCCATCTTGGGTGATATTATTTATGGGTCAAAATAGGTGATATCGGTTATGGCTCGACACTATTGAAACTATTTGATGCGGTTTACGATTGACGAATAGTTTGTTGATTATCTATCAGACACGGTGTTATGTATGGGGACTTTATGTATGGGGACTTAAAATTAGAAATTAGGTTATGGTGTTCTAAGTTTTGCTGTTTCTGATATAGCTCAGGAGGATTTGGTTGATTAGTTAAAAGCTGAAAAACTGTATACTAATAAGTTTATTGATAGATCTATATGTGGACTTAAGTTGTATGGTTTTTAATAGTATATTACTAGTGCTTTTTCAAATTAAGATGTGTTTAATGATCTTAAGTCGTTTAAGTTAATCGCCCACTGGAGTGCACAGTAGAAGAAATATGTAAGGGATGATATTTAGACCTGGAAAAGTACAATTGGTTTCTAGAGAAGTGAGTAAAATGGGAGTTATAGGTAATCGATTTTCAGTAGTGGATGTGCTTATTGCTCTGTTAGTCATGTGAGTTAATCGACCACAAGCGCTGGGTACTTTAGGATCTTGAAAAGTTTGATCGACGGTTTGAGTAGTTAGGAAAAACGGAGTTCATATTTTTTCCATCAGATGCATTTATCGGCTACATTTAAGTAATTGGTTTTCAGTAGTGGTTAATTGGTTTGAACTTGAACTTCACATGCTCTCAGCAAATGGGTCAAAACAGGTGGCAATTGGTTATGGCTCATAACAGGTGCATAAGTTATGGGTCATAACGGATGGGATTAATTATGGTCAAAACGATTGATATTTGGTTTGAGTCAAAACTGGTGGTATTGGTTATGGTTCAAAAAATATGGAATTGTATGGTCAAAATGAGTGATATAGGTTATAGGTCAACTTTGTGGTATTGGTTGTAGGTTAAAATAAGTAATATTGGTTAGGGGTCGAAATGGTTGATATTTGGTATGGGTCAGCTTGGGTGATATCAGTGATATTGGTTATGGCTCAAAACTATTGAAATTTGGTATGGGTCAACAGGGGTGGCATTGGTTATGGCCTATGGGTAAACAGGGAGACAGGTGATCACATACATACTCGGCATTGGAGAAGTTTCATCCAGATGAACAGGGACCGTTTGGGATTACAGCCACTTGTCTTGAAACATTTATTTAAAGTTGTGCAGGATACTCGGTCATCACATACATACTCGGCATTAGAGACAGGTGACTTTTTATATATGGTCCAAGAGGAGGCAAGATGTGTGGGTTACTGGGTTGAGTAAACAGTCAAACTGGGTTCTGAGTCTAAACTGGTTGGGTTGACCCACACACACATTCTTTATGTTTGCTAAATCTAACTTTTTATTAATAATTAATGTTTAGTATTGATTACAAAAACCTTACAGCAGTGGGTATCATTGATTACTTAAGAGGGCAAATTGCAAATACTTTTAATCCTACTTTCAGTTTTTGATTCATACTTTGAAAATCAACGCTTTAATTTCTACTCATCATTTTGCATGTGCAGGCACTTGGATAATCTTCTACTTAGGGATGATGGTCGCCTTTTCCATGTTGATTTCCCTCCACCTATGAAGCTTTGCAAAGAAATGGTGGAGGCTATGGGTGGTGCAGAAAGGTAAACTAATATTATTCTTTTCATCGTACTTTTTGGGCAAACTACAACGAAATGCAATATACTATTCAGTCTTTACTGATATTAAAACAAACTTTCCTTTTAGTTTCCCCTTTTTTTTTCAAAGAATACTAACATGCTTTCAATATGCATAATCATGCTATATACCTAAAACGTAATAAGGCTCCTCGAATAAGTCATTTCAGGTGTTATATCATTAAGAGTATGTATTTACTAAAGACAGCAGCAACAGACTTTATTTGATGTCTACGGTTAAAAGATAAATTATATTAGAAATATTTCCATCAACAAAAAAATATACTTTATGGTATAGGAGTAACAACAATACCTAACTAGGTACATATTAAGTGACTAAATGACATTCCCTCTCAAACATGTTGATTGATATTATGACAATAGGTATTACATGTGGCGGTGTTACGTCTGAAGAAAATATATAGGATATTATTAGACATAGAATATACTTGTATATATATATATGTATATGGGTCTCCCGCGGCAACGCGCGGGGCCAACCTTCTAGTTGCATTTTATTTTATTATTTTAATAAAATAAAAGTTTTTTGTGGCTCTAGCTCATTGCCCTTTTTTGTTATTGAAATTAGGTTAATAAAAAGAGCGTAACCGTTGTTTTTACTTAGCTCATGTTTTACGTAAATACCGGGGAAAAGTTGATCGCTTCGTGATTGATGTGTACAACACGATAATAATAATGCTAACCTAAGGATGGAAACAAGAGCACAAGTTTTTTAAGTGTTAAATATATTTTTTCAACTTAATTTGGATAGGTGTTTTTTAGCGAGTGCTGTTAAACACCTTTTATATTAGAAAGGCATGGGAGATTCACAAAACAACATGATATATGTACATGGATATGTGCATTTGAGAATCCTATGCTTATAATACTTAATAATATCATACGTATAGGAATCTGATCGATATTCCATGATTATTTATATGAAAAGGAATATGAACTAAACATGCATATTATTTTCATTTTACACAAACTAATTTAATACCATCTAACGACTCAAAATATAAAACATGACAGATGACTGATTGCCACCATATTACATTATTAATGGAGAGGCTCCATAGTATACATGATGGCATCAAACGTGCTTAACTATACAAACATAACACACGGTATTATAAATTTATAATGTATCTAACCTAAACATGATTCCAGTAAACAAAACTATGATCGCATTCCCCTGGTTTTGTAACATATGAAACCCGATATCAATGACATGAAACCAAACAGAAAAAAAACTTTCACTAGCCACCGGACATGTCCTCGTTATCAATCATCCAAATATCGCATTGACCCGTACATATTTTTTTATGACTTTTAGACATCCATTGTACATGTTATTATGTTACATAAAACCTATCATGTTATCATCAGAATTTGGGGTACACTATGCCTTTAACTTTATATAACACAAATGGTCAAAACACTATGATTATGTTTTATTGATTGTTATTGCTCCTCTTTTTATTTGAGCCTCCTCTTTGCATTATTTTCAGTGATACATTAAGACACTTTCATCATTTCCTATGTTCACTTCAGCTAAAAGTATTCAAACAAAGCATTAAGTATACATATGATAAGATATTGCAACTAGAAACGCCCTCTTTGGAACCCAATTATTAGATGTAAAAACAATAGTCGTTAAAAAAAGATGTAAAACGATGTTGTTTTCCAATTTAATAATTATATAACTAAAAATGTGAACTTATGAGCTAAGCGATATATATTTTATACACATTCACGTTGTTAATAGATAAGTGGTGTAACCAAAACTTCTCAGACTATTAGTAAAAATAGAATTTGTTTTACTATAAATGTACAATAACTAGAATCTACCTATAATAAAGGAATAAAATAGAAGAAATTTTCTATGTCGGATACTTGTATTAATAAAAATTTGATCTAACTAGGAGATCAACATACCGTGTTCCCTCTAGTTCCGTCCATCCAGTGGATATTATCAATTATGTTTACTGTCTGGTTTAGTCAGTGTTGACGAATATTCTAGACTGAATTGCTAAAAACAGTATAAGGAAATAACAAACAAAACTAGCCATGTTAGTTCATCTGATTGGGTTATCCAGACCGTGAAGTTCAAGTCGGTTTTTATGCTAAACATATGTGTATAAAACCAGCCATGGTTTGATTGAATAGTTTATGAAAATCCTATGTTTTATGCTAAACATATGTGTATTAATGTAGAAGAAGATATTGGTATGTAAGGTAAAGTACAAGTACAGTAGGAAATTGCTCACAAAGTGTGTGGTTCCAACCAACAAATAGCTATATAGGAATCTTTCTTTAAGCTTTTAGTTGGCTCCACACCACAAAATAAACTCATTAGCCCACCCCCACACCCCCATGTGTATATTTGAGACTAAGGTCCCCCACTCCCATCCCCCCATTTTGTTTGATGTCTTGGCTGCTAGTCTTTTCTAGATCTTTGTATTTTCAATGGTTAAATCGGAATGATGTACAATCTTTATTGCATAAGTTACAAAACGTGATAAAATGCTTCTCATTCTACCAAACAAGAAATGTTTTACCCAATAAATTGTACCTTTACGTGTGAGAACTGATAAGTCACATGATAGAGCTAAGTTATCTGTTGTATTATATTTACGTGAATAAGATAACCATCCTATTGTCACGAACAACCATGAATGAAGTTTATGTAATGTCAAATCCTGGCCCTTCGAGGCACCATGTGGTCAGGTCATTAGTCGGCCACAACGTGTGAGTGAAAATGAGGTTTCTTGTGGGCCTAAAAATAGTGTTTCGTTGCAAGTATGTCAATAGAAAGGTTTTGCAAGTTTGCATGTTACCCCTCGTGGGTTTATCGTTTTCATCGTCTTTTACATCCATTAATCTTGTACCTCAAAATCAACAATATGTCAATATGTGAAAGTGACTACTAATATACTAATCTTACATCACATATCTTCCACTTTCCTCATCCTTTAGAATTGTTAAAAACTTTTAATTCGTTATATCAGATGTTCTTTTTATGAAACTTCCCGGAAAACAACTAAAAAGAATAACATGGACCTCATTATCATGAAAATGAAAGAGCATGAACGTGGAGAATGATTTAAAGTGAACATTAGATTAGGCTAATCAATGGATCCAACACTAATAAATATTGCTTAAAGACAAAGATTTCGTGAAGTGTGGTTTGGGGATTATATTAAGGCCCTAAGGGTATCACTTCATTCTGGTTACAATAATATAATATATTCTACTTTAAAAGAATAATGTATCTAATATTAAACTTGATCATTTTATATATTGACCAACGGATCTATATATTTTATTAAATCATAATCACATGCTCGTCACTCTAAACCGACCTAATTCAAATTCTTGATTACTTAATCCATTAAAACTTATATAGCCCCATTATGCTTCATTAAATTTGGCTAGGAAAGGTAATTCCTTTTGACTATTTTGCCTATCAGTTTGACCAAAAGGGTCTTTTAAACAATGATAATAATAATATCTTAGAAATTATTAAACCACATCTAAGAAATTACACAACTTGAATTTCATCAAAGTGTCTTTTAAACAATGATAATAATAATATTTTGCTTTCCTTTCCCTTTACAAATAGTATTAGTTAGATGAAAAAGATAGATGAAATAGTTGTTGATACAAACCTTTATATAGTTTATTAGGGCATTTTACTTTTTTTAATATGAACACATTATGCTCTAGTTTTTAATTCCAAAAGCTGATAATTAATATTATCTTAAATGAGGTATAACTATCGATTTTCACTTAGACACCGCGTAAAAAGTTACGTAAATGTTTTTTTATATTTTTTTATTCATTCTTTTACTAGTTCGTATTGCTTTTATTCTATTCTATTATTATTATTACTATTACTATTTATATGAAAAACTATTATTATTATTATTATTATTATACTATTATTGTTATTATTTTAATAAATCTCCTATTCTTTACTATTAATATTATGTCGGATTGTTATTGTTATACATATATTTCCTAGTTTGTTTTATCAATTCATTATGTTGAAGACTTCGGCAATTCATCACCATCTTCTATTGACGTAAGCATCGTTGCTGATCTTCAACCGATACCGAAAGACCGATATCGATAATTCCCTATTACCGATATGTAAACCTAGGTACGGGATTCGGTTCTATTATTCCCTGTCAATCGGGATTGTTATCAGGTTTGGAAACCCGAATTCAACCAGAGATACCGATTTGTTCACCCCTAAATGGGCCACACGCTATGTCACATACTATATAACTCGAAGTCATTTTACTCTCTTTTCATAAATTATGACGTTTACATCATCTTACAATGGTTGCATTCTAGACTAGGACTATCATTAGATTATGTTTTCAAACATCTTTCTTTTTGATAAAAAAATAAACTGAAAAACAATTTAATGCGATATGTCATGATTGTAGTGTTTTAAAGTCTATCACACAACATATTCTATATCTTTAGTTCGTTTTATAAGTACACCTTTAAGTGTTGTTAATTATGACATTTGAGAACCTTTGCTCCTTAACTTTCGTTCTTGTCATTGTTTGTTTTATTACGTTCATTGTTGTTATCTTATTACGTTCATTGATGATTATAATCGTTTTACTTCAATGATCCATTCACATATTATTCTCAAACTCTGGATTACTTCGTTGCTTTAATTCCCGCACTTAAAACTTATTATAAAATATAATTAAATAATGCCAGTGTGATTGTGCTCTTAAATTAAACCAAGAACAAAATTGCTTGTTTCTTGCAAACTCTAGCATCATATATTTGTATTTTTTATACCTGCATCCCTAATAAAATGTGGTGGAAAAACATCACACGTCTAAAGTTGCATGAATCCTATTATGCTTCAATGTTAGTGTAACATTTCTTATTAACCTTTTTCATCGTTTATCTAGTCAAATTCCTCGCCTTGTGATCTTCTTTTACCGTCTCAGCCAACTACAATATTTATCCAAACGTTTGGTTTCTCCGAATATTGTTGTAGACAAAAGAAGAAAAGAAGATAACTTCTAGTTTAAGGGATATATTATTGTTAACATCTATCCAAACTATTATACATCTTCCATACCGTATCTTTCATACTCTAATATCTTACTTTTTTTACAATCTGCAAACCTTTTGCGAAGAATGTATTACTAACAACTAGTTTTTTTGGATTGATCATTAAATACATATTAACCCTATATAGCGTTCAATAATCTGTACAGTTTGCTGTTAGTGTTGGTAATATTTTACCTTCTAATCTTGTTCTAGATCATTATTAATTGAACTTTTGGTACATGTAAAACCCAGTGTACTTTTCAAATCACAAAATAGATGAATAATGTAATTTACTTTTTTAGTTGAACTTAAAATTATCATTTAATTTTCAAACTAAACTTTTGAAATTAAATAAAAAGAAAAAAGAAAAACACTTTTGCCCACCATTGACCACTATGTCTTCCCCTCCACTAAAACTATTATGGATATTTTTTTATAAACCCTTGTAACTAATAATAAAACACTAAAAATGTGTTGTTATTCTTAATTCTTAATTATTTATTTATTTTATTTCTTAGAACGACAATTAATACACTTGTTTAACATACTTCTAATTTACATTGCAACTAATTTACACTGTCCGATTATAAGGGAGCTCCACCCTTAACCACAAGAAAAGATTTTACCATTATAACTTTATCATTAAACCCTTCTATCACCCTCTTCTTCTTATATAACTTTGTAAGAGATAAGAGATTCATGGATGTTTGGGCTTTATTAGAAGTCAAATTTCATGGAGACTAAAAAAAAGCCCACAAATATGGCCTACAAATCAAGTTTCGTGCTTCAAAATCACTTTGCATCGTTGTCACACTACCATTTATGCATTACCAAAAAGCCCACTAGTTCTTTTCTTTCTTTTTTTTGTTAAATAACAAAATACATGACATCAATAATTCAAGATGAATAAAGTCGAATATATTGCTTTTAAAAAAACTTGGAGTGATCCAAAACAGTAGCATTATAATTTTATGAATTTATTTTTGTAATAAATTAAAATGTTTGAGTTGATCCATAATTTAAAATTCTAATCGGTTTCTTTTAAATTTTAGAATTTCAAAATATCAAAGAACCCTTTGATTAAACAGAAACTTATGTCATTTAGCCATAAAAATAATGTTGCTAATGCGTTTAATACACATATAGTCAGTTTCTGTTAAAAAAAATGAACATAAGAATATTTATGTAGAAAGATTTTTTTTATTATTTTCTGATATATTTGAAAAATAGTATGGAAGTATATTGGAATTTTTAAAAATCTTATGTTTTTTCATTATTTTTATTTGACATTCAAAACTACAAAGATAGATGCACATTCATAGCATGTCAATATGTATATGTGAATTAAAAGTCGTAATAATAACAAATCATACCAGGAAAATGCATAGTGTTGTAATGGGTTATGGGGAGGGATCAAATGAAAACCAAGATTATAATTGAAAACCATGAAAACCCACATCCACCAATCATAATTTTTCTATTCTATTTTTAAATATTTAATGTAGAAGGGTGATTTAGTAATTTTAACATGTTATTATTTATTAATTTCTATAATTGTAAAACTAACTCCCTGATTATGCTCCCACATTAGTTTCTATTTGCGATGTTGATTGCCAGATCTTCAACAATTGAAAGAGGATTCGCAATATGTATTCGAATTAACAGGATTAATCTCTAAATCATATTGTGAATTGAAGGCTTATTCATTGTATCATCTTTTTAAAGTGATGGAAGGGATGAATTCAGGAGAGCAGACATCATCGGCCGATATATACATTTCAAATAACGTTATGGTTAATTCAATTGAATGTGCGGTTATTGAAGTTGGTGTGATTACAATTCAAAACTCGAAAAATGATGATATGATAGTTTGTTCCGATCGATTGCAGGATAGTATAATTGATGATGTTGAAGTTGCGATTGAAGGTATATGTAGCCTGTCGTTGTACACTTAGTACATATATGTACCAATGCTTAGTAGATGAAGTAGCAGACGAGTTTTTTTTTTGGTAAATTATCGTTTTGAACTAGTACATTTTAAAAAAACATGAGACAGGTCCGGCGACTGAAATCTTATATGTAACCTCTGTACATATATGTACTTCTGTGTTATATGTAAACTCTGTGTTGTTTTTGTATATGTACCTCTATTGTTTTAATATTTATATAACTTTATATCTGCATGTGTAAGTTTTTGGTTTACTGTTTGTTACATATATGTACCTTCGAGCCATCTTGAATATTAATTTGTGTTTTGCTGTTTGTTACATGTATGTACCTACGAGCTTAATTGGTATATATTTGTTTTAATGATTTAGTTGGTTGCAAAGGTTTTAATTTAATAATGTCTTCTGGTCTTTTTGAATGAAAATGGTCTGGACAATGTATTTTTGTATGTTATTGTTCCAAAATAGTAAAATTTTAATAGATAAAATTGTTCATTGTGATGTTCATACATATATATACCTAAGAGCTTAATTGGTATATATTTATTTTAATGGTTCAGTTGTTGGCAAATGTTTTAATTTATTATTGTGTTCTGTTCTTTTTGTATTTTTGTTACTTGATGCTTGATGTGTATATATATTTGTTCATTTTATTTTTTTTTGTTTAGGATTGTACATATATGTATCAAACAAGTGTGTTTTAACAATAATGGTTTGTATGATGATACAGATAACAACAATTATGTTGATTGCAACAAAAACCATTCACTTGAAAATCAGAATGATGCTTTATTTCTTACTGGTGTTGAAAATGAAGGTAAATAATCAACATCCTTTTAAAATTGTTATTTTTTTTCATCCTTTTTTAATTTCTTTTATTTATGGTTTTTTCAGATTCAATGCGCAGCACTATATACCAATCCCCGAATGGTTCTAGGTATTGGACTCCTATTGTTCACGTAGATCATAAGCCAGTTGTTGGATCTAGGTTTCAAAACTGGCATGATGCATTAAGGATGTACGAGGCATACGCTGAGAAGGCTGGGTTCAGTACTCTTCTAAGTATAGCAAAAAAAGAAAAAAGGTGTGATTACTCATAGATACATTTTGTGCAACAAGGCTGGAATACCTAATGGGAAGGGCAATGACACTTTGGATGTTAACTCAAAATCTCGTGTCCGTCGTGTCCGTCTGATTACATTTCAATTGAAGACGAAAGCGACGACGGAGATGATCAAGAACAATACAATGAGGACGATCAGGAGTAGATGTTTAAGTTGTTTTGTTTTTAATAATATCAGTACCTTATAAAATTGCATTTTGACTTTAGAAATTTTTATTAATTACAATTTTTTGGTAACTTGTCAATGCTCTCATACATATGTGTACATGTTGCTATTCAAAATGTGCATATATGTACCATTTGTGAATTTAGAAATTGGATATATGTATATGTATTTTTGTAAGCTTAAAATTATGTTTACTTGTCCGTATATAGATAAATGGTACCAACAATTGTATGAGCATATATGTAACAATTGTCTTTACAATTCATACCTAAAACAGTATTCATATCTTAAATTTCATAATACATTTTACATGACTTTTTTCCAAACAGTACATATATGTATTAACTTTAGAATAAGCCATAAGTAAATCTATGAATTTAAACATTAAGAAAAATTGTTATGAATATGGTACATATATGTACCACTGTTTATAGAAACTACACAACATCATAATGAGGATCAAATGATAATGAAAGTATATGCAAGTATATGTACATATATGTACAATTTGTGTAAGACTACAACTTGTACAATTTGTTTATTGTAACTCTACATCATCATTTTTTGTAAGACTACAACTTGTACAAATAAGTAAACATAACATTCCAAAACATTCATAAGTAACCCATCCAAATTCATAATCATATGTCAAATCATTCTAGATAAGTTATACTAATCTATACATTTTCATAACCGTTTGTTGACCCAATAAAAAAAATCTAAAAGCCATCAAAATACTTCAAAATTTGAACGCCATGTTTTTATATCTACGCTCTTGATTCTTGATCCAATGCTTCAGCTTCCTGCATCACCTTAGCCTTGTAGATATTAACGTCGAAAGTTAGAATTTTGAACGCGTATTTCTTCCTCAAATTTCTGATTTTTGTCTTCATTTTGTTTTCGTCTGAAGGAAAACCACAATCCCAATCTTTTACGTGACTTCCCATGAATGTCTCCATGTGTCGCATTACAAATATCCCACAATCCACTGCGTTCTTTGTCGTACTCCAGTTGATTTTTAACTTCACAGTTTTGCTGCTTCAATTTCTTTCCATTTTGGATGATCCAACGATCTCAAATAAGCCACAAGAATATGTTTCTGTCATTTATAAATTAAACAATACATCACAATTACATTTATGGACAGTTTCAAATTTAATTAGTAAAATATAATATATGATAATAAAAAACAACATACCACTTTAAAGGGTGTTCCTTTTTTGCCAAAATCAGAATCATCCTCAAACCTAATAATACTTTGATTGTTAGCCATATTGTCAATCACTGTGATGCCCGGGTACTTTAATTCTAAGCATATCAAGTAAAAATGGTTTTTCTCTAAGATTGGGAAAAATAAAAGGTCACAGTTCTTCAGATCACCAACACCCACGCCTCCTTCCACAAAATTCTCAAAGTTTGTCCTAAAATGACTTAATCGTTCATCGTCACTTTCTACGTTGCTATCAATTATCCACCCAAGCTGTCAAGTTAAACAACTTTTACGTTAGAAAGGTGATTAACAGATATATTTCATGCATTTGAATGTAACGTACTTACAAATGGGTTTATCCCACTAAAAATACGATATGGTGAGCTTGGGCTTCTATCCTTTTCAGTGTGGTTTAAAACTTTAGCCCAGGAATCGATCATATCATTAAATATTTGTTGGCCTGGTGTCAAGCTGATAAGATGGTATAAAGTTGTACCAGGCCAATTCTTCGTTCCAAATATTTGTACACTGCACAAATAAGTCAATGTGTATGTATAACAAAAGGTTCATCATTTACAAAGCAAAACAGTTATTGAAATTGATCATTGACATATACGATAAGAATTCAAAGTTACATATATGTACCATGTTTTAATACATATATGTACCAGTTGACTGTGCAAAGATTATGCATATATGTAACACATTTGTATAATCAAAGTAGTACGATGATGGTTTGCATTTTTTTCATATAAATCAAGAACCTTCATGTATGTCCCTGTCAATACTAATATAATATAATAACTGGGGGTTCCAATCCTGTTAATTTGTATGCTTACTAATTTAATTTATTTCAAAAAAATAACAGGAATGTTTATACTACAAGTCGTACATATATGTACCACTGTTTTACAATATGTGAAAGAATACAAGTGGTACATATATAGACACTTTTTTATGAAGACAAAAACCTCCTTTTGTATTACCTTTTTATACAAGTAAAAATGGTTTAATACATATATGTATAATGGTTTAATACATATATGTACCAGTTGACTGCGTAACGATTGTGCCTAATAACAGATAATTAGTTTGTAATAATGCGCTTACTCATTCCACTTTTTTTGAGTAAATCATCACCTCTGTCCCGACTTGAATATCCCTTTCTGTTTTTTGTATACCTGCAGATTTTCATATTGATCAACTCTTTTTTAAAACATGTAAAAACAAACTCACAAGTAAATCATGTACCCTCGTTCAATTGATCAACTTCTCTAACCATTTTTTTGTCTCCTTCTTCATTTTGGGTTCCACCTTCCATGTCAGTGGTCATATGTTCTTCGTTGTCTGCTTTTTATATAGGGGAAAGATATTAACAATTACAAGTCATATTAAGGTAACTGATCATAATTAGTATAAGGAAATAATCAAAAATATATAAAACACAGATCATAATTAGTATAAGGATAAAGAAAAAACCTTGATTCCTTGTGCGCCTTTCGTTTATTTCTCTAAAACTTTCCTTCACTTTATTTATTATTTTCAACTTCTCAATTAATCTCTTCTTGCGTTTAGACACTGAAAAAATACAATTAAATACTAAAATATATATATATGTTCATTACATTTATTATACCGGTAACAATTCTATACATATATTTACTTGTTTTATTAAACAATATATACATAACATAACAGGATTCACTATTGTTCATATATGCAATTGATACATATATGTATCAGTTTCTATACATATATGTACTTGTTTTATTAAAACAATATATACATAACATAACAAAATCCTGTTATGTTCTGTATATATTGTTTTGATTAAACAAGTACATATATGTATTAGGGTGCATATGTTGAAGCCTTATATATATTAACAAGCAACCAAAAACATATGCAACCTAATACATATATGTACCTGTTTTATTAAACAACATATATAGAACATAACTCACTATAATTTACTACATGTAACTCATGTCTAGAAAATACAAAAAATACAAATGTTTTACCTTCGATTTTAGGCGATGTGTCTTCAATATCGTCTACTTCAATTGGATCATCGGAAGTGTTTGTGAACTTACTAAAACTTGTCCGTTTTGCGATCCTTTCACTTTTTATTTTCACTGCATACCAAATTATAGTCTTTAAAAGTTTTCTAAATACAACATATATAACAGATTTCACTGCACACATTTACACAAAAAAAGTTGTAGTCCTTCATTGACATATATTAACCGTTTGGAAGGAAAAGTACTAATCTTTTCTACACAAAACAACTATTGTTGGTTTTTTGCAAACATTAAAACAACTACTTAGGTATGTCTTTAAGGTTCATATATGTACCAAAAAAAAGCTTCCATATATTCAGAGTCATCTTTAAAAATTTTAAATTTCCTAGTATTTTCTTCAAGTAAAATAAGTCTTTAAACTACTAATATTCTTCTTTGAAATGTTAAAAATGTTCATTCAACACCACTGAATTTGTTTTAAATTTTTTGGTACACATATGTACCACTGAATTCGGTTTATGCAGTTGTTTGATATAATGATAACACATAAATGTGCATATATGTACCATTTGTGTTGGAGTAGTTATCTTTGAGAACTTTTCTTTTCATGTAGTGGTGTGTGTGTGAAGACAACACTTGTGGATATATGTGAATACATGTAAAGACAACACTTGCATAAGAGTAGTTGATTTTACCAGTTCATATGTGTACCAATTCTGTCAAAAAACATATAATGTAAAAGTTTTGTTATTCCTAATCATTAAACCTTTTAAATACTCCGATACACATATGAACTACTAATCTAAATCACGAAGATAGTACATTAAGGCTCACTGTTCATTAAAGTGAATCAATTACTTTTGATTCTGTCACAGATACATATATGTATCACAAACCCTAACTTATTGGGTTACAAAAACTATGAATTATACATATTTTTATCACAAATCTCTAAGTTATGATCAATGTATACTCCCTAATTACATGTTTAGATTACCAACAACTTTGAAATTCTGCAAAAGGTTTGTTATTCATAAACTTTCAACCTCTCAGATACATCGGTACACATATGAACAATACACATAAAATTACTTCAATATGTACCAATTTCAACAAATCACTCTCATTACAAAGAAAATACATCAAAATCAACAATATTCACAAATGTATATCGTTTTCGGCATTTATAGGAACCAATTTCGGAAAAAATATAACTTTGCACAATTACGAACCTTGAATGTACTTTGTTCGTGCGACTGATCTTGGTCTTCAATCTTCTTCTTCAACAATGTGATGAATTCTCAGTGTCGAATCATTGTATATCACTAAAAGATTGCTGTATATTTGATTTGATTCGGTTATTTTGGGGGATTCGATTGCACTGAGAATAAGAGAGTTTTTTTATGAATGAAATGAGGGATCGGTTACTAGAAATTGTGTACCCAAAATACCCTTCTTAATATTAAGTATATTTTTTTACTTATTCACTTAACAAAAATAAACATGTTAATTAATGACCATTGATCTAAATGATCAATGGTTATTAATTGGTTTTCATAGTTTTCATCCTAAAGTGATTTCTATTAGATCCTCCCCCAATGGGTTATATGCACCATCATATGCGAATACCTCAAACTAATTAAAACAACAATCAAACCTAAAAAGTAAACATAATATTGTCATTGCTTAAATCCACCGTCATAAACAAATGCATAAACACTTATCACAACAGTGACTTAAATTTAAAAAATGAACATATCATTATAACCGGTTAGACACAACATCATATATACACTCAAATTCGTCACAACTTCGAATAAAGCCTAGAAAGTGACTAGACATACAATTATATACATTGCATCAAATTTAATATAAATTGCATCAAAATTATGGGGTAGACTCATTGTTGCAATCCATAGGGCATCATAACCTAGTTTTAATGTTAATCCGTAGTTTAAAAGAATCAATCAAAAACATATTTAACTTCATATAACTTTCAATCTTTCCATCACTTCAATGTTAACCCCTAATTTGACCGAACAAATTTAAAACCCTTACTCTACCTCCTAAAAGAATTTATACGGTTACAAAACCAAATTTTCTATAAACAAAAAAAAATACTTCGTAAAATAACACGTCTAATGTTCTATCGGACGATTTTTGTTTCTTTTTCTTCTTTTTTTGTTACATCAACTCTTTTTTGCTTTAAAAAATATTTCTAAGGATGTAGGATTCGCTCATTGAAAATTTTAGTTTTAGTTGCATACCTTTACAACAATATACTATTGGCTACATAATAAAAGACCATTTTCATCCCACTTTAGTTTTTTTTTTGCATCCCACTTTAGTTAAGCTAAAGAAATAATTTGAAAGATATAGATGATGGATGTCATGATGGGGATTTTTGGTGGTCGGTGTTAAATATAATTATAAGTACATAATGCCTATATATTTTACTCAAAATATGTAAGTAAGAACATAAGTGGAATGATTTCATTGGCATACAAAATATTTGACAATGATAAATATTTGTTGGTGAATAATCAATGATGATTGGATGCATGAAACCGTTGGCGGCCGTTGGTAAAGGATTTTGCTTGAGCGTGCTATTGAAAATGCGAAAAAGGTAAAACACGTTTTTTTTTATATTCATTTATGTACGTGTAAATTACATACATGTGATTTACAAACATAGTATGATTTTGTTTTAAATGTTTAAAACTATTGCTACCACTTTTTAAACGGGCACACTTATGTTATTCTCTTAAAAAGTTGTGTTAAAACTACCTCCACTTAGAAGATCGTTTAACATAAAGGTACGTGTTCGTTTTTAAGTCCATTTGGATTGGTAGGCTAGTGGTAAGTAGGATAAGTATTTCATACTCGAGTATCAATGCCTACTGAACTGGTACCGATCGAACATAAACGTTATCTATATCGGTACTTGATTTTGCGTAATTTTAATATCGGTACTAGGCAGTACTGGTACTGGTAAATAACGAAAGTACCAATTTAATATTATGTACCGTTATATAAATTTTTTTCACCACTTTGATATAATTTTTGAGACACTTTCAATGTTTTATAGTGCGAAATGAAGATTTTGAATGTTGGATGTATATTATTTTGAGCTATTTTTTAGTTAGGTCAATATTCAAGATTCACATAATATGTATTGTTTAGGTAGGTAAAAAACACAAAAGTGGTACCGAATCGATAAAGTACCAAAAACCAGTAAAATACTGGTCTGATAGATACTTTATAGTATTCGGTACCCACTAGTCAACAAATTAGCATCGGTATTTTCAATACTGGTGTTGAACTACAGGTAAGGTATCGATCTTGTCTATAGTAGTAAAAATCAATGACTCTTTAAAGACTCTTAGTTTCAAATTTAGTTAGTAGTTTATAACATCCTTAAATAAGTATTGATGAACTTCTAAAATAATCCCTTCTTAAATTATGATTATTTAAGAATCCTTCGGAAGCTTCTAAAATAATCATTTTATCTATAAAAACACCTAATGTCTCTAATTTAATAACCCCCCCCCCCCCACCCAGTGAACACCTAATTTAATGAACACCTAATATCTCTATTTTAATTTACTCCCCCCCCCCCCCCCCCCCCCCCCCCCCCCCGACCCAGTGACATCAAAATTCTCAAAACTTGGTTAAATTTACCTGACACCATTGGGCCCACTTTTGTTGTTGTGACCATAGCAAACGTGAAAACAAGGTAAATTAAAACGACATCCTACAAAAGAGGAAAAATCAAAAAAATGAGAAGATTTGATGTGACATTGATGCGTTATCCATAAAATGATATAAACAGGACCCGATTAAACGGTTAACAAGAAAGTCATACCATGAACGACCTTCCAGAAGCCACTCAACAATTACGGGACCAAATGCAAACAAGAATACCACGGTCGATGTCATGGTCGATATTGAAACCACTATCCAACCTCGTGACAAGTTTTCAAGATTAAACTTCAACAGGAAGATACAATCAAGCTTCAATATCAACTATCTACCATTTCAAATAGAATATAAGATGAAGCAAAAAACACAAGTTATATGATTATAACAACAAAATTTAATCCAAGTTTTTCTAAACAATTAAGATTTTTATAAAACCAAGTTTTTATAAACATGAGTTTAAATTCTAGAAGGAATCTTACTTTAAAAGAAGCTTTGTATATAATAATAACTAGTTTGTTTTCCAACCGCGCTTCGCGGCGGGGTTTGAAAATGATATTTTTTTAGTAAAAGGCTTGGAAAAACGATTATTATGACTGCAAATAATACATTTGTCACGCATAAACAATGCCCGTGTTCTACTCATTCGTCATCGTCTATCGAACGGGTCAAAACATCTCCCAAATCAGCAAAGACACAAACTTTAAATCATAAATCAGAGTTCAAGTATAAAACATGTTCAATAATAAAATTATTTTACTAAAAGGTTCGGAAAAACGATTCATTACGGCTGCAAATAATACTTTTGCCGCACCAAAACAATGCCCGTGTTCTACTTTTTCATCATCGCCTATCAAACGGATCGGAACATCTCCAAATCAGCCTAGGCACAAACTTTAAATCAAAATAAAAGTTCAATAAAAGTATGAAACATGTTCACAGATGAAACAATAGCCCACAAAGACCATCGAACATATGATAGAAATTCTCATATCAGAGTCTATGATTAGGACGTCTTCATACAAAGCGCCGGACAACAACAGGCTCAGATGAAATCAAGTCCACATCACAGCGACATGCATGTATATCAAACGGGCAAAGTTTTTGTGGGGATTTCAGATGAGCCCAAGCTCGTCGTCATTAACCCTTATATAACAGATGACCATGCCTAAAGGCGGACCGTATATATGGTGACAGCAACCGACAGTAGCGGCGCCACACGACCGTCGTTCAAGCCGGCAACGGCTACCCAAAGGCGGACGACAACGACAACGGTCACAGCCGCCGGCTGCAGTCACGCCACACGACCACCAGAACTTTCTCTCTCAACAGCAAACTAACATACAGAACACACCATATGAAACCACATTTAAAGGGTTAGAATACAGACGTAACTCAACTACTTGTACACAACGCATCATCACATGTACACGTATTAGAAGGTTGTACCCACCGCTGGAAACATTCCAAACTACTGTTCATGAAGTTGCTACACCATAGTCGCTGTCGGTCAACCCAAAGGCCACTGGCGACAGCGACGACACACCACGACCACTGAAAGGCGGCCAGTTGAGGCGGCAGCAGCAGGCTAGCCCAATAGGTTCCCGTCAGCGGTGACGTCACACCACAACCGGGAGCCGTAACATGCAGATTCAACGCGGCCATGGCTACCCGAAGGCAGATGGTGACGACCACGACAGTCGTAAGCAGCGGCACAACACAATCGTTGTTCAAGGTAGCAATGATGACGGCCGCGAGCAGCAGCGCCGCCACACGACCGCGTTCAAGCCGACGACGGTGGCGACTGCCGCTAGTAGTGGCGCCACACGAGCTCCGTTCAAGCCAACAACGATGATGGCCGCCGGTAGCAGCGGTGCCACACAACCACCTTAAACCCTTTCTCTCAACACCATATGAAACCCTATTTAAAGGGTCAATTCAATGGGCAACTGGCGCGTTGCAAGGCACAAAGAGACAAAGGAAAAGGACAACCACAACACCAGCTGAAAACCCATCTGAAGATCATCACCATTAGCACCTCCAAAGTAACACACACGCTCTTTCTCTCTCTCTAAACAACACATGTGAATAAAAAAGTAGAAAACCTGACTTTATGGAACCAAAGATACAAACCAAATGATATACCCTATGCTTGCAGACCAACTTGAACAATACGCATATGTGATTGTACCTCGTACTGTTCATCAACTTGGTTTATTAATAGTATGTAATGTAATAAGTCGAAGAAGTAGGTACGGACAAATGACAAATGGGTTAGTGATCATCAAACTTAAAATAACACAAACCATATTTCTGTACTATTAAGACAGATGTTTTACTTCACAAGTTTTGTCTCTTTGAGTCTACTTATACAACTTTCTTCCAAAACTTTAACTAACCTATTGCAAACATAAAATAAATTAAATTAAATTAAAAAATAAATAAAATTAAATTAAAAAAAAGAAAAAGAAAAAAAAACATGGAATGCATACATTACATTCATTTGATATTATACACAAATAAATCCAAATTCCTAGATCAATTAACAAGAGAAGATGAAAGCAAGAAAGAAGCTCTCAACCCACTTATACACTTGTAACTCTAATATACTATTCATCTCTTTTGATTTATAATAAGAGAAAGTATATGTAGGTGATCTCTACCTTGATTAGCGGAAAGTTATTTCTTTCATGCTTTATTGAGAACCAGACAATGAAAAAAACTCGAGATCGAGAATCAAAGCGTAGGTATAAGTCGATTCGTTAATATCAATTCAAACCATTATACATGGTTTTGTTCTTGGATGTCATATTTAAGCGAGATGTGTCTAACCACAAATCTCTTAATTCCTAGTTAGGTGATTTTTTTTTGTTTTTTGTTTTACGCTCGGGTTTGTCTATGTCAAAGTAGGATTTCTAGATTGATTTGTGAATGGTTGACGGTTGAACGATGTCGGTGATGTGGTGGCTGCACAATGGTTGTAGCCTTGTAGGCTTTGGGCAACAATGATTTTATTAAAGAACGCATGGTTACCAAAAAAATACTATATAAAGTAAAGCAAAAATTATATAAATCATGAATAATAAAGAAAATCCCATTGATTAAAAAGATTACAAAAGAATAATTCAATGACACATCACTTTATAAACGATCACTATTTGCACATTATATTTACATATTACCTGATTGATCACAATAACAGACAGAGGGGCAAAAATCGGGTTTAGTCCAAACTGGTTCAACCAGCTTTTGGTCAAATAGTCTCGACCTATAAGTTACAAATCGATTTCAACCTTAAGATCAGTTCGGTTCTAACCGGTTCTTGCAAATCAGTTCCAAATTTGGTTCCGGTTTAGGTTGAAAACCGGCTTGGGTTCGGCAAACGGTTTTTTTTCCTTCTAAATAGACATGAATCATAAATTTAATTACTACAATGGGGCTTCATTAGCCCAGTGAAAAAGGTTTCTACAACATACAATTTTCTTTCTCCGTGCTAGAAATTATAGATTGAACTTTTGTTATTCATCTTAAGGCCCAAATATGACCTAGAGTAACCCAACAATGACTTTCTAAAACCTCTAGTCCGGCCCAAACTGGCCCATATTTTATTATTGATATTAGTGATTTGGTATAAGCGTGGGCTAAGAGCATTCACATCTCATTTCTTAAAATTATGTGAGTGGGGGTTTTTAAATTATATGAAATGATTTAAGTGGTTGTGAATGGAGAAGTGAGAAAATATTATTGTTCAACTGTACATTTTAGGATTCACTGTTTAACCCTTATAAATTTTTTAATATTTTTAAAAGTGGTTGTAAGTAGATGAGAGGGAAAATGTAATGGAAAAGGTATAAAAATATATTATTTAATTGAAAAGAAAGAGAAAATGTAGTGATTCTTAGTGTAATTATAAGGATGAAAATAAAGAATGGAATGTGAGTGCTCTAAGCTCTCAAAGGCTTTACTAGAAGGGCAGATAAAACTAGTAATTCATCATTTCATCACCACTTTATCTTTCTTAGCTATAACGGCATAACCTATTAATCCTTATTAAAGTATTACCATACTTTCTCAAACACATTTATATATGCCTTTATATCATGCTTCTTGGAGAAAAAAAAACAAACAAACAAAATCCCACAAGACTCGTTTGGGTCAAAGTACACGCTAAGTATCAACAGATCCAGTCGAGTGAAAAATAGTGGTCATGTAAAGCTAAAAGGAAAACATATCCTCTACTTGTTAAATTCTTCATTGGAAATTACAAATCTACCCAAAATTAGTGAAAACTAGAACTAAACGCGTGCTGGAAGAAAAATTTTCCCAATGTGTGATTTAAAACTCCAAATATAAGCAATAACAAAATTTCTCTGTGTGCACCTCTGTTCTCAATATCAGTCCCTGATGATGATGATGATGATAGCTGCTAAATGAACCAAAAGCTAGTGGATTGCCAAACCTTGTGTTGCCTGAATTCCTTGTTCGGTCGCCTTGTTAGCTTGAATGGTTGTTATTACATTTGCTACATTACCCTGAAAGATGAGAAGTTTCAAAATATAATAAACAATGCTTATTTGAGGGTGTTATATAAGGTCGACAAAAATTGAACAAATAAGTATATGATATTTACCCTCCATGTTGCCAGCTTTTCTCGTAGAGCTTGCCACTGGCGTGGCCCAAAAACACGCTCAGTGCAACGACTATACACATCATAAAACGTTATTTGTGTTGTAATGAAAGAGGTAAAAATAAAAAATTCGAAAAAGTAGAAAACACATGAAGTTTATACACACCTCACTATGATGACTTGATTCATTTGATCCATTCTGCAATCAATGAGTTTAAGAGTGATTGCTTTTACCACCCATGGCTCCACTTCATCATCCTCTATCTGCAAGTTATCCAACCATGACGTAATTAACAAGAAAAGCTTGAGGAGCTTCTACCGGGAGTGTTCGGATGTGTGGCGGTGGTTTTGTGTGTGCTTGCTTGTGAGGTAGGGAAGGGAAAGGGGCCTAAGCAAATGTTTTACCCTGAGTGTGTCCTTAATCAGAGAATAGGGGATTTGGCCAGATCCATTAGAGGCAAGATCAACAATTGACATCAACCTCATCTTTGCTACACAATCTTCATGTACAAGACCTACACCACATTGCAAAGACTTCAGCTTCGAAACACTAAAAGATCCAAAATTATACAATGGCAAGACAGGCAAGTGGTGTAACAGGTTTGAGCTGAATCAAGTTATTTACTACAGGTCGAAACAGACCTCATCAGGTTGATTGGACCTGTAAAGACCTTTTTGTCCATTTTTAATGCATAAAAAATGTGCTAATTATGATTACCAGAAAACAACTTAATACAATAAGATTCTGAACCTTTAGCTTAGAATAAGAATGATTTCAATGTTCCATGCATCTAGATATACACACCACAATTTCAACACATTCGACCCGAAGCGACTCATTCGCATGTAAAGGGTTGAAACTCCGCACTTATTGAATTCAAATGTGATGATGGTGATTACCATAGCTTTTCAGTAATGCCGAATTTGTGGCGTAGAAATCCAAGTAGGCATCCAGCCTCTGAGTCTGAAAAATCTTCAGAAGCTGATAAACTAATGCATACTTCGTGTCTTTCTCCAATTGTGCTATAGCAGGCATCTCAAGCAAATCATGCTGTCATGTTTTAAAAAATAAGACCAACTTCAAAATCTGATTTGAGAAAGAACCAGTCAACCAAGAATCATTCACTCAAAAAGAAGCCTTTATTGGTTAATATGATACCTGAAATATGTTAGGTGCCTTACAAAATTCAATGATAGTATGGGCAGCTTCTTCCTTAGCCTCCTCCATAACATGTGAATCCTCACCAGAAAATGTTGCCAAATACTTCGTTAAAAACTTAAGGGTTTCCTTAGGAGAGCTAAAAATTCCATCAAGACGGTAAACAGAAAACATTGCACAACTTAGATTACGAATTGGACTATTTAATAAAAAAAGAAAAATAATTGAAATACCAATGTTTAAATGTTATATCTATCTTCATGATACCTTTTATGTTCCATCAATATGTTAGAAATGGCCAGGAAAAGATCTCTTTGATCTTGCACTCCAAGATCCCATCCTTTCAACAAAGTTTCTATTGTTTTAAAAGATGGGATGATGTGTTCTATGACCTTTCCGTCCATTGCCAATTTGAGGGCATTCATGTAAACCAAGAACCGACAATAAGGTTTTTCCAACAGGTTGTACAGATTAACCAGGCTGAAGAATAAAAAGAAAGTAGACATAAGACGATCAAATGCTATTGATAATAATAATATACAAGCTTACATCTTCAATCGCATCGAAGGCTTATCATTTGATTGTTGTGCGATTTTTGTGGATAGAAGCTTTGCCATGTCAAACAATTCATCAAGGCTTTCAGGTTTCTTCACAAGATTGCAGATATTGGTGAAGATGCCTTCAAGATCTAAGTTAAGGACATACAAATGCCAGATTAAAGTTTAGTTGGTATATAAACAATAAATAAGAGAGGAAAAAGACAAGAGTGACATCAGTCTCTTGCAGAAGTATGCCATGGAACATAAGAGAAGAAACAATATACATCTTTGCAATAAGATCAGTACTAATGTTAACTATAATAATTTATCAATAAAAGAGATGTAAATAATAATGAAGGAGCGATAATAGCCCTAGGGCCCCTAACAAACATGTCACATATTGGATAGATTAGTGGGGTGGGAAACAAGAGACCAACATTCACACTAGAATCTTAACCAAAAAGAATATAGAAATTTTCTAGGAATATGAACTGCAAAATCTTTATCGTACCTTTTAGTGTGTCATGTGCACATGTGCGTTTTTATATTAGTTGTTAAGACACTTGGAAGAATGTTTAAAAAAGTTTACGAATGTGATATGACTGGTATCTTGACTTAAATCAATCTCATGCATTCTCTTCTTTCCAGGATAAGCAAACTCAAACAATAATTCAACTGATGGATTGCAATCTGTAAAGCATCACTAAATAGCCTGTTTACTACAATTCCTTTGTTTGGCATTCATCTTAAGTGCAAAGTACATGTTGTACGTCTCATTTGTAATTTTCAGCAGGATACAAATTGAAATAAAGACTATTAAGGTAACCCAAATTTAATCATAGCATCATACACATAGTAACAAACAAATACAGTTCATGGTGACACAAAATTCATGTGATTTGCTTTAGCTATCACTATCAGCATGAGGCTAAGTCTTTGGATGTCTTATGCAAAAATAGTCTAATTCTAATTACCAACAATGAGCCCCTAAACATTTAAGGCAAAGCACCGATCCTTGTACACTATCAAATGAAAACTTGTTGCGTAAGAAGTGTCATTCTTTCTAGCATTCCTTGCTGCACGTTCTTTCTAGCATTCGTTGATGCAAATTCTTGAATCAAATCTTTGCAATCAACTTTCTCCAAAACATAAATGATTAATTTCAACAGATATGTTGCTAATCCATTAAAGCCTTTCTTGGGACATCAAAGAAAGCAATGAGAAGACTTTAGTAAGTTCGGTTAGAAAAGCTTCTTGGTGTTGAAGTAACAAGAATAGTGAATCAAACTCCTTATCAGAAAAATAACATAAATGCTTAATTAACTCAAGAATATCAACAAGTTTAGTACCAATAGTAATTCTCAGTCACAAAGCCTCAAATACAGTGTCTATCTTAACAACAACCACATAAAAAATACATCAAACAAAAGGCAGAAATGTAAATCACCAGGTTAAATTTTAACCTTTATCCGACGCTTTAGAAAACACCAAATCAGCAGAAGTAATCATCAGCGAAGCCAAATCCAACCATCTGCCAGCAATCATGCATTCCTGAGCCTCCAAGCATAAACTAGCCACTTGTTGTTCAGCTACCTAATTCACAAATTCAAACACAAATTAACCTGCATTAGTGACCACAAACTCCACAAAAGAAACATATTACATATGCACAGCAGCCTTCAATACCGCCTCATGCTCATAATAGAATAAGAAAACCACATGAATAAAACTCAATTTGATTTAAATCCGGTGAATTTAGGTTGTTTTATTATACCTCGGGGCCAGCGTCAGCCCAGGACATCTCGGCAGTGAAACGTACGACGGAGAGGATGGGATCCTCCTCAGATGTAGGCACGACCGTCGTCATTGTGGCGGTGGTAACGGTGGTGGTGGTGGTGGTGGTGGCGGCGGTGGCGGTGGTGGCGGTGGTGGCGGTGGTGGTGGTGGTGGCGGTGGCGGTGGTGGCGGTGGTGGCGGTGGTGGCGGTGGTGGCGGCTACTATCGGCAATGGGAAATCGGTCGATCTCTTTGCGCCAATGCAGATAATAATCGGGCTAGTGAAGAAAAAACCCTAGATGAATACGGTCGATGAAAGATACCATGGATAGTCCGATGATTAAACGGGTGGGAAATAATAAAAGATTTTCTAATATCGAGTCGTAGATAAAATATCTATCTATATATATATCATATATATATATATATATATATATATATATATATATATATTACGTATAAAGCATTTTATATGGATATATTTGTAATTTTACATAAAGTGTAAGACACCTAAAACATTTTTTAACCATAGAGTACAATTGTTTAATGCAATAATTTCTAATGTACCCCCATTTAATAAACTTCCATTTATTAATATATTATTTAATACACATTAGATTATTTAATTTAATTCATTTAGTATTATTTTATTTATTATATTTTTAGTTAATATTTAAATCTACATTTACTTTTTATATCCTTTATAACTAAATATAATTTTAATCAAATATTATTTTATTTAAATAGTTCAATTTGTGACCATTATATTATGTAAACTAGTTTTAGTAAACATGTGTATTGCACGAATTGAACAAATAAAATATTAAGTATAATAAAAAATATAAAACGATATAGTAAGACATGATATCATTAGAATTACATATAAGTAATAACTATAAGTAATAAAAATAATCATATGAACTTTCTAATTTTTTTTGTTTTTTCAAAGATAAATTAAATATTTTATTTCAAAATAACGTTTTAAAAAATTTTTATTTTTAAAAATGTTCTTACTATAACTCCCTATTTTAATTATTTTTATTTTATAAAAAATTAATTTAGAAAAACTAATTTTAAAATATTACTTAAAATAATTTGACTTTTTGAAAAAAAATCTTTTTATAAAAAAATACTTTTATAAATAAAATTAATAAACATATCTCTTTCTTAATTTATTAAAAACTAATTATATTGTAAATGTAAAATGTATAATATTATTAATAACTAATACAGTTATTTAATAAGAGAGAGAAGCGGGAAAAGTTTGATTAGAATGAATGGTGGTGCTGACATGTGTCACACACATTTACCCTTTTATTATAATAAGAAGATAAGAAGATAAGAAGATAAGAAGATTTTTATTTTTAAAAATTTTCTTATTATAACTCCGTATTTTAGTTATTTTTATTTTATAAAAAAACTACTTTAGGAAAACCAATTTTAAATATTACGTAAAATAATTTGACTTTTTAGAAAAAAATTATTTTTATAAAAATTATTTTTATAAATAAAATTAATAAACATATCTCTTTCTTAATTTATTGAAAACTAATTATAATGTAAAAATGTAAAATGTATAATATTATTAATAATTAATGCAGTTATTTAATAAGAGAGAGAAGCGGTAAAAGTTTGATTAGAATGAATGATGGTGCTGACATGTGTCACACACATTTAACCTTTTATTTTTTTTTGAACGGCTGGTTAGTTATTAGTTGTTAGTATCACCAATGTAGTAATATTCTCCCATGCCAAGGTTTGAACCTTGGACCTCCAAGAGAGGCAAAGCCTCCCACCTCCCTCTTAACCACTAGGACAAGAGATCATTGGTTACCATTTTATTATAATAAGAAGATTATACTCTCAGGTTAAGCCAAATTTACACTTAATCTTTTAAACGTAAAGAAATTTCTTCTATTTTCTTTTAACCAATGTACAATATAGCACATTAACTTTGAAAAATTACCGTTTACATATTCGCTATTCTTTTCTTATATTTAGAGGGTTCATTTTTAACAGCATTATAATTTTTATTAGCGTTTCACATGTGAATTTTTTAGAGTTGATTAATGCTAACATATAAATCATTAGAATTTGTATTTTTAAAATTTACAATCCCGTGCATAGCACGGGTCACTCTACTAGTATATATATATATATATATATATATATATATATATATATATATATATATATATATAAATATGTATATATGTGTGTGTGTGTGTGTCTATATATGTATATATATATATGTATATATATGTATATATGTCACAACAATGTGTTTGAAAATTTCAAAAATCTATGCCATTGTAAAGACGGACGTTAAAAAAATCTAAAGGATTTAGAATATGAAATGAAAAGGTTCTAGTAAATAGTAATGATACTATAAAAGATACAATAATAAAATCATTTAAAGAGTAATAAGAAAAGAATTAATATATAGATTAGCACAATCAATATATGTTTATTTAAACCTTCCACACCTCGTACGCTACAACACACAACCCCCCCCCCCCTCCGCATTCGTCATTGACGCCACAACCCCACACTTCGTCGCCATCGCCACCCAGACATCTCCAATATTGTTACCCTAGCCTATTAGGTTATGAGGCTGTAAAAATATTTCATAAATAAATCATGTGATCTCAATTTTAACTATTCAAAACATATTATCAAATATTTTATTTCTTTTGACCGAAAGTGTTGGTTTCCTTTACATAAAGTATTTTTAAGTGAATTAATTCTAATATAATTGAAATTCATTTGTCGACTGAACACTCTAATAATATAATCAATTTATAGTTCCAACAAATTCATAAAACAAAATACTAAGATATTGAATATTCAAATTATAATTCCAACAAATTCATAAAACAAAATGTTAAATTGATACACTGTTTCCAGTGATTAGATTATTTAATTTAATTCATTGAGTATTATTTTATTTATTATATTTTTAGTTAATATTTAAATTTACATTTACTTTTTATATCCTTTATAACTAAATATAATTTTAATCAAATATTATTTTATTTAAATAGTTCAATTTATGACGATTATATTAGGTAACTTATACTCTCAGGTTAAATCAAATTTATACTTAATCTTTTAAACTTAAAGAAATTTCTTCTAGTTTCTTTTAAACATTTTACAATATTGCACATTAACTTTAAAAAATTACCGTTTACATATTCGCTATTCTTTTCTTATATTTAGAGGGTTCATTTTTTAACAGCATTATAATTTTTTATTAGCGTTTCACATGTGATTTTTTTAGAGTTGATTAATACTAACATATAAATCATTAGAATTCGTATTTTTAAAAATTACAATCCCGTGCATAGCATGGGTCACCCTACTAGTATATATGTGTATATATATATATATAAGCTGCTGGTAACATGGGGTCTTTATTTCATTGCATTTTTTTGTTAGATGTATGGATCTAACTAACCTAACAATGGAGTGGTTAAATTTGATGCAAGTTTTTTTAACAAGTTTGGAGGTTCAGATGATGTGCACAGTATAATGGATACTAAACCAAAAAATTAAGTCTCTTGCCCATAATTTTAGTTGTTGCTTACTTTAGGTACTAGGAAAAAAGGAATCGTAATGAAAATTATGGAGTGGTTAAATTTGATGCAAGTATTTTTAATGAGTTTGGAGAATTAAGTAAAGGTAAAGGCTTCCATTAACAGACTGAATGATTGATGCTTTACGAAGTTGTTGTTGAGTGTAGAGCACAAGCTTCATGGTGGAATTCAGGTAATTTTTCTAGGTTATTGTTATTGGTTTCTTTTTAGCTTTTCATCTAACCTTCTCCTTGATTGCCATAAAAGTACAACCTCTTGTGTGAATTCTATCATCTTATGGATCCAATTAGCCTACTATAGAGTGCGTAAATCGGATATCTAAGTTCTTAATGAGTTTGGTGGACCAGATGGTGTGTCACATCTAACAAGATGGATTCAAGAGTATGAACTTCTCAGATGACTCTCTTGAGTTTCTCTAAACATGCTCTTAGATGATAAGATTATTACTTTTGCTCACCAATTTGGTCTGTTTGTAATGATTGTTTTAATAACTTGGATAAGTGTTATTTTCTTCTTACTCTTCAATGTCATTTTTTATCAAAAGCTCATGGTTTAATGTTCTACTTTTGGTAGCATGGTAAACATTTCATCACACAAAACCAATAAAAAAGAAAAAACCACCAAAGATTAGCAGGTACGTGCCATTTACATGGAAAGAAAAATCTAGGCATGTATGTCGTGGTACTCATATATCAGTCATTAACAACTTTTATACTTGTTTGTTTTGGATTGTGCAGAATTTATATGATATCTTATTTGTTAGAATCGATGCATTATTGGTTAATCACAAACTTGCAGCCAACCTGCCACCTTATTGTTTTGTAGGTGAATTACATTTTACACAACTGATACACTTCATGTACATACTGTTTGGTTTTAAGGTTACTTACAGATTAAATAATCTGTAATTTTTTTAAAGAAACAGATATTGTATTGAAAAAATTATTCTGTTATTTATTGTTTTCAACTTATATGTGATTTCATTCAATAAGTCGAGATCAGCCTCCACAATTTATTTATTCAACGTAAAGCACACCTTATTTCAACATCAAAATAATGAACACCAAACAAAGAAAAAAACTTGGGAATTGGGTATCAACCATAAATTTAGGAAGTAATTCAATCGAATTGGTCAAGAAACACAATGTTAATAAACAATTAATATTTCTACTTATCATTAATGCCCCTAGAGTTCATTATGTTAATATAGATGTGTTGCATAACAAAATAGTACTTGGAATAAGATGTTACCGGTGGAAGGTTATCAACTCTCAAGTCTCACTAAAGGAGCATTAGTATTAAGTAACAAGTAAAAAAATTAATTAAAGACTATAGTTAAAACAGAAAGGAGTGAGTTTAATATGATACAGATTTATTTTTTGTTTAGACTAGAATACACCTGTTTAATCTTAATTTTTAACATTACTGGGAGTTTAATGGAATAAAACATAAATAATCTCCTAGGATTGTTTGCTTTGTTTTACTTTTAAGCTAAGATCATTCTAAGTTATTGGATATTGTTTCTATGATGTTTTCTACAATTCTTAAATAAATGTTTAGATTCTAACACAACACACTAAACAATTATGTGATGTTATCTCATGCACAAGCTCCCCCTAGTGGTTATTAGGCATGCAGTTATATTGTTGGTGGGATTACATATCACCCTTTTGCAGGTAGAAGTTTTACATGTGACATGTTTTACACTTTTACTTATGTTTTCTATTTTGAAGGAATTCTACATCCAGGTATGGTTATTTTTCTAAATTAATATGATTGCATAATTTGTTAGTCACTTGGGTGGTAGTATGCTTATTAAGTGTAATACATCAAAAGCATTGATATATATATGTATGTATGTATGTATGCATGCATGTATGTATGTATGTATGTATGTATGTATGTATGTATGTATGTATGTATGTATGTATGTATGTATGTATGTATGTATGTATGTATGTATGTATGTATGTATGTATGTATGTATGTATGTATGTATGTATGTATGTATGTATGTATGTATGTATGTATGTATGTGTGTGTATGTATGTGTGTGTGTATGTGTGTGTGTGTATGTGTGTGTATGTGTGTGTATGTGTGTGTGTATGTGTGTGTGTATGTGTGTGTGTATGTGTGTATGTATGTATGTGTGTGTATGTGTGTGTGTATGTGTGTGTGTGTATGTGTGTGTGTATGTGTGTGTGTATGTTTGTGTGTATGTCTGTGTGTATGTCTGTGTGTATGTCTGTGTGTATGTCTGTGTGTATGTCTGTGTGTATGTCTGTGTGTATGTCTGTGTGTATGTCTGTGTGTATGTCTGTGTGTATGTCTGTGTGTATGTCTGTGTGTATGTCTGTGTGTATGTCTGTGTGTATGTCTGTGTGTGACATTCGTCACTTTCGGGTCCATTAATTAACTTAAAAGTTCGTTAACTCTCCTCACGCATTTATTATTTTTCGAAATCTATTTGTTGTTTTAATTGATTTTTTTTTCGTATACTTGTTTCGTGTTAACCCTAATATTATAATAATAATAATAATAATAATAATAATAATAATAATAATAATAATAATAACAATAATAACAATAATAATAATAATAATAATAATAATTAAGTTAGGGGGTGTTTTTGTCATTTTATAAACTTTAAAAGAAAGTTTTTACATAAAATAATAACAATTTAAAGTATAAGGGGCCAATGTGTAAAATATGAATTTACAAACCCAACCCTCGCCCACTTCCCAGTTTTTCCGGCCACCAGATCCGGCCGCCGGCCGCGGCTCCGGTGAAGCCAAAAACCGGCCTTTTGGCCGCGGTTTTGACTCCAAAATACACCAATGCAATCGTGAGTCAGATTCCAACAATAATACATGCTTTAATTGAGGAAAAATCATCCGGATTTCACGATTAGTGGACCACTAACTAATCCACTATAACATACCTAACCAAATCCACTCAAACGCTAATAATAATCAAATTAATCCGACCTAATCGATCATATATCTATTCCTAATCGATTACAACTCACAATTCCATATGAAACACACACATACATCGAATTACACCATCATCTTCATCGTCGACCTGTCACAATACGAACACCACCATCAAAGCTTCAAAACTCGAAATTAACAGAGGGCTATCCATCCGTAACATCAATAGAAACTACAAGTACAACAAATTTGATTATCATTGTGTTTTGGGCATCGAACCAGTGTTACATTGTTCGCGACCTGTTCTTGTGCTCATCTTTATCGAAATCGCTTGAATCCAGGTAATTAACGCACAGATACATTCGTCTTAACATGAGAATCAAAAGCCCCTTAATTGATTTCATTAGAAACAACGAATTGGGGTTCAATTTTGGATTAATCGAACCTAGGGTTCATGTTGGTTTGGGGTTTTTTTGAGTTTACGTTTTTATAATTTGGAAACTGATTCATATCACGGCTGTATGCTTTGGTTCACTGGTTCCGTGCTTGCTTCCTAACCTAGAGGTCCCGGGTTTCGACCCCGGGCATCCTCAACCATTTTTTTAATCCTTTTCAACCTTTAAAAAATATATAAATAATTCTAAAAATTATAAAAATAAGTTTTATAAACTTTTCTTATTTTAAATGTTACATAATTATTTTCTGTAAATTTATTTTATTTAAACACCTTAATAATTCTTATAAAATATTATTTACAAATGTCATAAATAATTATTTTTATAAAAATAGACTCTAAATAATAATTTAAATCATTAAAATATTAATGGATACAATATTATCTTTATTCTTTAAAGAATTACTTTCATAATTGTGGAAATTATATATATTTTATAATTACACAAAACGTTTAAGAATATTATTTCTTATAAAATATATTTTAACTAATGGTATAGATTAATATCTTATTATTAATCGAAATACTATTTTTAATTATCCTTAGATAATTATAAATTACATATTGAATCTCATCATTCATATATTTAATATCATTCTAAAATATTTAAACATACATATATAATTCTTCTAATGGAATCAAACTGTAAATAATTACTTTGTAAACTTAATACTTATTAAAACCCCATAATTCTTTCAAAACCCTAATCCTTGATTTAACGTTAATCTTATTATTAAACTTAAATCTTGTAACATATATACATCTATTTGTGTGCGTGTCGCACGTCAAACCGAACCGACCCGAACCAGCCGAATATCCTTTTCTCGTCAATCACGTTTTAAAGACTTAATTGTAACTAATTATAGGTGTGTGATTGCTCATTGTTCACGTCTTTAGAAGCCCTTTTGTTCACTTTATTTTCATCTCAATTCAAGGTGAGTTTCACGGCTCCATTTTCATTACAAGTTTTATAAATCTTTGGGGGAAAAGTATGCTCACTCTTTCTAGCTGTGAACTCAATTTATTTTGGATTAACGTGTTACTGTTTGCAAGCTATATCTTATGCATGTGTTTCTGTGTGGTTCTTTAATCACAACTATTTAACTCCGGTGTTGGAGCTAACGGACAGGTATTGATAGTACTGTTGGGTTGACACCCCCACCCATGTATGTTGGTATACTAGTTGAGACTGACTGTGGTTATGATCGACCCCTGGGTGAATATGTTCTGACAATTGCTGTGTGGTTCGTCATAGGTTTAGTTGTGATGCTCATGTGATATTACTTGTGATAAACTATATACACTTATGATCCATAAACTCATGCACAGCAACAAGTTTTCAATTTATGTTTAAAGCTGTGAACTCACCAACAATATGTTGACCTTTTGAGCATATCTTTTCAGGTAACAATCATTGAGGATAGCTAGGGATGCTGCCTTAGCGACGACCTTAGGATCGCATTACTTAGACTCATTGGATGTCTGTGACAGTTTCTTGATTTTCATTATTCACTTATGTTCATTTATTTTCCGAGTTGTGGGACTTATACTTATTTGGTTTGTATGACTATGTTTGTCGTGGAATTGACTAACTGCGACACAAGTCTCCATTTGTGTCGGGTGACGTCATGACACGTTGACTTTCTTTATTTAATGCATCTCTATTAACTTAACAATGTGTTATGACGATCCCGTCCGTTACATCCTCGTGTTTCCGCTATCAGCGCGGGTGTGACAGATTGGTATCAGAGCCATTGGTTATAGAGAATTAGGCAATTCACTTGACCTAGACTATAACCTAGGAACCTTCATGTAGAATGCATACTAGGACTGGCTTGCATTTAATATTACATGTGTGTTCTTCCATACTTGTTACTTGACTCTATACATGATTCTATGCATATATGCTTGTTATCTGATCATCATGAGGAAGACACTATTACTCTTAGTCTTTCTCCATGGGATACCATTATACTAGAATCTTACATTGTATACACACTACATTATATCATTAGGTCAGAACACTCACGTGAAGGGAACTTCACAGACCACGCGTAGCGTTGATCTCAAATACTAAATCCGACCCTAAGATGGTATGTCTGAGATCCTGAAAGTATGACGGACAGACAACTATCATTAGCAATAAATGTTTATATGCTTGGAGTTTATATGCTATTACATACTACTATTGGAATACTAATGGTTCATGGACATGAGGACATTACACGAACCATGCTTGATGTGTGTTGATAATACTATGATGTTAACTTGGGGTAAGGGAAGCTAAGGGTGACCATACAAGGTAAATTACCATTACGGGTGCACACGTAATTGCAATTCGCCGTGCATGAGAAGTCTAGCAAATCTTACCATGAGGTAACGATCAGGAGTATCACAAGTTCTCTATTCTATATCCTAGGGGGTGTGCTAGGATCATAATTCTAGTAAGACCTTGTTAAGGGTAACAAAACATTACTAACACTTACTATTACGTAAGTCCTGTCCTACTTAGAGCCTTCATGGTATTTCCAATCATGACATTGATTCTATCTTTCGCAAAACATTCCTCCACTTAGCATTCAGTAACTAAGGAACTGATTGAATGCTTAGAATGAAAGTGGACTTCAAGAAATGTAGAGGAGTGATGATACTCTCTACACATACATTATGTTATTCATTAGGATTATGCTAAGGAAAATTAGGATGTCATGTAACCGGTTTAAGCATCATTCTATGTATATCAAGGGTGTGGTGGGAACGCTGCGGGGAACCCTATATATAAGCATCACCGGTATACTAAGAATATGTTTGAACTGGGCTACGTGATGATCCTGATGGACTGAAGCATGGATTGCAAGGCATTGTGTGTCTAAATCAAATGATTTTCAAAATGAGTTTTGAATCTTTATTCGTGGTTTTCAAATTCGTCAAAGTCTGTGTCTTACAACTTGAAACATGTAATGCTGGAAGAGCGTGATGCCTGTATCTCGGGGTGTTTTGTTTAGGCAAGGTATTCGTATAAATCCAAATCAGCCGATGGATCTGTCTACCTTACTTGGGAACCCTCAGGATGAGTATCTGCTTATAGGTACGCATGTCTTCAACAAAGTTATGGTTGACCTAATACTTTGATTAATCAACGTACTCGCTTTGATTTACGAATCAAACAATTACACTCGGAACATCTCCTTATTATTATGCCAAATTCCTGATTGTCATTTTCATGTTGAATAGCTCATATTACCCAATTCTCATAAAATATCTTAATGATATTTCAAAATGTCTACTCGTCAAAACCGATCCCGATCTGGAAACTCTGGCCGTAAGATTACTGCTATTGTAGCACGTGAGGTTGCTGCGGTCATACCAACCCTCCTAACTCACCTGAATCAAGGTGTGAACCCTGCTCAAATCTCTGTTTGTCCTAACCCTCCACGTGCTTGTACCTACAAGCATTTCAGTTCTTACAACCCCACTAAGTTCAGCGGAACCGAAGGAACTACCGGATTACTACAGTGGTTCGAAAGCATCAAGAACACTTTCCTAAACACCGAATGGTCTTTAAAACTTTAAACCGTTACTTATGGTTCTCAAGTTCTCTTAAGGAGGTGTCCCATAACTAAGAACATGCAATGCTGTAGGTGGAATTCCTACATCTCGGGATACTTTGCTAATTGAATGTTAACTTTGATAAATTAAATATTATAAGTGGTCACTCACCTCAATGATCGAATAAACTAATTATAACTTTGTTATCACTTATAAGTACGCGTGTTTTCAATAGGGCTATGGTTAACCTCATATCCTGAGAAGTCCATGTATTCCCTTCGATTATGAATCGAATGTTCATATCTCATTGTGATGTTGAATCATTCTTGTCCTTGATTTCGTCTTCCTGATTAAATTATTCAAGATTTGAACACCATCATAACAAATTCTGCTATCTCGAACTTTGATCTTAAGCTCGTAAGCATGATTTTTCCTTTGTTACACTGATGTAACTTGAAAATTTCCAAATTTCTAATTGATATTAATTTTCTTTCGTCATCAAGTCAAACTTCGTACCGCTTGCACCATGGGAGATGCAAGAGTTTGCAAGTCAACCTATGACTAAGAACACTCGTATCTCCTAAATGATTCTATCTCATCAAAACAGGGGTGATTCCCTTACTTTGATGAATCTCTATTCGTTTTGATAAATGGTTTCCAATTATGTGTTTTATGAAATTTCATCCTCTGGATTAGAGCGATTTCCTTATCTTAAGGATTGACTTCAATTATTCTCATTGGAACTTACATTTCACCAATGACATGATCTCACCAAAATAAGATTGAAACCCGTGCTTTGGTGACAAATGTCAATCTTCGATTGTTTTCTTGTTATTATGAAATTCAATTATCAAGATAGGCATGAAAACCATACCTTGATGACTATTCTCGTTTCTTGATCTTCAACTTACCATGGTTGTAATCAAGTGACGAAAAGCATGAAGTAACTTGAAGGGTGAATCAATGTTGGTGATTCGACCTATCAAGCCAAAGCATGATCTCTGAACTTGAAAGGAGACCCGATCGTATTAGGCTGATTTTTATTCTAAGCTTGGAGCACCTAAATTCTTAAATCGATTACTCTCCCTTTATCCTCATGTCTTGATCTAGCTATATGGAACCATTTATTCCTTATCTATCGATTTTCAATTTGAGTTATCATCAAAACCTGATTGCGCGATGGTAGCCTTCCTAAACAACCTCTCTGCTAAAGATATTATCAACTTATGCTCATGACTTTCTAGTCATACAAATGTTCTCAGCTGTGCTTATGGGTTTGATGAATTACGTATGCAATCTACCTTTGGAAATCTGTAACCTTGCAAAACATGGTTACAAATACCTTTCTTATTATTTGGATCACTTCTTGAATCGCTTTTAAATCTTTAACCTTGGAAATATTTAAAACTCTATCTAGATTTCGAACAACAAGAATCGTTATTATCCTCATTGCGATGTGGATATAATGATTCATAAAATTTCGTAATCTGTAGTCATGGGTTTGGTATATAGGAAGAGACGTAACTTGGTATGTGCCCAAGTGTCTTACCTTTACATATGACAAAACCGTGTTCCTGTGAATCTTCTGTTTAACTTTTCATTCACTAAGTGCCTCTTATCTTAGCTGTGATGATGACAATTGGTGCATTATAGACCAATTGACTAAAATCTCATATTGACTCATGTGAAATAATGAGTCGAGAAATTACCCTGTATCTGTTTCAAATATTCGTATACCGTGGTATGACGTTAAAACATCGATCGTTATTTTGAATGATTGATTCATTTTCTGTTTTAATAATATTATTAACCATCGTCGTGAACTCATACCAAGATCTTCGCATAGCGTATTATTCTTAGACCGATAGTTGGTCAAAGGAGAAATACATATTCACAATATATGCGTTAAGATCATTTCATATGGTGACGTTTGGGATTCTTAAATTCCGACGGATAACCTTTCTTATCATTGTTGGTCTTATCTTGATTTCTAGACATCACCTTACAACGAAATTATATTCTGCAAGTTGTGATTATAAGTCTAACAAACCATGGTAACTCGTCATCATTTCCAATGTTTCCTCTCAAAACGTCTCGGATTTCACTCGAAGAATTCAAGTTGGCATATATTATGTCAAGAGACCTGAAGGATTCCCTAAAGTGAAACATCTTATTTGTAATCAAACGGCAATCACTGGCCGTTGTACACTTACCTTTCATTATAACTCCTTTTGTTCATTTAAGTCTCAATTCTAATTTCGGGACAAAATTCATAAGATCCGTGAAAACTTGATCGCTGCTAGAAATCGTCAAAAGCATTATGCTGACAAAGGACGAAGGCCCATGGAATACAATGTCGGTGATCTCGTACTTCTTAAGGTATCACCTTGGAAGGGAGTGATTCGCTTTGGAAAGAAAGGGAAGCTACCACCTCGTTACGTGGGTCCATTCAAAGTGCACAAACGAATTGGGAAAGTGGCCTACAAGCTTGAACTACCCCAAGAACTCAGCAATATACATCCGACGTTTAATGTTTCAAACCTCAAGAAATGTCTTGCCGATGAAAATCTCCACATCCCACTCGACAAAGTCCAGATTAATGAATCTATGCACTTTATTGAGAAACCTGTGGAAATTATGGATCGGGAAGTCAAACAACTCAAACGCAGTCGAATACCGATTGTCAAAGTCCGCTGGGAATCTAAACGTGGCTCAGAGTTCACCGGGGAATGTGAGGACCAGATGAAATCCAAATATCCGCACTTGTTCGTGGATACAACTTTAGGACCTAACTCCAGCTGAATTTCGGGGCGAAATTCTTTCAACTGGGGGATACTGTGACATTCGTCACTTTCGGGACCGTTAATTAACTTAAAAGTTCGTTAACTCTCCTCACGCATTTATTATTTTTCGAAATCTATTTGTTGTTTTAATCGATTTTTTTTTCGTATACTTGTTTCGTGTTAACCCTAATATAATAATAATAATAATAATAATAATAATAATAATAATAATAATAATAACAATAATAACAATAATAACAATAATAATAATAATAATAATAATAATAATAATAATAATAATAATAATAATAATAATAATAATAATTAAGTTAGGGGTGTTTTTGTCATTTTATAAACTTTAAAAGAAAATTTTACATAAAATAATAACAATTTAAAGTATAAGGGGCCAATGTGTAAAATATGAATTTACAAACTCAACCCCCGCCCACTTCCCCGTTTTTCCGGCCACTGGATCCGGCCGCCGGCCGCGGCTCCGGCGAAGCCAAAACCGGCCTTTTGGCCGCGGTTTTGACTCCAAAATACACCAATGCAATCGTGAGTCAGATTCCAATAATACATGCTTTAATTGAGGAATAATCATTCGGATTTCACGATTAGTGGACCACTAACTAATCCACTATAACATACCTAACCAAATCCACTCAAACGCTAATAATAATCAAATTAATCCGACCTAATCGATCATATATCTATTCCTAATCGATTACAACTCACAATTCCATCTGAAACACACACGTACATCGAATTCCACCATCATCTTCATCAGTGTTGTAAAAGTCGGTCTAGGCGCCCGAGTACTCCTCGAGTACTCGCTACTCACTGGTCTTCCGAGTTGTCGAGTAGTCCCGCCTAGGCCGAGTACTCCCCGAGTACTCCCCGATTAAGGCCGAGTACTCGTAGTTCGATCCCCGACCGAGTTGGGAGCGCCTAGCAACTTTTGCAACCATGATCTTTATCGTCGACCTGTCACAATACGAACACCACCATCAAAGCTTCAAAACTCGAAACTAACAGAGGGCTATCCATCCTTAACATCAATGGAAACTACAAGTACAACGAATTTGATTATCATTGTGTTTTGGGCATCGAACCAGTGATACATTGTTCGCGACCTGTTCTTGTGCTCATCTTTATCGAAATCGCTTGAATCCAGGTAATTAAACGCACAGATACATTCGTCTTAACATGAGAATCAAAAGCCCCTTAATTGATTTCATTAGAAACAACGAATTGGGGTTCAATTTTGGATTAATTGAACCTAGGGTTCATGTTGATTTGGGGCTTTTTTGAGTTTACATTTTTATAATTTGGAAACTGATTCATATCGCGGCTGTATGCTTTGGTTCACTGGTTCTGTGCTTGCTTCCTAACCTAGAGGTCCTGGGTTCGACCCCGGGCATCCTCAACCGTTTTTTAAGCCTTTTCAACCTTTAAAAAATATATAAAAAATTTTAAAAATTATAAAAATAAGTTTTATAAACTTTCCTTATTTTAAATGTTACATAATTATTTTCTGTAAATTTATTTTATTTAAACACCTTAATAATTCTTATAAAATATTATTTACAAATGTCATAAATAATTATTTTTATAAAAATGGACTCTAAATAATAATTTAAATCATTATAATATTAATGGATACAATATTATCTGTCACACCCTCAAAATCCACGTGCGAAGTTTTACCGCGAGGCGTGTGAACAAACCAGGATCACAGTCAATAGTTACTCGGAATGACTCTATATGCTACGTTTAATGTAAACCAACCAGAGTTTAAACTTTAAAAGACATGCGGAAGCGTAAAGTAAATAAAACAACCCAAAACATGTGAAAGTACCATATGGCAAAACAAGTGCCAACCGAGTAGTTTAAACCATAAATAAAAACGAGTAAATATGTTTGAAGTTTAAATCTCTAAAATGCATGCTGACTCGTGTAGTGCTCCTATCAGCAGTCCAGATTAATGACCTGAGAATAGCATACTAAAAAGTCAACACATGGTTGGTGAGTTCAAGAGTTTGCGTATAAATATAACAATTATCAATAGTGTATAAGTAAGCATGTGCATTGTAATAGCTAGCTAGTCCATTAACAAACGATATTAATACATAGTGATTTCGCAATTGAAGCTGACTGTGTTATGTTTGCCTCCCGTCACGACTTCACCATATCGTGACGAATAATCATAGGACAAATTGCACCCGGTTGACCTCGAGTCACACAGGTGGGGCTCGTCAGACCCAGTAGTACTACCCAAGTTTCCCCGCCATCCAATATTAACAATTCGAAAGTGTGAGGACTTTATCATAGTAAACAACACTATATTAATATCATACACATCTTAAATATATAAAGCGTTTGTAAAATTTACCAGTATGCTATCTCCCCCAAAAGAGATTTAATAAAACAGAGGGGCATGAACTCACCTGATACGCGTGTTAGATACCTAAGGCTTAACTTGACAAGGACGAGTGGAAAGACAACCTTCAAAGGTTACCTAGAACACACAAGTACATAAGTACATGTACACAGAAATCCCAAGAGAAACCTTAAGTGTTCTACAAACAAAGAACTCAAGGTTCTATAAAAACAACAAACAAGTGACCTAGTTGACCCGTTTGACCCGTTGGTGACATTATGTGTTGTAAGCCATTTAAACATACATAAGCATATAACATACATGGTTAACATTCCAATGAATCACATTTGATGCTACATTCCCAATACATTGCTTAAATCACCATACTATGCACATAACATACAAGTTGTATAAATCCTTAGCATCTAGCATGCTCAGTGTGTTCATAACATAACTAGTGTATCATATAACAGGTTAGATCATGCATAACCTACTTACATGACCTATAGCTATGATTTAGCATATATGGGTCATAACAGATAATTTACCAAAAAGTCATACATACTATTCACAACGCATACAAGATGCATAATACATGTAACATACATTAGTATGATCAATTCCAGTCCCAAGCATGATGTCCTAGTTACTAATCAACATACCAAACCATACATGACCATCCAAGTGCACAAATCACTCAAAAACCAAATAAACATTCCATACTACCCAACTAACAGATTCTACCACTTTAAACATCCATAACAATCATTCTAGCATGATCCTAAAACCATGAACAAGTCAAATTACCAATATCCAAAGTTCATGCACAATAAAGTTTCCCTTTTGGGAAAGTAATACCCAAAAGTGGTTTAACATCCAATTCAACCATAATTCCTACTATTATATACCTAATCAAGTTCATATCATACCTAGACATGATCTACAACACCTAACTAACATGATTCATAAATTTCATACTCAAAAAGTTACTATCTTTAGTAATGTATGGGTTCTAGCATGTAATCTTGAATTACCAATGTTCATATCAACAATCCAACATCCAATTATCATCATAAACACATCTATAACATCAACACATTAACAATTCAACATTACATACAAAATAAAGTTACTATTATTAGTAACCTATGAACAAATCCCTCAATTCACCAATTTCTTGCAAAATCCATGTTTCCTACCATTCATACAGCCTAATTAACAACCCAACAACATCAAACAATCATCAATTCCATGTTATCATCATCAATTTCGAATTAGGGTTCATAATCATCAAAGTTCATGATCAATCCACTAAAAACATACAATTCATGCATAATCAACGTTAAACGACATGTAATCAATCCAACTAACTTGTCACACCCCCGCTGATAGCGGAAACACGGGGAATGTGAGCTAGACGGGATCGTCATGACACATGGTATGGATAGAGTAGCAATAATAATATGATGACAAGTGTGTCATGACGATACCCGAACACAATTAGAGACTTGTGTCGTGTATAATCAATGTTCACGACAACATAGTCATAAACATAACATAAAATGATCACATAATCATTGATAACAACTTGAAATGTAAATTCCCATAACTCGGGAACAAGTGTACAATGTACAAGTCTGAGCAACCAAGATGTTCCAAAGATTAATGTATACAAATGCTTAATTCTCCAAAATATGTCCTAGGGTCTCCTCTAAGAGGCAGTGCTCCTAGAACTTCAATTACCTTGATCACCTGAAAAGAAATGCTCAAAAAGGTCAACATAATTGTTGGTGAGCTTCGCAGGTTTTAAGTAATAAAAGATGTTTAAAAGAAATCGGTAAGAAGGTTTAATAAAAGTTACCGCAAATACACTTATGTGTAGGCGGTTTTATCAGTTATAAATAGCTACAGCCAAGCCTAATGTCGGTCCCGCACGGGGATTGATGGCTGTAAAGAAACAATTCCCAAGTTTAAATAGTTTATAAAAGACGTAGCATGATCCACACAGCGCATACGTTTAGTTTATAACCAAACCAATCCTTAGGTCCCTTTACCGGGATTAATGGTTATATAAAAAGGTTTTCCATAGCATAGTAAGTTTAACTTGACATAGCAAGATACACACAGCGCATACGTGTCAAGTTAAACATGACGTAGCAAGATACACACAGCGCATACGTAATGGTTACAACCAAACCAGTCCTTAGGTCCCAATACCGGATTAATGGTTGTACTGAGAGATCCACACAGAAGTCCCACACAAGAGTCCCACACAGAAGTCCCACACAGAAGTCCCACACAGCCAAATAGTATCACCAAACAAGTAGCATTTACAGGTGACATCACATAACACTTAGAATCAAGTAATATCACATAGTAGCAACTTAGCATAGAATCACATTCAACATTTTATGCCTTAGTCAATCAGATCATCCCGTAACCCAGTTTAAGCGCCTTCTTAGCATACCGGTGATGCTTATATATAGGGTTCCCCGCAGCGTTCCCACCACATCCACGATATACCTAGAACGATGCCTAAACCAGCTACTTGACATCTGATTGACCTTAACATCAATGTGTCAACATCCAACAAGTAAGCATAATGAGGTAACCATGAAGTTACAGCAGACTTCCACTAAGGAAGATGCTTGAAAATGTGTTAAGTAAGCGATCGTTCTTTTCCCCCAAGTTTGAAAATGTTTAAAAGTATATAAGCGTAAAAAAAGGGGCCGCGAAACTCACAGAACAGATGATAAGCACGTGTGATGAATATTCCCAACGGTAGGATGCTATGAACAGTCAAACACCTATTGGCAGTTACTGACAAGCATTAATAATAAGCATAAAGTATAAGATGATGTTCAATAGGTTCGGGCAGTTTCGGTTCGGTCGTGGATAGCACACACAAGCAGACATACACGCGCAATAGATCTTATATAGATCCAAGCACTAGGAACGTTGCCATTGTCGATGATGTTTGGGTAAAAGTGTTATTGTTGTTAAAGGAATACTTGGTAAGAACTTGTGTTAGGAATTGTTTGTTACTAATTGTAAAGTGTTAAGTCGATGTGTTCTGATATAACATTAATGAGTTTGATAGTGTTAATCTCAATGATCTTCATTAACAATGGCAAGCGTGTCGACGTTACCTTAACATCACACGACAACACGCACCGCACACAGGAAGAATTCACACACAATGGCTCTAATCGCACAACAGGACCAGACGCACGACTGGACACCCCATTCGCACGAAATAATCTTTCAGTCATGCGAATCATCTTCATTCGCATGATTGAACCCTCATCCGTGCGACTAAGCACTCAGTCATACCACACAACACTCATTCGTACGATTCAACATCCATACGCACGAATCAACATCCATTCGTACGAATCAGATTCATTCGTACGACTGAACCTCCATTCGTGCGACTAAACCCTTAATCGTACGATACACACTCAATCGCATGCATTCAATCGCATAGAATCAATCGCATAGACTTAATCGCATACAACACTCAGTCGCATGACTCAGTCGTACGACTCACCCAGTCGTACAGCTTAGTCGTACGATAGACTCAGTCGCATGACTCAGTCGTACGACTCACCCAGTCGTACAGCTTAGTCGTACGATAGACTCAGACGCATGACTCAGTCGTACGACTCACCCAGTCGTACAACTTAGTCGTACGATAGACTCAAACGCATGGACTCAGTCGTACGACTCACCCAGTCGCACGGCTCAGTCGCATGACAGACCCAGTCGCCCTGTACAGCAGGTCGTGACTGCTGAAGTGCAGAGCAGCGTCCAGCTGCTCCGAGCACGAGTTTTATGCACCAAGAACCTCCAGAAACATACTTCCAACATGTCTAGACAAGAAACACACATCGGAACGCAACACACAAACCCACACGACCTCATGTGCTCGGATGAACCCGAACACCCGAAACCCTAGAAAATGCAGAAGTGAAATCGAGCAAGAAACCGGTCAAACGAGGTTATCTACCTGCTAGGAGTGAGTATCCACAATGATAACCAAGATTTGATGGTGAAAACGCGACAAACGGACCCGATTTCGGTGCTAGTTCGAGAGAGAGTGAAGGAGATGAAGAAGAAGCGATGGAGATGAAGATGATTTGAAGAATGGCTGGGAAATGGGTATTTATACCCAGCCTAGTTTGGTCATTTGTCAAGTTTAGTCCCTGCACTTAGTTCCCGAATCGCCAAACTTGATTCGGTTAAAAACGACGTAAATACGCTCGTTATACTAATTATAAGGATGTGTTTAATGTTGCTTATATTATATAACATATTATAATTAACGGTGTCGGTTGTGATATTCGTGAGCGTTTGGATGATGAAGTTGCAAATAATGGTATCCCGACTGTAAAGGAAAACCAAACGAGTATGATGTTCTTCACAAACAGTTTATGAAGGTGACAAATGAATGCTCTAAGAATAGTTAACGAAGTTTCATGTCAAATGACGGACCTTGAAGTGACGGATGTCACAGTGTCCCCCAGTTGAGAGAATTTCGTCCCGAAATTCAACTGGTGCTAGGTCCAAGAGCGTCATCCTTGAATAGATTTGGATACTTAAGTTTCATCTGATCTTCCCGTTCCCGCGTGAATTCTGGCCCTCGCTTGGAGTCCCATCTCACGCGAACGATCGGCATCTTGCTGCGCCTTAAGCGTTTGACCTTTCGGTCCACGATCTCGATAGGTTCCTCAATGACATGAAGCTTTTCGTCGATCTTGATTTCCTCAATTTGTACGTGTAATGACTCATCCGCCAAACACTTCTTGAGGTTCGACACGTGACAAGCATCATGTACACCGCTGAGTTCTTGTGGCAACCTCCATCGGTAAGCCCCCGGACCAATTATTTCTGTAACCTTAATTGGTCCCACGTATAGAGGGGCTAACTTCCCTTTCTTTCCCAATCGTACAATCCCTTTCCAGGGAGAGACTTTGAGTAAAACGTGATCTCTTGCAGCCTTTAGTCTATCTTTGATTTGGAAGATCTTGTCAGTTGTCTCTTGAATGATTTCTGGGCCTGTAAGCTGGCTCTCACCAACTTCAACCCAACAAACTAGGGGTCTACATTTCCCCCGTACAATTCCTCAAATGGGGCGCATCCAATGCTTGTATGATAGCTATTGTTGTAGGAGAACTCCACCAATGGTAGACGAGTGTCTCCACTACCATCAACATCGATTACACAAGCTCTGAGCATATCTTTCAACGTTTGTATAGTTCGTTCACTCTGGTCATCTGTTTATGGGTAAAAGGCGGTACTCATATCTAATCGAGTGCCCATCGCTTTTTGTAGTGTTTGCCAAAATCGTGAAGTGAATTCGACTGTCTCGGTCGGATATGATTGACACCGGCACACCGTGCCGTGTCACGACCTCTTTAATGTATAACCTCGCCAACCTTTCCATCTTGTAATCCTCCCGGATCGGTAAGGATTGAGCGGACTTCGTCATCCGATCCACCACGACCCATATCGAGTCGTGCCCGCTACCTGTTCTAGGGAGTTTGGTAATGAAGTCCATAGCTATATTCTCCCATTTCCACTCGGGAATCTCGGTTGTTGTAATAATCCCGATGGTCTTTGATGTTCGGCCTTAACTTTCAAGCACGTCAAGCATCGGCTTACATACATAGCAATGTCTCTTTTCATGCCTGGCCACAAGTATAGATCCTTAAGATCGTGATACATACTGCACCAGGATGAACAGAATATCATGTCTTGTGCGCTTCCTCCATGATCAGGGTATGAACATCTCTCCATTTGGGTACCCATATGCGATCCATGAAGTACTGTATGCCATCATCCTTGCAATTCATCTGTTTGTCTAACCCTCGGAACTCTTCTCTCGCGAGGTTTTCTTCTCTCAATGCTCCCCTTTGTGCAAGTTGGATCTGAGTTTTCAAGTTCGTCTGAATAGTCAATCCCAAAGCTCAAGCACGTAGTGGCTCCATGCGCTCTTTACGACTTAGAGCGTTAGCCACCACATTTGTTTCTCTTCCAATCAAACTTCTTGTCTTCCTGAGTCATCAAGGTTAGCGGTTGGGCCACCTTTGAGAATTTTGCCATGAAGCGGCGATAGTATCCGGCCAAACCTAAGTATTGTCGTTTCTCTGAAGGCGTCTGGGGTGCATCCCATTTCTTCCCGGCTTCAATCTTTCTGGATTCTACCCGAATTTCACTTTTGTTAACCACTTGACCCGTAATCTCACTTTTCGAAGTCGAAACTCACACTCCGAGTACTTGGCGTAAAGCTTCTTTTCTTGCAATAGTCTCAGTATGGTCCGAAGATGTTCCTTAGGGTCTTATTTCAATCGAGAGTAGGTAGGTATATCGTCTATAAATACGATCACGAACTTATCCAAATAAGGTCTGCATACTCGGTTTATCAAGCCCATGAACACAACTGGTTCATTAATCAGTCCGATCGGCATGACTAAGAATTCATATTGCCCATAACGAGTCCTGAATGCGGTGTTCGGTATGTCATCCTCGAAACTCTCAGTTGATGATATCCTGAACGGAGATCTATCTTGGAGAAATAGGAAGCTTCTTGTAACTTGGTCAAATAAGTCATCGATTCTTCACAGTCAACTTGTTCAACTCGCGAAAATCGATGCACATGCAGAGCGACCCGTCTTTCTTTTTGGCAAATAGGACCGGTGCTCCCCATGGCGAATGACTCAGTCGAATAAGACCCTTCCCTAGTAGTTCCTGTAATTGGTTGGATAATTCTTGTATTTCAGACGACGCTAACTGAAACGGTGCTTTTGCTACCGGCGTAGCTCCAGGAACTAACTCCATACGAAATCCCACCTGTCGTGGAGGAGGTAATCCTGACCAACACTCTCGGCTCCGTTTTTCGATAACCAATCCATTCCCACAATCACACCAAAGCTCCCCAACTCGAAAGGTATTATGTCTATGTCGAAGGCATGGTTCTCCAATATCCTAGAGCACTCTTTAAAAAAAATCTTATCTGCTAGTACACCCTACCGTAGTCCATTTCTACAGAGAAGCTAGTCTCTAGTCTACTAGGGTTCAAGGCAAACATGTGTACAAAATCAGAAGACGTGAAACCATTGTCTGTTCCAGTACCAATCAGTTTGAAGACGAAGTGGTAGTTGAGCAAAATACGTACCTGTATCAACATTCGGGTCCTGACGGGCGTCATTTGCTCCGACAACGTATGCACGTCCTCTGGTAGCACTTCTTTGAATCCCTTGGCCTGGGTTGCCAACTATGGCCATCACTTGCTGTTGGTTATTCCCTTGTTGACCCGGTGCCCTATTCAGTCTGGGGCACATGTTCCGGTAGTGACCAGGACCTCCACACTCGTAACAAGCCCTGGTATTCCCGGCGGGGTTAACCGCGTTGACGGGTGTCACCAGGTTCGGCGCAACTCTACAATCTCTCGCTAGGTGCCCCGGGCGCCTACAGTTCGCACACGCCCGACACAGCAGTGCTGGGGGGTGATGAAGTTTGCACCTGTCGCATTTGGGGTGCGGGCCTGCATATTCTTTCTTTCCCTGAGGCACGGCCCCAATATTTTGGGTCGTCTTGGCCTTCTTATCAAACCTTCCGGCGCTAGACCGGCTCGTTTCCCCAGCCTCCTTTCTCTTCTCTGTTCCTTGGTTATACTGATCATTAGTATCATTACTCCTGTGGAATTGATGATTCCGAAGAGTGTCGCTCACTTGAGTCACTATAGTTGGAATAAGTGCGGCTAGCTGCTGAGCGATCATGACAGCCATGTCAGGGTTTTCAGTTCCCTGGTTGTCGCCAGCTGGGGCGCCACCTGTTCTTGGTGATCTACCCCTACCTCTGCCTTGTGGGGTCTCACCATCTTGGTTGGTACCACGTGTGACTCTTCGGGGCGGCATCCTCTAATCATAGAAAGATTTAAACATGTAAGCTTTAGTCACTTCTGAGATACATGTATGATTCCACTCATCAAGTTCCGATAACCCATGCTTTGGTCCATCAAGATCGTCACGTAACCCAGTTTAAGCACATTCTTAGTATATCGGTGATGCTTATATATAGGGTCCCCCGCAGCGTTCCCACCGCATCCACGATATACCTTGAATGACACTTAAACCGTTTACATGACATCCTAATTTCCCTTAGCATGCTCCAAATGAATAACATAATGTAATGTGTAGGGAGTATCATCACTCCTCTACATTTCTTGAAGTTCACCTTTATTCTAAGCATTCAATCAGCTCCTTAGTTACTGAATTGCTAAGTGGAGGAATGTTTCACGGAAGGTAGGATCAATGTCATGATTGGAAGTAGCATGAAGGCTCTAAATAGGACAGGACTTAAGTAGTGGTAGGTGTTAGTAATGTTATGTTACCCTTAATAAATCCTCACTAGGATTATGATCCTAGCACACCCTAGGATATAAAATAGCAACTAGTAATACTCGTGATCGTTACCTCATGGTAAGATTAGCCAGACTTCTCATGCACGGCGAATTGCAATTACGTGTGCACCCGTAATGGTAATTTGCCTTGCATGGTCACCCTAAGCTTCACTTACCCCAAGTTAACATCATAGTATTGTCCACATTCATCAAGCACAAATTAGGTATTGTCCTCATGTCCCTGAATCAATAGTATTCCAATAGTAGAATGTAATAGCAAGTAAACTCTAAGCACATAAGCATAATATATCTAATGATAGCTGCCTATCCTTCATACCTTTAGGATTTCAGGCATAACCACGTTAGGGTCGGATTTAGTATCCGAGATCAAGCGCAATGTATGATCTGTGACGATCTTTTCTGGTCTACATACCCGAATTTGGTTATGATAACTTGGCGCACAGAGGGAACGGAAGATCCAATAGGAAGCATCCCATAGGGGTCGAGCACAAGGGCTCAAACACAAAGTAAAAGATCACATAACGGAAGGATAACCAAACACGTAAGGAGGAACACATACACGAGATATATAAATGCACACAAGCTTAAGCATGTAAATCTACATGAAGGTTCCTAGGTTATAGTCTAGGTCAAGTGTAATTGCCTAATTCTCTATAACCAATGGCTCTGATACCAGTCTCTCACACCCCCGCTGATAGCGGAAACACGGGGAATGCGAGCTAGACGGGATCGTCATGACACATGGTATGGATAGAGTAGCAATAATAATATGATGACAAGCGTGTCATGACGATACCCGAACACAATTGGAGACTTGTGTCATGTATAATCAATGTTCACGACAACATAGTCATAAACATAACATAAAATGATCACATAATCATTGATAACAACTTGAAATGTAAATTCCCATAACTCGGGAACAAGTGTACAATGTACAAGTCTGAGCAACCAAGATGTTCCAAAGATTAATGTATACAAATGCTTAATTCTCCAAAATATGTCCTAGGGTCTCCTCTAAGAGGCAGTGCTCCTAGAACTTCAATTACCTTGATCACCTGAAAAGAAACGCTCAAAAAGGTCAACATAATTGTTGGTGAGCTTCGCAGGTTTTAAGTAATAAAAGATGTTTAAAAGAAATCGGTAAGAAGGTTTAATAAAAGTTACCGCAAATACACTTATGTGTAGGCGGTTTTATCAGTTATAAATAGCTACAGCCAAGCCTAAAGTCGGTCCCGCACGGGGATTGATGGCTGTAAAGAAACAATTCCCAAGTTTAAATAGTTTATAAAAGACGTAGCATGATCCACACAACGCATACGTTTAGTTTATAACCAAACCAATCCTTAGGTCCCTTTACCGGGATTAATGGTTATATAAAAAGGTTTTCTATAGCATAGTAAGTTTAACTTGACGTAGAAAGATACACACAACGCATACGTGTCAAGTTAAACATGACGTAGCAAGATACACACAGCGCATACGTAATGGTTACAACCAAACCAGTCCTTAGGTCCCAATACCGGGATTAATGGTTGTACTGAGAGATCCACACAGAAGTCCCACACAGGAGTCCCACACAGAAGTCCCACACAGCCAAATAGTATCACCAAACAAGTAGCATTTACAGGTGACATCACATAACACTTATCATCAAGTAATATCACATAGTAGCAACTTAGCATAGAATCACATTCAAAATTTTATGCCTTAGTCAATCAGATCATCCCGTAACCCAGTTTAAGCGCCTTCTTAGCATACCGGTGATGCTTGTATATAGGGTTCCCCGCAGCGTTCCCACCACATCCACGATATACCTAGAACGATGCCTAAACCAGCTACTTGACATCTGATTGACCTTAACATCAATGTGTCAACATCCAACAAGTAAGCATAATGAGGTAACCATGAAGTTACAGCAGACTTCCACTAAGGAAGATGCTTGAAAATGTGTTAAGTAAGCGAGCGTTCTTTTCCCCCAAGTTTGAAAATGTTTAAAAGTATATAAGCATAAAAAAAAGGGGCCGCGAAACTCACAGAACAGATGATAAGCACGTGTGATGAATATTCCCAACGGTAGGATGCTATGAACAGTCAAACACCTATTGGCAGTTACTGACAAGCATTAATAATAAGCATAAAGTATAAGATGATGTTCAATAGGTTCGGGCAGTTTCGGTTCGGTCGTGGATAGCACACACAAGCAGACATACACGCGCAATAGATCTTATGTAGATCCAAGCACTAGGAACGTTGTCATTGTCGATGATGTTTGGGTAAAAGTGTTATTGTTGTTAAAGGAATACTTGGTAAGAACTTGTGTTAGGAATTGTTTGTTACTAATTGTAAAGTGTTAAGTCGATGTGTCCTGATATAACATTAATGAGTTTGATAGTGTTAATCTCAATGATCTTCATTAACAATGGCAACCGTGTCGACGTTACCTTAACATCACATGACAACACGCACCGCACATAGGAAGAATTCACACACAATGGCTCCAATCGCACAACAGGACCAGACGCATGACTGGACACCCCATTCGCACGAAATAATCTTTCAGTCATGCGAATCATCTTCATTCGCATGATTGAACCCTCATCCGTGCGACTAAGCACTCAGTCATACCACACAACACTCATTTGTACGATTCAACATCCATACGCACGAATCAACATCCATTCGTACGAATCAGATTCATTCGTACGACTGAACCTCCATTCGTACGACTAAACCCTTAATCGTACGATACACACTCAATCGCATGCATTCCATCGCATAGACTCAATCGCATAGACTCAATCGCATACAACACTCAGTCGCATGACTCAGTCGTACGACTCACCCAGTCGTACAGCTTAGTCGTACGATAGACTCAGTCGCATGACTCAATCGTACGACTCACCCAGTCGTACAGCTTAGTCGTACGATAGACTCAGACGCATGACTCAGTCGTACGACTCACCCAGTCGTACAGCTTAGTCGTACGATAGACTCAGACGCATGGACTCAGTCGTATGACTCACCCAGTCGCACGGCTCAGTCGCATGACAGACCCAGTCGCCATGTACAGTAGGTCGCGACTGCTGAAGTGCAGAGCAGCGTCCAGCTGCTCCGAGCATGAGTTTTATGCACCAAGAACCTCCAGAAACATACTTCCAACATGTCTAGACAAGAAACACACATCGGAACGCAACACACAAACCCACACGACCTCATGTGCTCGGATGAACCCGAACACCCGAAACCCTAGAAAATGCAGAAGTGAAATCGAGCAAGAAACGGGTCAAACGAGGTTATCTACCTGCTAGGAGTGAGTATCCATGATGATAACCAAGATGTGATGGTGAAAACGCGACAAACGGACCCGATTTCGGTGCTAGTTCGAGAGAGAGTGAAGGAGATGAAGAAGAAGCGATGGAGATGAAGATGATGTGAAGAATGGCTGGGAAATGGGTATTTATACCCAGCCTAGTTTGGTCATTTGTCAAGTTTAGTCCCTGCACTTAGTTCCCGAATCGCCAAACTTGATTCGGTTGAAAACGACGTAAATACGCGCGTTATACTAATTATAAGGATGTGTTTAATGTTGTTTATATTATATAACATATTATAATTAACGGTGTCGGTTGTGATATTCGTGAGCATTTGGATGATGAAGTTGCAAATAATGGTATCCCGACTGTAAAGGAAAACCAAACGAGTATGATGTTCTTCACAAACAGTTTATGAAGGTGACAAATGAATGCTCTAAGAATAGTTAACGAAGTTTCATGTCAAATGACGGACCTTGAAGTGACGGATGTCACATAACTCATTATCATCAACAAAACGTCAATTTTTCAGCCCCATAATACCCAATTCGCAGCATAGGCTTCGGCCATAACAAGAACACCACAAAACTTGTAAAGTTCTAACCTTTAAACGTGTATTATCTTGCAATTGATGTTCCTAACTTGTTGTAGGGCTTGAGATCGATCAAAAACAGGTTCTAATCCTTGATTCTTGGTCGAAATTCGCAGGGGAGAGGGCTGGGAATGCTGATCGCGATCGTAAGGGGTATGTGGGGAGGCTAGGGTTGGTTTTGTTTAATCCAATTTACAAGAATGCCCCTTCCAAACCTTGCATTTTGTATTTTTTATAAAAACTAAGCTTTTAACTTCTTTTAAGGTGTTTTTAACCATCTAACAAACATATAAACTAGTAATAACCATTATATATTTTTATCTTTATAAAACACGCAACGTACGAATTAACACGCGCGTTTCCGCGTTACGCGATAAAATTCCCAAATAGTCTTTAAATCGCGTAAAAACATAAACATAACATAATAATCATCTTTTCAACTAGATTATTATTAAATTAACATTATTAATTATTTTTAAGTCACCAACGTCAAACGACAACTAGTGTGTGCTTACGACACATGTATGCAAAACTTAACGGAACTAACGGAGTTTGGTAACGGAAAATTACCGGATGTCACATTATCCCCATGTAGAAAGAATTTTCGTCCCGAAAATTGCGTTACATGGTGAGCGTGTTCCATCACTGATCTACTGCATTGGCACACAGAAATCGAAATCGAGTGAGTTTTGGATGAGTTGTCACATCATCCCCATGTTGAAAGAAATTTCGTCCCGAAATTTAAATCAATACCTTGGTCTGCAGACATCGTCTCGAACAGTTGAGGGTACTTTTGCTTCATTTGATCCTCACGTTCCCACGTGAATTCCGGTCCACGTCGCGAGTTCCGACGAACTTTGACGATAGGTATTTTGCTCTGCTTAAGTGTTTTCACCTCACGATCCATCACCTCGACGGGTTCTTCGATAAAGCGCAATTGCTTATCCACTTGAACATCTTCTAGTGGTACAATTAGTGTCTCGTCAGATAGGCACTTCTTCAGATTTGAAACGTGAAACACGTTGTGCACTCCACTTAGTGAATCAGGCAAGGCTAGTCGATAGGCCACCGGACTACGCCTTTCCACGGTGAGACTTTCAATAACACTTTGTCGCCAATTTGAAATTCGAGAGGTTTCCGCCTCCTGTCAGTATAACTTTTCTGTCTATCCCTTGCTGCAGCCATACGGTTCCGTATCTGCACAATCTTCTCAGTTGTTTCATGAATGAGTTCGGGACCCGTTAGTTGACTATCACCAATTTCAGCCCAGCAAACCGGTGATCTACACTTTCTCCCATACAAGGGCTCGAAAGGTGCTGCCTGAATGCTAGTGTGATAACTGTTATTATAGGAAAATTCCACCAAAGACAGGTGAACTTCCCAGTTGTTCCCGAAATCAATCACACAAGCACGTAGCATATCCTCCAAAGTCTGTATGGTACGCTCACTCTGACCGTCAGTCTGTGGATGATAAGCAGTACTCATATCCAATCGTGTACCCAAGTGTGACGTGAAACTAGCATCGCGATCAGAGATAATTGAGAGTGGTACGCCGTGTCTCGAAACGATTTCCTTGAGATACAATCGGGTTAGCTTCTCCATCTTATCCGTTTCCTTAATTGCAAGGAAGTGAGCGGACTTGCTCAACCGGTCCACAATAACCCAGATTGTGTCACAACCAGTACTAGTCCGGGGTAATTTCGTGATAAAATCCATAGAGATTTGTTCCCATTTCCACATCGGTATCTCGGGTTGTTGTAACAGTCCAGATGGTTTTTGGTATTCCACTTTGACTTTTGAACAGGTCAAACACTTGCTCACATACGTAGCTACATCCGCCTTCATATTAGGCCACCAATAGTGCGCCTTTAGGTCGTGATACATCTTGTCAGATCCAGGATGTATGGAGTATTTAGACTTGTGTGCCTCACTCATAACCAAATCTCTCAGGTTTCCATAGACAGGCACCCAAAGTCTATTCATAAAGTACCAAATTCCATCCTCTTTCACTACTAATTGTTTATCCATTCCCCGTAATGACTCAGAAATAATGTTTTCCTCTTTCAAGGCTTCTATTTGTGCTTCCTTGACTTGTGCGGGCAGATGGGTACTGATTGTAAGCTGTAAAGCTCGCACCCGCCTGGGTTTAACTGTTTCTTTTCGGCTTAATGCATCGGCAACTACGTTCGCCTTTCCAGGATGGTACTTGATAGTGCAATCATAATCATTCAGAAGCTCTACCCAACGTCGTTGCCTCATATTCAACTCCTTTTGCTCAAAGATGTGCTGAAGACTCTTGTGATCAGTATAGATAGTACATTTGGTACCGTACAAGTAATGTCTCCAAATCTTCAAGGCAAAAACTACTGCACCCAATTCCAGGTCATGGGTGGTATAGTTCTTCTCGTGAACCTTTAGTTGTCTCGAGGCGTAAGCTATCACTTTGTCGCGTTGCATCAGGACACAACCTAATCCTTGAATGGATGCATCACAATACACCACGAAACCATCTGTTCCCTCTGGTAGTGCCAATTCGGTGCACTATAGAGTTTCTGTTTTAACAGCTGAAAAGCCGCCTCTTGACTTTCACCCCATTTGTATGTCGTTCCTTTGTGGGTCAAAGCTGTGAGAGGTTGAGCAAACTTAGAAAATCCCTCTATGGATCGTCGGTAATATCCTGCTAACCCCAGAAATTGCCTTATCTCGCTCGGTGTTTTGGGTATAGCCCAATTCTTTATCACCACAATCTTGGCAGGATCAACATGTATACCCTTCTCATTAACGATATGACCTAGGAACTGCACTTCGCGTATCCAAAAGTCACACTTAGAGAATTTAGCGTACAGTTGCTCATTCTTCAGTAATTCCAAGATTAATCGTAGATGCTCTTCATGGTCCTCCTTGGTCTTAGAGTATATCAGTATGTCATCGATAAACACAATAACAAACTGATCAAGATAGGGTTTGCACACGCGATTCATGAGGTCCATGAACACCGCAGGTGCATTAGTCAACCCAAAAGGCATGACCAAGAACTCGTAATGACCATAACGAGTACGAAATGCGGTTTTGGAAATGTCTTCCTCACGGACTCTGAGTTGATGATAACCAGACCTCAAGTCGATCTTCGAATAATAACTTGATCCCTGAAGCTGATCAAACAAGTCGTCGATTCGAGGTAGAGGGTATCGGTTCTTGACTGTGACTTTGTTTAACTCTCTATAATCGATGCACATTCGAAACATGCCATCCTTCTTCTTAACAAAAAGGACAGGGGCTCCCCAAGGTGATGTGCTAGGTCGAATAAAGCCCTTATCTAAAAGCTCCTGAAGTTGTGATGACAACTCATGTAGTTCGTTCGGTGCTAATCGATAAGGTGCTCTAGCAATCGGGGCTGCGCTAGGAGTCAGTTCAATTTGGAATTCCACTTGACGATGAGGTGGTAGTCCAGGAAGATCCTCTGGAAACACCTCTGGAAAGTCTCGTACCACGGGAATGTTTTCTATTTTTCTTTCCTCTGGTTGCTTATCGGTGATGAGTGCCAGAATAGCCAAACGGCCTTTTCGCAATAACTTTTGTGCTTTCATGTAAGAGATAATGCCCATCACTGCACCACTCCTATCACCTCGGACTATAAGGATTTCGTCACTAACAGGGATTCGTATGATTTTCTCGTGACATATGACTTCCGCTTGCTTATTAGAGAGCCAATCCATGCCTACCACAACGTCGAAACTTCCTAGTGTAACAGGCATAAGATCTATAGCGAAAGTATGACCAGCGAGTTCTATTTTACAATCTCTAAGGATGTGTGTCACATGGATTTGTTTACCGTCAGCCAATTCTACGGTATATTTGGATTCTAAAGCAGAAGGGATATCACTTAGGAGACTACAGAACTTTAAGGACATGAAACTCCTATCGGCTCCAGTATCAAACAGTACTATAGCAAAACATCCATTGACAGAAAACCTACCAGTAACGGTTGTAGGGTCATTTAGAGCCTCACCTGAGCCAATGACGAAGGCTCTCCCTTTGGCTCCATTATTGTTACCACCGTTTCCATCATTATTGTTGTTGTTGCCTTGATTGTTGTTGTTTTGACCATTGTCATTACCGTTTTTCCTCAGCTGCGGGCAGTTTCGCCTGTAGTGCCCTTCTTTCCCACACTCAAAGCAACCCTTTAGAGTCTCATGAGGTTGCTGTGGCTTCCTAACCAAATCACCACGGCAATCCTTGGCTAAGTGTCCCATTTTGCCACACCGCTAACACTTGTAATTGTCACATCTTCCAACATGATGATAGTTGCACCGCGGGCACCTAGGTTGTTTACCACCGTAACCGCTCGATCCTTGATTGTTCGAGGCTGACTGGTTGAAATTACGATTGTTGTCGAACCTCCTGTGTTGTTGCTGCGGTGGTTGTTTCTGAGATTGATGTTGACCACCGGACGATGATGCTCTATTGTTGTTGTTGTTGGTGTTGGAGGCATCCCACTTCCTCTTGTTGTCAGGCATGCTCGCCACAGTGCCCCGTTTTGGTAACCGTCCTTGCTCCACAACTTCATCAGTTAGTTTGTGGGCTAGGCGGATAGCTTGCTAGATAGTAGCCGGGTTGGAGGAAGTCACCATACTCCTAATCTCTGGCACCAATCCCCGGATGTAGTGTTCCACTCGCTTGTGCATCTCGTTTACCATTCCTGGACATAGGGTAGCCAGTTCATGAGTTATTTTGGTATAAGCCTCGATCTCTGAACCTTGCATTTTCAGCTGCCAAAATTCCATTTCCAACTTTTGGACTTCGTTTCGAGGACAGTACTCCTCGGTCATCATATCTTTAAACTCATTCCATGGGAGTTCATTTGCCATGGCTTGCCCTAGCATCTGTACTTGAGCATTCCACCAAGACAATGCAGCACCATCCAACGTCCCGGTAGCGTATTTCACCTGGTCAGCAGGTGGACAGTTACACTTTGAGAACACGGACTCCGTCTTCTCAAACCACCTTACCAACCCTACAGCTCCCTCGGTTCCACGGAGCGAAATTCTTTTAACTGGGGGATACTGTGACATTCGTCACTTTCGGGTCCGTTAATTAACTTAAAAGTTCGTTAACTCTCCTCACGCATTTATTATTTTTCGAAATCTATTTGTTGTTTTAATCAAATTTTTTTTTTTCGAATACTTGTTTCGTGTTAACCCTAATATAATAATAATAATAATAATAATAATAATAATAATAATAATAATAATAATAACAATAATAACAATAATAACAATAATAATAATAATAATAATAATAATAATAATAATAATAATAATAATAATTAAGTTAGGGGGTGTTTTTGTCATTTATAAACTTTAAAAGAAAGTTTTACATAAAATAATAACAATTTAAAGTATAAGGGGCCAATGTGTAAAATATGAATTTACAAACCCAACCCCCGCCCACTTCCCCGTTTTTCCGGCCACTGGATCCGGCCGCCGGCCGCGGCTTCGGCGAAGCCAAAAACCGGCCTTTTGGCCGCGGTTTTGACTCCAAAATACACCAATGCAATCGTGAGTCAGATTCCAATAATACATGCTTTAATTGAGGAATAATCATTCGGATTTCACGATTAGTGGACCACTAACTAATCCACTATAACATACCTAACCAAATCCACTCAAACGCTAATAATAATCAAATTAATCCGACCTAATCGATCATATATCTATTCCTAATCGATTACAACTCACAATTCCATCTGAAACACACACGTACATCGAATTCCACCATCATCTTCATCAGTGTTGTAAAAGTCGGTCTAGGCGCCCGAGTACTCCCCGAGTACTCGCTACTTACTGGTCGTCCGAGTTGCCGAGTAGTCCCGCCTAGGCCGAGTACTCCCCGAGTACTCCCCGATTAAGGCCGAGTACTCGTAGTTCGATCCCCGACCGAGTTGGGAGCGCCTAGCAACTTTTGCAACCATGATCTTCATCGTCGACCTGTCACAATACGAACACCACCATCAAAGCTTCAAAACTCGAAACTAACAGAGGGCTATCCATCCTTAACATCAATAGAAACTACAAGTACAACGAATTTGATTATCATTGTGTTTTGGGCATCGAACCAGTGATCATTGTTCGCGACCTGTTCTTGTGCTCATCTTTATCGAAATCGCTTGAATCCAGGTAATTAAACGCACAGATACATTCATCTTAACATGAGAATCAAAAGCCCCTTAATTGATTTCATTAGAAACAACGAATTGGGGTTTAATTTTGGATTAATCGAACCTAGGGTTCATGTTGATTTGGGGTTTTTTTGAGTTTACATTTTTATAATTTGGAAACTGATTCATATCGCGGCTGTATGCTTTGGTTCACTGGTTCCGTGCTTGCTTCCTAACCTAGAGGTCCTGGGTTCGACCCCGGGCATCCTCAACCATTTTTTAAGCCTTTTCAACCTTTAAAAAAATATATAAAAAATTTTAAAAATTATAAAAATAAGTTTTATAAACTTTCCTTATTTTAAATGTTACATAATTATTTTCTGTAAATTTATTTTATTTAAACACCTTAATAATTCTTATAAAATATTATTTACAAATGTCATAAATAATTATTTTTATAAAAATGGACTCTAAATAATAATTTAAATCATTAAAATATTAATGGATACAATATTATCTGTCACACCCTCAAAATCCACGTGCGGAGTTTTACCGCGAGGCGTGTGAACAAACCAGGATCACAGTCAATAGTTACTCGGAATGACTCTATATGCTACGTTTAATGTAAACCAACCAGAGTTTAAACTTTAAAAGACACGCGGAAGCGTAAAGTAAATAAAACAACCCAAAACATGTGAAAGTACCATATGGCAAAACAAGTGCCAACCGAGTAGTTTAAACCATAAATAAAAACGAGTAAATATGTTTGAAGTTTAAATCTCTAAAATGCATGCTGACTCGTGTAGTGCTCCTATCAGCAGTCCAGATTAATGACCTGAGAATAGCATACTAAAAAGTCAACACATGGTTGGTGAGTTCAAGAGTTTGCGTATAAACATAACAGTTTATCAATAGTGTATAAGTAAGCATGTACATTGTAATAGCTAGCTAGTCCATTAACAAACGATATTAATACATAGTGATTTCGCAATTGAAGCTGACTGTGTTATGTTTGCCTCCCGTCACGACTTCACCATATCGTGACGAATAATCATAGGACAAATTGCACCCGGTTGACCTCGAGTCACACAGGTGGGGCTCGTCAGACCCAGTAGTACTACCCAAGTTTCCCCGCCATCCAATATTAACAATTCGAAAGTGTGAGGACTTTATCATAGTAAACAACACTATATTAATATCATACACATCTTAAATATATAAAGCGTTTGTAAAATTTACCAGTATGCTATCTCCCCCAAAAGAGATTTAATAAAACAGAGGGGCATGAACTCACCTGATACGCGTGTTAGATACCTAAGGCTTAACTTGACAAGGACGAGTGGAAAGACAACCTTCAAAGGTTACCTAGAACACACAAGTACATAAGTACATGTACACAGAAATCCCAAGAGAAACCTTAAGTGTTCTACAAACAAAGAACTCAAGGTTCTATAAAAACAACATACAAGTGACCTAGTTGACCCGTTTGACCCGTTGGTGACATTATGTGTTGTAAGCCATTTAAACATACATAAGCATATAACATACATGGTTAACATTCCAATGAATCACATTTGATGCTACATTCCCAATACATTGCTTAAATCACCATACTATGCACATAACATACAAGTTGTATAAATCCTTAGCATCTAGCATGCTCAGTGTGTTCATAACATAACTAGTGTATCATATAACAGGTTAGTTCATGCATAACCTACTTACATGACCTATAGCTATGATTTAGCATATATGGGTCAAAACAAATAATTTACCAAAAAGTCATACATACTATTCACAACGCATACAAGATGCCTAATACATGTAACATACATTAGTATGATCAATTCCAGTCCCAAGCATGATGTCCTAGTTACTAATCAACATACCAAACCATACATGACCATCCAAGTGCACAAATCACTCAAAAACCAAATAAACATTCCATACTACCCAACTAACAGATTCTACCACTTTAAACATCCATAACAATCATTCTAGCATGATCCTAAAACCATGAACAAGTCAAATTACCAATATCCAAAGTTCATGCACAATAAAGTTTCCCTTTTGGGAAAGTAATACCCAAAAGTGGTTTAACATCCAATTCAACCATAATTCCTACTATTATATACCTAATCAAGTTCATATCATACCTAGACATGATCTACAACACCTAACTAACATGATTCATAAATTTCATACTCAAAAAGTTACTATCTTTAGTAATGTATGGGTTCTAGCATGTAATCTTGAATTACCAATGTTCATATCAACAATCCAACATCCAATTATCATCATAAACACATCTATAACATCAACACATTAACAATTCAACATTACATACAAAATAAAGTTACTATTATTAGTAACCTATGAACAAATCCCTCAATTCACCAATTTCTTGCAAAATCCATGTTTCCTAGCATTCATACAACCTAATTAACAACCCAACAACATCAAACAATCATCAATTCCATGTTATCATCATCAATTTCGAATTAGGGTTCATAATCATCAAAGTTCATGATCAATCCACTAAAAACATACAATTCATGCATAATCAACGTTAAA
>CM044012.1:47834732-48286787 GCA_024085815.1 Flaveria linearis
TCGTGGACTTGCAACTTAATCGAAATCAACCCTCTGAGCTCTCTTAATCCAAACTGATTGAGGGTAAATCACCATTTACTCTCTAAGAAACTACCCACGAGGTTAATTTGATTATCATCATCCGTTGCACACTAATCACACTCACCCTAGGTCGCGACCTGTTCTTCATCTGTTCTTGTCAAATTGGGTCTCCAATCAGGTAATTGAAAGCATCAATATGCTTGATTTTTGATGGGGATCAAAAGCCCCATGATTAATTGCATTAACATCATCGATTTGATCTTCAATTTGGATCAAATCGAATTAGGGTTCTATCGATTTTGGGGAGATTCTGAAATTGTATTTAAAAGATTTAAAAACCATACACTATTGCGGCCACGGCCTTGGCTTACTGGGTCTGCGACCACCATGCATACTCGGGGTCCCGGGTTCGAACCCGGGCAACCCCACATTATTTTTTAGGGCTTTTTAGCCTTTAAAAAAATATATAAAAATTTCTAAAAATTATAAAAATAAGTTTTATAAATATTTTTTATTTTTAAACTTACCTAACCATTTTCTGCAAATTTATTTATTTAAACACCTTAATAAATTTTATTAAAATAATTTACAAATGTTATAAATAATTAATTTGGACTCTAAATAATAATTTAAATCATTAATTTATTATTAGACCTTATGTTTTCCTTAATTAGAGTTTAAATGATAATCATAGTATCCAAATATATTTTATAACTAAATACGCAAGTTATTTACAAAGGATCAATTTTCTTAAAAATAAATTTTATAAAATGTCATAAATGGTATTTTTATAAGGATTTATTAACTTCATAAAATTCCCAAATTCTATTACCCTAGTTCGCATTAAATCGTTAACCTTATTATTAACTTAAATTACATAAACATATACATATTCTTAGGTGCATTGTGATGATTTACGTTGAAACGACGTCTATTATTCCTCTATTAATCGTTATACTTATATTCATTTACCAAGTGAGTATTTCTATACCCATTTTATTATTTTCACACTTTTGGGTGAAACATGTTACATTATAAACATTACACTTGTAAACACGTTTGATTCTTGTAAACTTATGGTAGTTTACTTGTGTGTTGTGATTAGTTGGACCCTGTAGCTACCATGTAATGTCGAATATATGTTCAATCATTAACTATTGCTAGGCTGGCGACGTCATAGCTCTATGGGCCTGACAAGCCTACTTGGTTGATCCAAGTACACTTAGCTAATCGTATATACTTTTAACGTTTGACACTTGTAAAACTTTGTCAAGGTTTGATTGTGCATTCTGTCTTACATCCCTAGTTACTTTGTTCTCTAATTTACAACATGAATTGCCATCTTTTATATATACATACGTATTGAAACTATGGAAATCTCACCAACATTATTGTTGACCTTTTATTTTTAACATGTTTCAAGAAATACCCAAGCTTAAATTCTACTATTCGAAGCTTACACATCTAGGAATGGACCTAGATAAATATATGGAATAAACGACTTGTTATGTTTATTTTAAACTTCCTTGAACCTTATGATTGTAATAGTACTATTGGAATTTATGATTAATATATATTTGGGATTATTAATAGCGTTATGTGACTGTGAACGATCTTAACTCTCACACCTCGACGTTTCCGCTGTCAAGGTTGGGGTGTGACAGATTGGTATCTGAGCCCATAACTATAGGGATTTAGGTTATTAGAAATGGTGACCTAGACTATAGCATATGCATGAACCTTATAGAATTATATTTTATGGTTTGCATGCTACATAATGTTATGTCCCCTTATGTGCAATTTTATGCCTTAGCATAGGATTGCCTAAACATTTCTACATGTCTCCCAAAACTTGTATTTGACACTTTGACTCTCCCCGAATATGAAACCTCTTAATCGTATTCTCGACGACGTGTGGAATCTTATGCTTATGCTTATGACTTGAATCTTTAGACGTTATGTCTAATCTATATAAATCTCATCAAGGTTTTGATTTCATAAACCTAAGAAATATTGTGTGACACCTAAACACCTGTATTCTGGATTTCCTGGCAAAAAGCCTTCGGGCTAAGGCAAGCGTTTCGTATAAATCCTACGGGACTAGTTACGCTTACCTGGGGATTTCTGAGATGGGTGATAAACTATGGTCAACGCACACAAGTTTCTAAGGCAAATGAGTCAATTTACCTTGACGTGTCAACGTTTTTAAAGGGTGATGCGTTACCGACTGGAAACATTCCGTATAATTCATGATTCTTACATTAACTGTCTATCCTTATTGTCCTTTTACCCGTTCCTAATCCAAATTCGTATTTTCCAGCATGTCTCGCAATCACAGAAACCGAGGAAGATCCGACCGTAAGCTTGTCGCCATGATTGCCTGGCAAATGGCTAAGGTCATCCCGACTATGATGGTTGAACTCAGCAACACTATGATCGCCAACATTGCAAGCAATAACAACACCAATGGGAACAATAGCGGTGCTCATGGAGAGAATAGCAACAACCAAAAGGGGAACAATCATACTTGCACTTTCAAACATTTCAACTCGTGCAAACCCACTAACTTTAGTGGAAAAGAAGGAGCCACTGGACTTCTCGAGTGGTTTGAAAGTATGGAGAACACATTCATTATTAACGAGTGCCCCGACGAGTTCAAGGTTCGCTATGCTACAAGTGTCCTCCAAAAACGGGCACTAACATGGAGGAATAGTGAAAAGAGAAACCGTGGAACTGAGGTTGCTGTGGCGTTGCCCTGGGAAGAGTTTAAGGATATCATGATCCAAAAATTCTACCCGAGGAGCGAGTTGCAAAAGCTAGAGGAGGAGTTCTGGAACCTCAAACAAGATAGTGGGAATCATCTGGCTTATTCCACCCGGCATCATGAGTTAAGTATGCTTCTACTACACATGGTGGACACTGTGCCCCGTAACATTGAGAAATTTATCAAGGGGGTGCCACCTCAAATTCAAGATGCTGTATTGGGTAGTAGGCCCACAACCTTGGAGGAGGCAATTACTATCACCGCGCAGCTCACCGAGAATCATATTAGAGCTGGCACTATGTCGGCAAAGGGTTCCAAGGCTACTACGAAGGTGACACCTGAGGCAACAAAAGAAGTACGGGCCGAGTCATCCTCCCAAAACAAGAAGCGTAAGTTCACCCCGACACGCAACTATGCTGTGACCACTCCAAATGCACCTAAAAACAAATGGTGGTTGCAAATCAAGCTCCTATGGCTAGAGCTTATGTTGGTCCATACCCCATGTGTAACATGTGCAAGTATCATCATGCGAGCAACATTCCATGCTGAATCTGCTCGTTGTGTGGAAAGTATGCCCACTTGGTGACTACTTGTCTTCGTGCGCCAAACAACGCTGCAATGCTTACCAACCGAACCTGCTATAACTGTGGCGAGCCTGGTCACTTTCGTCTGCAATGTCCTCGCAATGCGGGAAATGTGCCACCTGCTCGTGGAAGGGCCTTCAACATCAACGCCAACTAAGCACGAGCCAGCAATGACGTGGTGAATGGTATGACGTTGAATTCCGCTTAAATAATTTCTTGTCTTGTAAATGTTCCTATCTTTGTGTTCATCATACCAATAATAAGTTATTACCAAACAGGTATGTATCTAGATTCGGGTGCGGATAAGAGTTTCATGTCATTGGAATTTGAACCTATACTTTCTAAACCGCGTGTCAATTTGGAAAGATCCTTCACGGTCGAAGTTGCCGATGGAAAATCTATTGTCATTGACGTCGTAATACGTAATTGCACCTTAGCCTTAACGAACATGAATTCTCCATCGACTTCATTCCTATGCAACTGGGAAGCTTCGATGTTATTATCGGCATGGATTGGTTAGCCAAACATCGTGCAGAAATTTTATGCTTCGAGAAATGCATCCGAATTCCCTTACCGACTGGTGATACCTTAAAGGTCTTTGGAGAGGAATCGTCCCAAGGACTCAAACTTATGTCTTGCATTAAGGCCCGCAAATGCTTAAGTAAAAACTACATGGCTTTCATGGCATATGTAGTTAATACGAAAGCCAAGGGTAAAGAATTGAAAGACATTCCTGTCGTACGAGACTTCATGGTTATGCCTTTTGGCTTGACCAATGCACCTGCCATGTTCATGGATCTCATGAATCGAGTATGTAAACCGTATTTGGATAAGTTTGTGATTGTGTTCATCGATGACATTCTTATTTATTCCAAGACGAAAATCGATCACGAGACGCACTTGCGACAAGTTCTTGAACTCTTGAAGAAAGAGCAATTATACGCCAAGTTTTCCAAGTGTGAATTCTGGTTGGAAGAGGTTCAATTCTTAGGACATGTGGTGAATAGCCAAGGAATTCACGTCAATCCTGCAAAAATTGAAGCGGTGAAAAATTGGTGTGTTCCCACAAGCCCAATCGAAGTTTGTTCTTTTCTGGGCTTAGCGGGATATTACCGTAGGTTCATAGCGAATTTCTCGAAGATTGCTAAACCCTTAACGACACTAACCCAAAAGAATCGGCTCTTTGAATGGGGACCTGAGCAAGAAGAGGCCTTCGAGACATTAAAACACAAGTTGTGTAACGCTCCTATTCTCACACTTTCCGAAGGAAACGATGACTTTACCGTATATTGCGATGCCTCAAATCAAGGTCTTGGTTGTGTTCTCATGCAACGAGGCAAAGTTATAGCATACGCGTCGAGGCAATTGAAGGTTCTTGAGGTGAACTACACAACTCACGATCTTTAACTTGGTGCTGTGGTTTTCGCATTGAAGATTTGGCGACATTATCTTTATGGGACACAATGCATAGTTTAGACCGATCATAAAAGTCTCCAACACGTGTTCAACCAAAAAGATCTCAACATGAGACAAAGACGTTGGATCGAGTTGATCAGCGACTACGACTGTGACATTCGCTATCATCCTGGAAAGGCGAATGTTGTAGCCGACGTGCTGAGTCGCAAGGTCCATAACAAAACCGTCTCACTTCAAGAAATCCGAGATCGAAGACAATGGTTTGACACGTTAAGGGAATTTGATACCGAGGTTCATGTGGATGTTAACGAGGCTACTATCATGCTCCAAAACATAAGGATTGATAGTGATCTCGAGTTATGCATTCGCAAGGCTCAACAAGCGGCATTAACCGACGAAGGAAAAGATGAAGATTTGGTGTCTAACGTACGGTCACAACTGGAGGCAAAATCAAACGGCTTATGGTACTTTCTGAATCAACTTTGGATCCCTAATCGTGATAACCTTCGTCACTTCATTATGAACGAAGCTCATCACACCCGATATTCTATTCACCCTGGCTCTGATAAGATGTACATGGACTTGCGTAGTCAATATTGGTGGCCTGGGATGAAGAAAGATATCGCGATTTATGTTTCCAAGTGTCTCACGTGTGCAAGAGTCAAAGCCGAGCATCAACGACCAAGTGGTTTACTTGAACAACCCGAAATCCCTATGTGGAAATGGGAACATATATCCATGGATTTCATAACCAAATTACCTCACACTCCTCGTGGTCATGATAGTATATGGGTGATTGTGGACCGTTTGACTAAGACGGCACATTTGATACCTATACGAGACACATACAAAGTTTCAAGACTAGCTCGTATATACATTGACGAAATTGTGAGTCGTCATGGCGTACTGTTGCACATCATTTCCGATCGAGATCCTCGTTTCACTTCGCACTTTTGGTTGTCTATGCAAGAACTCTTGGGTACTCAATTGGATTTAAGTACGGCTTACCATCCTCAAACTGATGGTCAAACCGAACGAACAATCCAAACCCTCGAGGATTTGCTACGATTATGTGTCCTTGACTTTGGTGGTGATTGGGATACGCACTTACCGCTCGCGGAATTTTCATATAACAATAGTTATCACTCGAGTATCAAGATGGCACCGTTCGAAGCACTTTATGGTCGTAAATGCCGATCACCGATCTGTTGGACCGACATTGGTGAAAACTTTATCACTGGTCCTGAACTTATGCAAGAAACGACCGATAAAGTCGCTACAATCCGCAAGAACCTTGAAGTGGCAAGAAGTCGACAAAAGAGTTATGCCGATAAGCATCATAAACCGTTGGAGTTTCAAGTTGGTGATATGGTTCTTCTTAAGGTTTCACCATGGAAAGGTGTTATTCGCTTTGGAAAGAAGGGCAAACTAGCTCCAAGATTTGTAGGACCTTTCAAAATTCTGAAAAGGATTGGGAAAGTGGCTTACAAACTGGAATTACCTTCCGACCTTAGTGGAGTTCATCCTGTGTTCCATGTCTTGAATTTAAGGAAGTGTCTGGCTGACAAAAGTCAGCATGTTCCGTTAGATGACATCCAGATCGACAAGTCATTACACTTTGTTGAGAAACCTGTTGAAATTATGGATCGCATCATGAAGAAGACTAGGACCACAATTAATCCAATTGTCAAGGTTCGTTGGGAGAACAAGTGTGGAGCTGAGTTCACGTGGGAGCGTGAGGATCATATGAAGAAGAGATACCCATATTTGTTCGCTTAGTTCATTCTTAATTTCGGAACCAAATTCCTTAAAGTAGGGGAGACGGTAACATCTTGTATTTTTACAATAATTAACATTCATTCTTAATCAACGTGAAAGCTTATAATGTTAATAATAATAATATATTAACCACAATAATATCAATGATAATAATAAAGTTTTATAACTTTAAATTAGTAAATCACTTTAGGCTCTCTTTTTACCTCTAATGGCTCTGCCATTGCACATAAAGTAAACACTAAAGCGGTCAGCTTAATCGATGATGAATTTTCTTCTTGATACCTCATCAAAACTCAAAAGTTCTTCAAAGTGTACCTCAGAAAATGAAAACACAAACTGCATCAAGAAAGAAAAAGAGAATCACTATGATCTACCTGTGACTTCATGCTCACCTTCTGATTCACCTGGGAACGTGAGGACCAAATTAAATCCAAGCATCCTCATTTTTTCGTCTCAGCCTCCTCGTGAATAAATTTCGAGACGAAATTTCCTAAAGTAGGGGAGACTGTAACATCTTGTAATTTCAAGTTAATTTAAAGTTAGCTTTGCTAATAATAATAATGATAATAATAATAATAATAATAATAATAATAATAATAATAATAATAGTCTAATTATAAAAATAATAATAATAACTAATAATAAAAATAATACAAGTTTAATTATAAAAATAATAAAAATAACTAATAATAATAATAATAATAGTTTAATTATAAAAATGTTGTTATTAAATAATTTATAAAAGTTTATTAAATTTAAAAACTTGTATTAAATAAGTCTAGGGGCCTATTTGTCAATTTAAAAACTTACATGGAAGTTATGTGCATAAAATAACAAAAGAAAATCCACAGGGACTAAAGGTGTAACTTAGTTTAAAACCCAGCCCCCACCCCGATTTCCCGGCCACCGCTCCGGCCACCGCCGGCCACACTCCGGCGAGCTCCAAAAACCCCAAAAAAACGCGATTTCAACCAATTCAAACGCTCCTGACAGCCTCGCGACAAGGATTCGCACCTGTGAACCCATAGAATTCAAAAATTGAACTCAAATAGGCGGTTTAGAATCGAACCAACCAACCCGCTAAAACAAATTCGAAATTTAGTGGAAACATCGAGTAGTGGGAATCAATTAGACAACCTGGAGTGCATAATAACAATCATAATCATAAACGACACCTCAAATTAACAATAAAAACCCACAATCGATCATCCCATTGTCGCGGACTTGCAACTTAATCGAAATCAACCCTCTGAGCACTCTTAATCCAAACTGATTGAGGGTAAATCACCATTTACTCTCTAAGAAACTACCCACGAGGTTAATTTGATTATCATCATCCATTGCACACTAATCACACTCACCCTAGGTCGCGACCTGTTCTTCATCTGTTCTTGTCAAATTGGGTCTCCAATCAGGTAATTAAAAGCATCAATATGCTCGATTTTTTATGGGGATCAAAAGCCCCATGATTAATTGCATTAACATCATCGATTTGATATTAATTGCATTAACATCATCGATTTGATCTTCAATTTGGATCAAATCGAATTAGGGTTCTATCGATTTTGGGGAGATTCTGAAATTGTATTTAAAAGATTTAAAAACCATACACTATCGCGGCCACGACCTTGGCTTACTGGTTCTGCGACCACCATGCATAATCGGGGTCCCGGGTTCGAACCCGGGCAACCCCACATTATTTTTAGGGCTTTTTAGCCTTTAAAAAAATATATAAAAATTTCTAAAAATTATAAAAATAAGTTTTATAAATTTTCTTTATTTTTAAACTTACCTAACCATTTTCTGCAAATTTATTTATTTAAACACCTTAATAAATTTTTATAAAATAATTTACAAATGTTATAAATAATTAATTGGACTCTAAATAATAATTTAAATCATTAATTTATTATTAGACCTTATGTTTTCCTTAATTATAGTTTAAATGATAATCATAGTATCTAAATATATTTTATAACTAAATACGCAAGTTATTTACAAACGATCAATTTTCTTAAAAATAAATTTTATAAAATGTCACGAATGGTATTTTTATAAGGATTTATTAACTTCATAAAATTCCCAAATTCTATTACCCTAGTTCGCATTAAATCGTTAACCTTATTATTAACTTAAATTACATAAACATATATTTATTCTTAGGTGCATTGTGACGATTTACGTTGAAACGACGTCTATTATTCCTCTATTAATCGTCATACTTATATTCATTTGCCAAGTGAGTATTTCTATACCCATTTTATTATTTTCACACTTTTGAGTGAAACATGTTACATTATAAACATTACACTTGTAAACACGTTTGATTCTTATAAACTTATGGCAATTTACTTGTGTGTTGTGATTAGTTGGACCTTGTAGCTACCATGTAATGTCGAATATATGTTCAATCATTAACTATTGCTAGCCTGGTGACGTCATAGATCTATGGGCCTGACAAGCCTGCTTGGTTGATCCAAGTACACTTAGCTAATCGTATATACTTTTAACGTTTGACACTTGTAAAACTTTGTCAAGATTTGATTGTGCATTCTGTCTTACATCCCTAGTTACTTTGTTCTCTAATTTACAACATGAATTGCCATCATTTATATATACATACGTATTGAAACTATGGAAATCTCACCAACATTATTGTTGACCTTTTATTTTTAACATGTTTCAGGAAATACCCAAGCTTAAATTCTACTCTTCGAAGCTTACACATCTAGGAATGGACCTAGATAAATATATGGAATAAACGACTTGTTATGTTTATTTTAAACTTCCTTGAACCTTATGATTGTAATAGTACTATTGGAATTTATGATTAATATATATTTGGGATTATTAATAGCGTTATGTGGCTGTGAACGATCTTAACTCTCACACCTCGACTTTTCCGCTGTCAAGGTTGGGGTGTGACAGATCCGTCACCAAAAGGTCCATCAAGTAACGTAGTACTTGTTAGCCTTCTTGAATACTCAACAGTAACTCATAACCAAGTTGCATTAGTTTCAAATTTTGTTTCCCTAACTATGTGTATTATCCCAAGTGTACATAAATAACTAAACGATAAACACTTAATAAAACATTTCCCCTACTACCATTACTAGCGTAAATACTATGGTTATTACCATTATCACAGTTACCATTATCATTATCATTATTGTTGTTACAATTATTATTAGAACTGTCGTTAGTAACATTACTAGTATCATTATTATTATTATTATCATTAACACCAACAATATAATTAATGTAATTACTATTAACATACTAGTGTTAAAATATAATTAACCAAGTTAAGGGACCCAAATTGTAATTAACAAAACTTGAAGAAGTAAGGCCTTGGAAGTCCAGGGACTAAATGGTCATTTCACAAACTTGAAAAGGGTATAAAAACCCCTTTTCACAGCCATCTCAACCAAAACCCTAACCACCAACTGTGACAACCCGGAAAAATTTCGTTAACTTAAAATATATATATATATATATATATATATATATATATATATATATATGAATAATAATAATGATATTATTATCACTATTATTAATAATAACATTAATAATAATAATAATAATAATAATAATGATAATAATAATAATAATGATAATGTTAGTGTTGTTATTAATAAAAATAATTTATAAAAGTTTATTTAACTTTTAAATATTTAAAAACTTAAACTAAGAAGTTAAGGGGGTAATTTTGTAATTTTTGAAACCTGTTTTAATTACTTTTAACATGAAATAATAAACCTTGGATAGTTGAGGGACCATTTCTGTAAATTGTTTTAAATCCCAACCCACCGCCCTTCCCGTCGATCTCCCCTCCGGCCAACAATCCGGCGGGTCTCCGGCGAACCCCAAACATCCAAAATAATCGATTTAAACTCAATTAAATCGTCCCGACAGCTTCTTGTGGATGATTCGAAACCGAGCCCCACAATAATTCAAAAATCTTAGTGCGATTTCAACCAAACCGACCCACTCCCACTGTCGGTTGCTTTACAGCTCCTAAATCGCACCACACATTGCAATAATGCAATTAAACTAATCCAAATGATCTATTATAAGAATCCTAAACTACTATACTTTGAATTGCATCTGAAACAATCAAAAACACATTGTTCAATCATCATCATCATTCGCGGACCTGCAACTGATCGAACACCCCTGTTCGAACTTCAAAACCCGAAATTATTAGAGGGCTTTTGCTTAATAATATTATTGGAAACTTCCTGTGAAATTAATTTGATTAACATCAACAATTTCACATCAAACTGATTCAAGCCTCTGTCGAAGCTGTTCTGCATCTGTTCTTATCAATTCGAACACAATACAGGTAATTTAATACACCTAAATACTCGTTATTACATGGGCATTAAAAGCCCCATGAATTCGATGGGTGACAACATCGATTCGGGCTTCAATTTGATCGAAACAGAATTAGGGTTCTTGGTGGAATTGGGGTTTGATTGAGATTGTGCTTAAAACCATTTGGAACCAACTCCTAATGCGACTGTAAGCCTTTGGTTCACCGGTTCAGTCTCCAATTGCCATTCATGATGTCCCGGGTTCGACCCCGGGCACCTCCAATTAATTTTTTATGCTCTTTTTTAACTCTTAAAAATATACAAAAATTCCTAAAAATTATAAAAATAACTTTTAAAAACTTTCTTTATTTTAAAAGCATCTAAGTAATTTTTTTATAAGATTTACTAAAAACACCTTAATAATATTTATAAAATATTATTTATAAATATTATAAATAGTCATTTTTATAAAAATAGACTTTAAATAAGGGGATAAATCACTAAATTATTATTTAGGGCCAAACATTATCTATATATCATTGTTTAAAAGCATGAATATTAATACATATATATATATATATATAAAGGTTATTTAAACTTGTCTTTAAACTTTAAGGTTTCTTTTTATTTTTCCAAATTAAAATGATCAAAAAGTATATTTCACTTTCATGGGATCACAACATAACCGTTTATATCATTTTATTTAAATTAGATATTAAAACCCCCAAATATCAAATGAAACCCTAATCCTCGATTTAACGTTAATCGTATTATTAAACTTAAATCTTGTAACATATATATATATATATATATATATATATATATATATTTGTGTGCGTGTTGCGCGTCAAACCGAACCGATCCGAATCCGACCAAATGTATCTATTCGCGTTGAACACATTTTAAAAACTTAATTACGATTAATAATAGGTGTTGATCTTGTTTGATCGTGCATTGCCATCATTCTTTGAAGCTCTTGTTCATTTCATTACATCAGTTCAAGGTGAGTTTCACGGCCCCTTTTTACTTTCTTTCCTTTTGGGGGAGAAAACATGCAAACATATTTTATGAATGGTTTTAGTATTATTGATATCGCCTGTTACGTTAGTGCAAACATACAAACAGTCCTGACACTCTCGAACCGTTAGTAATGGGATTAGCGAGGTAATTCTGAGTAGTACTACTGGGTCTGACAAACCCCACCCGGGCTAGTCGCGCTAGCTTGATTGGAGGTCAAACGGGTGCATTAATGACCTAACATTTGTCACTGTCTTGCGAGACGTGATGGGGAAACAACAAACATATAGGACACGCAAACAGTCAGCTTCGGTTCGAAACGCTAAGTAACATGATTATAGGCTAGCTACCTATCGATATGCTTTAATTACTATACCATTCGAACAGTCGAACAGTTACAAACAGTCGAACAGTTACAAACAGTCGAACAGTTACAAACAGTCGAACAGTTACAGACAGTCGAACAGTTACAGACAGTCGAACAGTTACAGACAGTCGAACAGTTACAGACAGTCGAACTTATTACAAACATTTTTATTTAGGATAAAACCTGTGAACTCACCAACTTTATGTTGACACACTTTAGCATGTTTTCTCAGGTCACAGGAACGCTTAAGCTCATGATGCACGATTAAGGAACGCACTCAAGACATGCATTCATCAGATTCATTATCTTGCATTAAATATTGTTTTGATATAGCATTTTTAGACTTTCAATATTGTTTACATTTCGTTTATTCGCTTCCGCACTGATGTTTAACTTATTTATTGTTTACTCTGATTTAAGTCAAACGTTTATTTTTAAACTCATATAGTGTTGTTTGATATGACCGTGTCTGAGATCCTGGTATGTCACACGCCTAACGGTAAAACCCCGTTTGTGGAAATTGAGGGTGTGACAGATTGGTATCAGAGCTACTGGTTATAGAGAACTAGGATTGCATTTGCATCTTGACTATAGCCTTAGACACGACACTGGTACTGCATAGACACTCTTACATGATTGCAACTATTGTACGAACATTCTCCTGGCATGCTAACATTACATTACTGAATGATTAAACATTACCCATTTGTGTGACACATAGACACCTGTATTCTGGATTTCCTGGCAAAAGGTCTTCGGGCTAAGGCAAGCATATCGTATAAATCTCATTGCGAGACCAGTTATGCTTACCTGGGGATTTCTGGGATGAGTGATAAACTATGGTCAATATACACAAATATCTATGTCACCTGTATCATCCCCGACTAACAGAGGGGCGGGGAGTCCCACTCGCTCACTTCCAACATCTACATATGATTCTTCACTCTCGGAGTTGAAGTAACGACAACTCGAACCTAACATTACCACTTGGGAACACGAAACTCTTTTCTAACACACACGATAAACCTAACGATGACAAACAAGGAAAACAACACACATTACTTTTCTAACTCTATCGTACATGTTTCTACTTCCACCATGCCCTATCATCTTTGCTGGTCTTAACAGATAGCACTTGGTACTTGACAAGGTATGTTATCACGAATGGGAGGAACCATGAGTGACCATGCAAAGCAAATTGGAATCACGGGTGCACACGTAATTATAATTTGTCATGCATGAGAATTCTGTTAACTCTATTGGGTGATAACGGTCATAATCAGTACAAATTTTCATTTCTATACTTGGAGACATGAGGTCTCGGTCCTCGTAAAACCTCACTATGATATGCAAACAAATCCTTCATTCCTACTAGTATGAAAGTTCTCATCTACCCCAAGCCTTAATGAGATTTGTGTTATGACATTAGCCCTAGTCTCTATGAGACATGCTTTTTTTAGCATTTCAATGTTCATGTAACACTATCCATCTACATTGTGCCAGATCTTCAAAAGTTGCAATAAAGTGATAATATTCTTGACGTGTGTAGTCCTTGTTCACTGGATTGATCTTAAGACTTAGAGTCTCGGAAATTTCAGCCTTCCAGCATTCATTTCATTTGATATCTAAGCATACGTTACATTTGTTTGTCTCCCTGGCGATGGGAACTCAATCAGATTTTTCTGGCTTACTACGCTTGGCGTAGGACCAAAAAGCAAGACATTATGACGACCCCATCCAATATATCTCAGCCTTTCCATTATGAGCAACAGGTGCAACTATCCCTCCTAATGACTTGTGTAATAAGAACATTTGAGGGCACTATAGAGAAATTTGCACATAGCTTTAAGAACCGTCGTGTGAACATCTAGGCCAAGTCTCCTCAACCACAAGTAACACACAAAGGATGGTATGAGTGTAGACAACCTGTGTATTTAAGGAGAAACTTTCCAAGGCTCAAGAAGATAGGAAACCGACAGAAATGATAGTTCTGCTTTAGCATTATCTCATTCGAGTGCCGATGAAAGTTTCATACCCAGTAACTTGAGTGGACTGCTAGAGGTAGTCCTTACCAGCTTAAGTTCTAGAATATACCATAGAAGTAACCGATGATAGAACTATAACCGCCACCATATGCTTAACAATTGTAATCTAGGTTTGTCTAGACATTCGTTTGATATAAATCTGATTTCCTATGGTATCTTCGATATCGTAGCCGACATAGATTGGTGGTCCAGGAAACAAGCCGAAATCATTTGTCGTGAGAAACTTATTCGATTACCTTTGCCTAATAGAGAGATACTCAAGGTCGAAGGCGATAAGAGTGGTGCTGTGTCGGCATCATCTCTTACATGAAGACTCGGAAGGGTTTAAGGAAAGGGAACTCAGCGATTCTAGCCCTAGTTACTGACTTGGAGAAATTTCAATTGTTAAAGATTTTCCTGGGGTATTCCCCAAAAACTTGCCTGACCTTCCTCCACACAGGCAATTGGAGTTTCAGATCGAGTTGACCCCGGGAGCTGCCCTTATCACTCGGGTGCCGTACCGCTTGGCACCGAACGAACTCCCAGAATTGTCGAAATGGTTGTAGGAACTGTTAGACAAGGGTTTCATACATCCAAATTCTTCACCTTGGAGAGCGTCTGTGCTATTCGTGAAGAAGAAAGATGGAATTCCTACCTCTCGGGGTACTTTGTCTAGGCAAAGTGTAAATGGTGATTTGATTTGATCATTGAATCCATTTACTTGACTCGAAACCCTTGAGACGAGTGATCACTGATAAGTACGCGTGTCTTCAATAAGGTTATGGCTGACCTCATATCTTAAGAAATCTGTAAGGCCCCCTTTCCGGGCACCTCACTGTTGGCCATTCACAGCATAAAACATGCATAATATAATTTTAAGCAGCGGAAATTAAGTTTAACAAAAACCATCCATTCATTATGAAAACTGTTGTTAAGCAATACATTCTAGTTTCTAAGTCACAAAATATTTATTTGAATGAATTACAAAACAACAGTATCGTTAAAACATAATGGATGTCAGTCTTGCCCGCCTAGTAGCCACCCCCGTGTGCCATCCTCAGCAACCTGTCACCTGCCAACTGGAAAATACATAAAAGTCAGCGTTGCTGAGTGAGTTCTAGTTTTGTAATTAAAATACTTTACTTTTCATTCCAAAACGTTCGTTATGCATTTGTGTTCACGCATCGTACGTACACGTAGGTAATTTCATTATTATCTTCATCATTCGTTCATTAGTTTTCATTCGTGTACCGTTCATCGTTCTCATTCACATTCGTACATACATTCTTTACATTCATTCATACGTTCTTTAACTTTCATTCGTCAAGCATGCAAAACTCTAAGGGTCACCTTTCTTCTCTGCCCTCATGGTTCCAACCCATGAGCCGACAAAGCATATCGTATCCGTCTGGTGCCCCTATGGCTCTCAGTCCATAGACCGACACCTGGTGCCCCTATGGCTCTCAGTCCATAGACCGACACCTGGTTGCCCCTATGGCTCTCTGTCCATAGACCGACAACCTGATTGCCCCTATGGCTCTCTGTCCATAGACCGACAACCTCGTTGCCCCTATGGCTCTCTGTCCATAGACCGACAACGTCTCATCCGGGGTCACGTTAACCCCATGAGTGATCGTCACCACTCCTGCTGTAACAACTATCCCGTGACGGGTCACAAAGACACTGCCCCGTTGTTCTTAAGGCAACTATGGCTCACTGTCCATAATCTACCATAAGGCTCGTAATAGGCCTAGTTACTAGAACTGAGCACCATTTCCAAGACTTCATAACCGTCAATTCCATCTCGTGCCCCTTAGACCATGCAAGACTTTCGTTCATTCATTTATGCATGTATTCATCATCATTCTTCTTTTCGTTCATTCGTTAATACATGCATTCATCATCATGTTCCTCTTTAATTATCTTTCACTTTACGTTACATAATACTTCATTAGTTCATTCTCGTTATTCGTAAAGTTTCAGAAAGATAAGCACACACAATTACAAGGAACATACACACTCGTCATACATTCATCATCATACTTAGCATCATACCATACTTAACAATATTTTGTTAAGAATATTGTTAACAATAATAATACACTGATAATAATATCAGTAACAATAAGGGTTAACCATAATCATCATTACATGCATGAAACATTATCATTTGTTAACCCTAGTCAGCCCTGGTCGGAACCTCGAACTTCGGTATTTCAGGAAATTTCTGAAAAATTCTAAGTGTCCTAGGCGTTTGAGCCCTGTTGGGCGTATAAGCCCTCTAGCCGTATAAGCACTATTGGGCGTAAGAGCACTGCTGGACTTTTCGTCTATACTTAGAATTTATCATCTGGTCATACGACCACACTGTTGGTCGTATGAGCACTATTGGTCTCTTCAACATACTTAGAAAATTTTATCACATAGTCATACGACCACTGTTGGTCGTATGAGTCCTATTGGACCACTTAGAAATATAACTTGGTCATACGACCAAACTGTTGGTCGTATGAGTCCTGTTAGACTCATCAGCACTTAGAAAAATATATCTCCTGGTCATACGACCACACTGTTGGTCGTATGAGCACTAGTGGGCTTTAACACTTAGAAAAATCCTGGTCATACGACCACACTGTTGGTCGTATGACCACTGATGGACTCATCAGCTTGTTCTTATTTATTCTAAGTCCAATTTCAGACATATTTGCAACCTGTTCATGTGTCTAATCCATAATCCAAGTCCCAAACATCATAATGCCTAGTTCTAAACATATACATATGATTCTAGGCATAAATCTAGCATAAACATAAGCATACATACATTCATTTCATACGGGTTTCAACCCAAACTTTACAAAAACATACTTGCATGCATTTTCCAGCCCCAAAACATTTAAAAACCAGTAAAACGGGGTCTAGAACTCACCTTAGTTTGTCTTCGGGTTTTGATATCTCTTCCTTGAACTTCTCAGTTGTTTCTAACACCTAAAACACACACACACATACCACCGAACACACAAAACACATTTATAAGCACACATACGGTTCTAGAATCATCTAAAACTTCAAGAACTCGAGGTTTCTTACCAAAAACTTCTAGTTTTCAGATTCTTCTTCAAAAATCCCGAGAATTCTCTGCTTTTGTGCTTTCTCTCTCTAAAAATCCGAAGTTGGTGATGATGTGAACATGTGTGGGTGGCCATACCACCTTTTGTATCAAAATAAATAGAAAGTTTGCCCATTTGGCACTTTTGACCCTTAAACAAAAGTAGATTTTTTTTGCTTTCTTTCTTTTCTCTTTCTATTTTGTTCTTTTTAATTTCTTTAATAAGAAATTACGGGTGTTACAAGTCCACCCCCCTTACATAGGTTTCATCCCCGAAACCTGTTATTCTTCAAACAGATGTGGGTAGTGTTGTCTCATTTCTTCTTCAGTCTCCCACGTAGACTCGGATCCCTTCCTGTGCTTCCACTGTACACGCACAAGAGGAATCACTTTATTCCTTAACCTCTTTTCCTTACGATCAATGATTGCCACTGGTTGCTCCACGTAGTTGAGCCTCTCATCCACCTCAATATCCTCCAGTGGTACAACCATGTCATCATCAGCTAAGCACTTCCTCAGATGGGATACATGGAATGTGGGATGAATTCCACTTAACTCATCCGGCAGTTCAAGTCGATAGGCCACCTCTCCTACTCGTGCGATAATTCGGAAAGGTCCTATGTACCTCGGGCTTAGCTTACCTCTTTTCCTGAATCTAATGATTTCTTTCCAAGGTGAGACCTTCAACATAACTCGGTCACCAACCTTGAACTCTATCGGTCTCCGCCTCTTGTCAGCATACGACTTTTGCCTATCTTTCGCCGCCTTCATGAAGGCTTTGATCTTTTCTAACTTCTCAGTCGTTGCTTCAATCACCTCGACACCTCCCAGTTCCTTCTGCCCAATGTCTCCCCAACATACGGGCGTCCTACATCTCCTACCGTATAGCATCTCGTATGGTGGCATGCCAATACTGGCATGATAGCTATTGTTGTACGAGAATTCTGCTAATGGCAAGTGATCATCCCAACTTCCTCCAAAATCGATCACGCACGCCCGAAGCATGTCTTCGAGTGTCTGGATCGTCCTCTCAGACTGACCGTCCGTCTGAGGGTGATATGCTGTACTAATGTGTAGTCTCGTCCCCATCGCATCATGAAATCTCTTCCAAAACTTGGAGGTAAACCGGGTGTCACGATCAGACACAATAGACACCGGCACACCATGATGAGCTACAATTTCTTTGATGAACAGATCAGCCAATCTTTCGGATGAGTACGTTTCACGGATCGGTAGGAAGTGGGCACTCTTTGTCAAGCGGTCAACTATCACCCATATGGCATCATACCCTTTGGGGTACGTGGTAGTTTCGTGATAAAATCCATGGTGATATGCTCCCACTTCCACTCAGGTATATCCAACGGTTGGATCTTCCCGTAAGGTTTCTGGTGTTCCGCCTTCACTTGTAAACAAGTCAGGCACTTACTCACGTACTCCACTACGTCACGTTTCATACCCGGCCACCAGTAATCCTTCTTCATATCGTGGTACATTTTGGTAGCACCGGGGTGAATGGAGTATCGGGTCTTATGGGCCTCATCCATGATTCTTCCACATAGATCCCCGTATCGAGGAATCCACATTCGCCCAAATCGGGTCTTAACACCAAGAGTGTTCTCACCCAATTCCGTCACTAGGCCTCTCATCCTTTCGGAGTTAAGACGATCTTCTTTCAAAGCCTCGTCTTGAAACTCCTTAACCTGTGTCATCACATCGGGGGTCATGATCAGCTGATAAGCCTTCACCCGAATCGGCTCAGGTCTTTCTTTTCGGCTAAGGGCATCAGCCACCACATTGGCCTTGCCCGGATGGTAATGGATTTCGCAGTCATAATCCTTTATGAGCTCCAACCATCGCCTTTGCCTCATGTTTAAATCCTTCTGCTCGAAGAAATACTTCAAGCTTTTGTGGTCAGTGAAGATTGTGCACTTCGCCCCGTATAGATAGTGCCGCCAAATCTTCAACGCAAAAACCACCGCGGCTAATTCTAGATCGTGTGTGGGATAGTTGACTTCGTGGGTCTTCAGCTGTCGAGATGCGTAGGCTATCACCTTTCCACGTTGCATCAACACACAACCTAGCCCAGAATGAGATGCATCCAAATAGACCACTAAGTCTTCACTTCCCTCAGGCAAAGTCAAGACAGGAGCTTGTGTTAGTCTTGCCTTCAACTCCTCAAAAGCCGTCTCCTGTTCTCGACCCCACACGAATTTCACGTCCTTACGAGTCAATTTTGTCAAAGGTGAGGCTATCTTTGAAAAGTCTTGAATAAATCTTCTATAATAGCCCGCCAATCCCAAGAAGCTACGAATCTCGGATGGCGTCTTTGGTGATTTCCATTGCATCACAGCCTCAACCTTTGCTGGGTCCACCATTATTCCTTCTGCATTCACTACGTGACCCAGAAATTGCACCTCGCGTAACCAAAAGGCGCACTTGGAGAACTTGGCGTACAATTTCTCCCTTCTCAACGTTTCCAATACTTCCCGAATATGCCCGGCATGCTCTTTTTCACTTCTTGAATAAATCAGAATATCATCGATGAATACAATTACTGATTTATCCAACATTGGTCGGCACACTCGGTTCATCAAATCCATAAAAGCAGCCGGCGCATTGGTCAACCCAAAAGACATGACAAGAAACTCGTAGTGACCATAGCGCGTACGAAAGGCTGTTTTAGGGATATCTTGTTCCTTCACCTTTAGTTGATGGTAACCCGATCGAAGATCTATCCTTGAAAACCAACTGGCACCCTGAAGTTGATCAAACAAGTCATCGATCCTTGGTAAGGGGTATCTGTTCTTCACCGTCAGCTTATTCAGCTCGCGGTAGTCGATGCACATCCTCATACTACCATCCTTCTTCTTTACGAACAGAACCGGAGCACCCCAAGGTGAGATACTCGGTCGGATAAACCCCTTATCCAGCAGCTCCTGCAACTGCTCCATCAACTCTTTCATCTCCGTCGGAGCCAAGCGATACGGTGCTTTTGCGACAGGTTGAGCACCCGGTATCAGGTCGATCTGGAATTCGATCTCTCGGTCAGGTGGCAATCCCGATAAGTCTTCGAGAAACACGTCCGGAAAGTCACGCACAACTGGTACATCAGATAGTTGTGGTGTTGGTGTCTCTACATTCTTTACATAACATAAGTAGGCGCTACATCCACGCCTCATACACTTTCCCGCCACCGCCATCGAGATCACCTTCGGAATCGTCGTAACCCGATCGCCATATATTGTCACCGGACTTCCGTCAGTCGCCGTCAGTCTAATCATCTTCTTTCGGCACACGATATTCGCTTCGTAGATTGCTAACCAATCCATCCCTAACACTACATCAAATCCTCCTAAGGGCATCACATGTAATTTGGCAGCAAACCTATGGCCTTCTAACTCTATGGTACAGTCCTCTATCACATCAATAACTCTAGTGGACTTACCAATAGCGGTTTCTACATCAAAGGGCTCATCAATGCATTTACTACTAGCAGACAATTTATCACAGAAAGTAGCAGAAATGAAACTCCTACTAGCACCAGAGTCAAATAACACAGAAGCAAGAGTTTGATTTACTAGAAACGTACCTGACACAACATCGGGGTCCGTCCTAGCCTCCTCTCTGGTCATAGTAAAAGCTCTGGCGCTCGTCTTCTGCCCCTCAGTCCCTGCCACCTTCTTTCCTCCGGAACTCTCAGCCCTCGACTTCTTGCAATCTTTACTCATGTGCCCCGCTTCACCACAGTTGAAACACCTCGCAGCCTTACAGTCTTTAGCCATATGACCGGATTTCCCACACCTGAAACAGACGTTTAACCCCCATCTGCATTCACCACCGTGCTCCTTACCACACTTGTCACATCTTTTGGGTTCCGAGCTTGATGACCCCACCCTACGGTTATCCCTTCTCGCCTTCTTGTTATTCGGGGTAAAGCCACCACGCCCGAACCGCTTTCCATTCCAGTTTCGGTCACCACCGGCCTTCTTTGATTCCACCACCATCACTTCCCTCTCGTCATAGAGCCTCCCAGCTAAGTCTACTGCCGACCTAAAGGTGCTTGGTCTGGCAGTAATCAAGTGCCTGCGGATGTCGGCTGGCAGTCCCTGAATGTACCGGTTAATCTTTCGAGATACCGGTGTCACTTGATCCGGCACCAGCCTCGCCATTTCATTGAATTTGGTAGTGTATTGCTGGTGTGTCATGGTTCCCGCCTCGAGTTGTAGGAACTCCCTCTCAACCTTATCGAGTTCCCTGTGAGGACAGAATTCCTCAATTACTAGCTTCTTCAATTCGGACCACTTCATTTTCCCGATGGCCCTGGAACCCTCAGCTTGGACAATATTGTCCCACCAGCATAGTGCTGAATCAGTAAAGGAGTGGGTGGCAAACTTCACCTTCTGATCCTCACGGCACTCGCTGATCTCGAGTACCGCTTCCATCTCCCTTACCCATCGTTGAGCGGTTGTAGCAGTGCCATTTCCATCAAAAGTCGGGGGCTTGCACCTTTGAAATGCCCCGTAACTGCATCCCTTGGTCGTCGCCCCCACTACATCATCTCTCTCCTCGTCAGATATTACTATCTCAGGATCCGGTCGTTCCTCTTCTCCCTTGCTCTCCTTTTCAGTCGACCCTCTCCTGTCCTCTTTTTCCTTTCTTTCCTCGTTCCTTATAGCTCGAATAACATCGGTCACTACTGATGGCATAACTGCCTGTAGGACCTGGTGTACCTCATCAGCAATCGCCTCCCTAGCTGAGGCATTCAAACTAGCATTCTCTGTTTCTTCATTCCGGTCGGGAACCTCAGGGTTCACAGGAGCCGTCTCAGGAGCTTTAGTGCTGTTCCTAGTCGTACGCGGACGACCTCTACCTCTAGCAGCCTTAGATGGTTTCTTCCCAGCCATTCTCCTATGCACTATAAGATTCAAACACTAAAACAGTCATTCAAGGATTAGCTCAGTTTATGTCAAGTATAGTAAGTCCCTAATTACAGTGGCCAGTTGTGATTAGCCACTTACTTTACTCTTCACACCCCAAGCACTTCCTATCCTGACTACATCAGCATCTAAATCTACTAAGAACACATAAATCACATAGCACACGCATATAACACTGATTAACTTTTAAGAAAAGCAATACCTGATGGCACATGGCTACTCGGGCTGACATCCCTCTTTCCGTCCCATTCTCAGTTTAAGTTAAGGTTCATTTTGAAAATTTACCCATTTTACTTAAACTTTTGCTCTGATACCAACTTGTAAGGCCCCCTTTCCGGGCACCTCACTGCTGGCCATTCACAGCATAAAACATGCATAATATAATTTTAAGCAGCGGAAATTAAGTTTAACAAAAACCATCCATTCATTATGAAAACTGTTGTTAAGCAATACATTCTAGTCTCTAAGTCACAAAATATTTAATTGAATGAATTACAAAACAACAGTATCGTTAAAACATAATGGATGTCAGTCTTGCCCGCCTAGTAGCCACCCCCGTGTGCCATCCTCAGCAACCTGTCACCTGCCAACTGGAAAATACATAAAAGTCAGCGTTGCTGAGTGAGTTCTAGTTTTGTAATTAAAATACTTTACTTTTCATTCCAAAACGTTCGTTATGCATTTGTGTTCACGCATCGTACGTACACGTAGGTAATTTCATTATTATCTTCATCATTCGTTCATTAGTTTTCATTCGTGTACCGTTCATCGTTCTCATTCACATTCGTACATACATTCTTTACATTCATTCATACGTTCTTTAACTTTCATTCGTAAGCATGCAAAACTCTAAGGGTCACCTTTCTTCTCTGCCCTCATGGTTCCAACCCATGAGCCGACAAAGCATATCGTATCCGTCTGGTGCCCCTATGGCTCTCAGTCCATAGACCGACACCTGGTGCCCCTATGGCTCTCAGTCCATAGACCGACACCTGGTTGCCCCTATGGCTCTCTGTCCATAGACCGACAACCTGATTGCCCCTATGGCTCTCTGTCCATAGACCGACAACCTCGTTGCCCCTATGGCTCTCTGTCCATAGACCGACAACGTCTCATCCGGGGTCACGTTAACCCCATGAGTGATCGTCACCACTCCTGCTGTAACAACTATCCCGTGACAGGTCACAAAGACACTGCCCCGTTGTTCTTAAGGCAACTATGGCTCACTGTCCATAATCTACCATAAGGCTCGTAATAGGCCTAGTTACTAGAACTGAGCACCATTTCCAAGACTTCATAACCGTCAATTCCATCTCGTGCCCCTTAGACCATGCAAGACTTTCGTTCATTCATTTATGCATGTATTCATCATCATTCTTCTTTTCGTTCATTCGTTAATACATGCATTCATCATCATGTTCCTCTTTCATTATCTTTCACTTTACGTTACATAATACTTCATTAGTTCATTCTCGTTATTCGTAAAGTTTCAGAAAGATAAGCACACACAATTACAAGGAACATACACACTCGTCATACATTCATCATCATACTTAGCATCATACCATACTTAACAATATTTTGTTAAGAATATTGTTAACAATAATAATACACTGATAATAATATCAGTAACAATAAGGGTTAACCATAATCATCATTACATGCATGAAACATTATCATTTGTTAACCCTAGTCAGCCCTGGTCGGAACCTCGAACTTCAGTATTTCAGGAAATTTCTGAAAAATTCTAAGTGTCCTAGGCGTTTGAGCCCTGTTGGGCGTATAAGCCCTCTGGCCGTATAAGCACTATTGGGCGTAAGAGCACTGCTGGACTTTTCGTCTATACTTAGAATTTATCATCTGGTCATACGACCACACTGTTGGTCGTATGAGCACTATTGGTCTCTTCAACATACTTAGAAAATTTTATCACATAGTCATACGACCACTGTTGGTCGTATGAGTCCTATTGGACCACTTAGAAATATAACTTGGTCATACGACCAAACTGTTGGTCGTATGAGTCCTGTTAGACTCATCAGCACTTAGAAAAATATATCTCCTGGTCATACGACCACACTGTTGGTCGTATGAGCACTAGTGGGCTTTAACACTTAGAAAAATCCTGGTCATACGACCACACTGTTGGTCGTATGACCACTGGTGGACTCATCAGCTTGTTCTTATTTATTCTAAGTCCAATTTCAGACATATTTGCAACCTGTTCATGTGTCTAATCCATAATCCAAGTCCCAAACATCATAATGCCTAGTTCTAAACATATACATATGATTCTAGGCATAAATCTAGCATAAACATAAGCATACATACATTCATTTCATACGGGTTTCAACCCAAACTTTACAAAAACATACTTGCATGCATTTTCCAGCCCCAAAACATTTAAAAACCAGTAAAACGGGGTCTAGAACTCACCTTAGTTTGTCTTCGGGTTTTGATATCTCTTCCTTGAACTTCTCAGTTGTTTCTAACACCTAAAACACACACACACATACCACCGAACACACAAAACACATTTATAAGCACACATACGGTTCTAGAATCATCTAAAACTTCAAGAACTCGAGGTTTCTTACCAAAAACTTCTAGTTTTCAGATTCTTCTTCAAAAATCCCGAGAATTCTCTGCTTTTGTGCTTTCTCTCTCTAAAAATCCGAAGTTGGTGATGATGTGAACATGTGTGGGTGGCCATACCACCTTTTGTATCAAAATAAATAGAAAGTTTGCCCATTTGGCACTTTTGACCCTTAAACAAAAGTAGATTTTTTTTTTGCTTTCTTTCTTTTCTCTTTCTATTTTGTTCTTTTTAATTTCTTTAATAAGAAATTACGGGTGTTACAAGTCCACCCCCTTACATAGGTTTCGTCCCCGAAACCTGTTATTCTTCAAACAGATGTGGGTAGTGTTGTCTCATTTCTTCTTCAGTCTCCCATGTAGACTCGGATCCCTTCCTGTGCTTCCACTGTACACGCACAAGAGGAATCACTTTATTCCTTAACCTCTTTTCCTTACGATCAATGATTGCCACTGGTTGCTCCACGTAGTTGAGCCTCTCATCCACCTCAATATCCTCCAGTGGTACAACCATGTCATCATCAGCTAAGCACTTCCTCAGATGGGATACATGGAATGTGGGATGAATTCCACTTAACTCATCCGGCAGTTCAAGTCGATAGGCCACCTCTCCTACTCGTGCGATAATTCGGAAAGGTCCTATGTACCTCGGGCTTAGCTTACCTCTTTTCCTGAATCTAATGATTTCTTTCCAAGGTGAGACCTTCAACATAACTCGGTCACCAACCTTGAACTCTATCGGTCTCCGCCTCTTGTCAGCATACGACTTTTGCCTATCTTTCGCCGCCTTCATGAAGGCTTTGATCTTTTCTAACTTCTCAGTCGTTGCTTCAATCACCTCGACACCTCCCAGTTCCTTCTGCCCAATGTCTCCCCAACATACGGGCGTCCTACATCTCCTACCGTATAGCATCTCGTATGGTGGCATGCCAATACTGGCATGATAGCTATTGTTGTACGAGAATTCTGCTAATGGCAAGTGATCATCCCAACTTCCTCCAAAATCGATCACGCACGCCCGAAGCATGTCTTCGAGTGTCTGGATCGTCCTCTCAGACTGACCGTCCGTCTGAGGGTGATATGCTGTACTAATGTGTAGTCTCGTCCCCATCGCATCATGAAATCTCTTCCAAAACTTGGAGGTAAACCGGGTGTCACGATCAGACACAATAGACACCGGCACACCATGATGAGCTACAATTTCTTTGATGAACAGATCAGCCAATCTTTCGGATGAGTACGTTTCACGGATCGGTAGGAAGTGGGCACTCTTTGTCAAGCGGTCAACTATCACCCATATGGCATCATACCCTTTCGGGGTACGTGGTAGTTTCGTGATAAAATCCATGGTGATATGCTCCCACTTCCACTCAGGTATATCCAACGGTTGGATCTTCCCGTAAGGTTTCTGGTGTTCCGCCTTCACTTGTAAACAAGTCAGGCACTTACTCACGTACTCCACTACGTCACGTTTCATACCCGGCCACCAGTAATCCTTCTTCATATCGTGGTACATTTTGGTAGCACCGGGGTGAATGGAGTATCGGGTCTTATGGGCCTCATCCATGATTCTTCCACATAGATCCCCGTATCGAGGAATCCACATTCGCCCAAATCGGGTCTTAACACCAAGAGTGTTCTCACCCAATTCCGTCACTAGGCCTCTCATCCTTTCGGAGTTAAGACGATCTTCTTTCAAAGCCTCGTCTTGAAACTCCTTAACCTGTGTCATCACATCGGGGGTCATGATCAGCTGATAAGCCTTCACCCGAATCGGCTCAGGTCTTTCTTTTCGGCTAAGGGCATGAGCCACCACATTGGCCTTGCCCGGATGGTAATGGATTTCGCAGTCATAATCCTTTATGAGCTCCAACCATCGCCTTTGCCTCATGTTTAAATCCTTCTGCTCGAAGAAATACTTCAAGCTTTTGTGGTCAGTGAAGATTGTGCACTTCGCCCCGTATAGATAGTGCCGCCAAATCTTCAACGCAAAAACCACCGCGGCTAATTCTAGATCGTGTGTGGGATAGTTGACTTCGTGGGTCTTCAGCTGTCGAGATGCGTAGGCTATCACCTTTCCACGTTGCATCAACACACAACCTAGCCCAGAATGAGATGCATCCAAATAGACCACTAAGTCTTCACTTCCCTCAGGCAAAGTCAAGACAGGAGCTTGTGTTAGTCTTGCCTTCAACTCCTCAAAAGCCGTCTCCTGTTCTCGACCCCACACGAATTTCACGTCCTTACGAGTCAATTTTGTCAAAGGTGAGGCTATCTTTGAAAAGTCTTGAATAAATCTTCTATAATAGCCCGCCAATCCCAAGAAGCTACGAATCTCGGATGGCGTCTTTGGTGATTTCCATTGCATCACAGCCTCAACCTTTGCTGGGTCCACCATTATTCCTTCTGCATTCACTACGTGACCCAGAAATTGGGCGTAAGAGCACTGCTGGACTTTTCGTCTATACTTAGAATTTATCATCTGGTCATACGACCACACTGTTGGTCGTATGAGCACTATTGGTCTCTTCAACATACTTAGAAAATTTTATCACATAGTCATACGACCACTGTTGGTCGTATGAGTCCTATTGGACCACTTAGAAATATAACTTGGTCATACGACCAAACTGTTGGTCGTATGAGTCCTGTTAGACTCATCAGCACTTAGAAAAATATATCTCCTGGTCATACGACCACACTGTTGGTCGTATGAGCACTAGTGGGCTTTAACACTTAGAAAAATCCTGGTCATACGACCACACTGTTGGTCGTATGACCACTGGTGGACTCATCAGCTTGTTCTTATTTATTCTAAGTCCAATTTCAGACATATTTGCAACCTGTTCATGTGTCTAATCCATAATCCAAGTCCCAAACATCATAATGCCTAGTTCTAAACATATACATATGATTCTAGGCATAAATCTAGCATAAACATAAGCATACATACATTCATTTCATACGGGTTTCAACCCAAACTTTACAAAAACATACTTGCATGCATTTTCCAGCCCCAAAACATTTAAAAACCAGTAAAACGGGGTCTAGAACTCACCTTAGTTTGTCTTCGGGTTTTGATATCTCTTCCTTGAACTTCTCAGTTGTTTCTAACACCTAAAACACACACACACATACCACCGAACACACAAAACACATTTATAAGCACACATACGGTTCTAGAATCATCTAAAACTTCAAGAACTCGAGGTTTCTTACCAAAAACTTCTAGTTTTCAGATTCTTCTTCAAAAATCCCGAGAATTCTCTGCTTTTGTGCTTTCTCTCTCTAAAAATCCGAAGTTGGTGATGATGTGAACATGTGTGGGTGGCCATACCACCTTTTGTATCAAAATAAATAGAAAGTTTGCCCATTTGGCACTTTTGACCCTTAAACAAAAGTAGATTTTTTTTTGCTTTCTTTCTTTTCTCTTTCTATTTTGTTCTTTTTAATTTCTTTAATAAGAAATTACGGGTGTTACAAAATCCATGTATTCCCATTGATTGTGAATCGAATGTTCACATCTCATTGTGATATCAATCATTTTTGTCCTTGATTTCGTCTTCCCGATTTAAACCATCCAAGATTTGAACACCATCATAACAAATTCTGCTATCTCGAACTTTGATCTTAAGCTTGAAAGCATGATTTTTCCTTTGTTACATTGATGTAACTTGTAACTCTAAAATCGTGCAATGGTAGGGTTAGGTCGTGCTTTTTATATTGACAAACTCCATGAATTGACAAAGCTGATGTCATACCTTATGACATTAGACCAAATAGAATTAAGGACACTGGGAAAATCTAGTGAGTAGTAGAAAGAAGTTGGAGGGTCGAACAAGCAATCTAGCGGTAAGGTAGACAAGAATGCAAATGTTGTGAACCTAGCTATGTTGGTTAATACGATTAAGCTAACATGCATTAAACGGGGACATTAAGAAGGTTGGAGTTCCGACCATTACCATAAAGTGTGCCCTAGGTCGATTAGGACCTCAGGACAAGTTAGAAACAATCAGAATTAGGAAATGGCTATAACTAGAAAGTAAGAATAGTTAAATTATAGAAATAAAGGTCATATAAATCAAGGTAATACATTACGCGGTTATACATTTACGGCTGAAGCAAGCCACATTCGACAAGACTAAATGTTGTTACATGTACGTACCTTATCATCAATAGCTACACATCTATTTGATACCAGGGTTGATAATAAGCTTGGATTCTTCTGGAATTATTCTTTAACTTAGCATTAACCCTAGTTGTTTAGAAATTATTTACTCTGTTAAAATAACCAATGGTAATAATTAGAGGTTACACAAAAGTACACAAAGATCATGTCCTTGACATAGACTTAATACCGTATGAATTGGTTATCGAAGAATGAAACCAAGATAGTCCGTCAGGAGAAGGTGATTCGACCTATCAAACTAAAGCATGATCTCTGAACCTGAAAGGAGACCCAATTGTTTTAGGTTGATTTTTATTCTAAGCTTGGAGCACTTAGATTCTTAAATCGATTACTCTCCCTTTATCCTCATGTTTTGACCTAGCTATACGGAATCATTTATTCCTTATCTATCGACTTTCATTTTGAGTTATCATCAAAACGTGATTGTGCGATGGTAGCCTTCCTAAACAATCTCTCTGCTAAAGATATTATCAACTTATGACTTTCTAGTCATACAAATGTTCTCAGCTGTGCTTATGGTTTGTGAACTGCGTATGTAAACTTACTTGGATATTGCTACCTTGCAAAACATGTTTACAAATACCTTTTCTATTGTTCGCGTCACTTCTTGAATCGCTTTTGAATCCTTAACCTTGAAAATCATTAAAATTCTATTTTGGATTTGAACAACAAGACTCGTTATTATCCTCATTGCGATGTGGATATAAAGGTTCATAAACCTTCGTAACTTGTAGACATGGGTTTGACCTAAAGGAAAAGACGTGACTTGGTATGTGTCCAAGTGTCTTACCTTCACATATGACAAGACCTAACCTCCGTGTTCCCGTAAAATCTCCTGCTTAACTTTTCATTCATTAAATGCTTCTTATTTTAAAGGTCATGATGACAATTGGTGCATTATATACCGATTGACTAATCTCATATAGACTCATATGGAATAACGGGTCGAGAAATTGACCTGTATCTGTTTCAAATATTTGCATACCGTGGTATGACATTAAAACATCGAGTGTCATTTTGAACGGTTGATTCATTTTCTGATTTTAATGATATCCTTTACCATCATCGTGAACTCATTCCAAGATCTTCGCATAGCGTATTATTCTTAGACAGATGGTTGGTCAAAGGAGAAATACATATTCACAAGATATGCGCTAAGATCGTTTCATATGGTGACGTTTGGAATTCCTAAATTCCGACGGATAACCTTTCTCATCATTGTTGGTCTTATCTTGATTTCTAAACATCACCTTACCACAAAATAATATACTGAAAATTATGGATCCGAGAATCAAACAACTCAAGCAGCCGGGTACCCATTGTCAAAGTCCGTTGGGAATCTAAACGTGACCCAGCATTCACCTGGGAACGTGCGGACCAAATGAAATCCAAGTACTCATCTTTTCATTTCAGCCTCCTCGTGATTAATTTTCGGGACGAAAATTCCTCTAACAGGGGGATGATGTGACAACCCGAAAAAATTTTGTTGACTTAAGATATATATATATATATATATATATATATATATTTGAATAATAATAATGATATTATTATCACTATTATTAATAATAACATTAATAATAATAATAATAATAATGATAATGTTAGTGTTGTTATTAATAAAAATAATTTATAAAAGTTTATTTAACTTTTAAATATTTAAAAACATAAACTAAGAAGTTAAGGGGGTAATTTTGTAATTTTTGAAACCTGTTTTAATTACTTTTAACATGAAATAATAAACCTTGGATAGTTGAGGGACCATTTCTGTAAATTGTTTTAAATCCCAACCCACCGCCCTTCCGTCGATCTCCCCTCCGGCCAACAATCCGGCGGGTCTCCGGCGACCCCCAAACATCCAAAATAATCGATTTAAACTCAATTAAATCGTCTCGACAGCTTCTTGTGGATGATTCGAAACCGAGCCCCACAATAATTCAAAAATCTTAGTGCGATTTCAACCAAACCGACCCACTCCCACTGTCGGCTGCTTTACAGCTCCTAAATCGCACCACGCATTGCAATAATGCAATTAAACTAATCCAAATGATCTATTATAAGAATCCTAAACTACTATACTTTGAATTGCATCTGAAACAATCAAAAACACATTGTTCAATCATCATCATCATTCGCGGACCTGCAACTGATCGAACACCCCTGTTCGAACTTCAAAACCCGAAATTATTAGAGGGCTTTTGCTCAATAATATCATTGGAAACTTCCTGTGAAATTAATTTGATTAACATCAATAATTTCACATCAAACTGATTCAAGCCTCTGTCGAAGCTGTTCTGCATCTGTTCTTATCAATTCGAACACAATACAGGTAATTTAATGCACCTAAATACTCGTTATTACATGGGCATTAAAAGCCCCATGAATTCGATGGGTGACAACATCGATTCGGGCTTCAATTTGATCGAAACAGAATTAGGGTTCTTGGTGGAATTGGGGTTTGATTGAGATTGTGCTTAAAACCATTTGGAACCAACTCCTAATGCGGCTGTAAGCCTTTGGTTCACCGGTTCAGTCTCCAATTGCCATTCATGAGGTCCCGGGTTCGACCCGGGCACCTCCAATTATTTTTTTATGCTCTTTTTCAACTTTTAAAAATATACAAAAATTCCTAAAAATTATAAAAATAACTTTTAAAAACTTTCTTTATTTTAAAAGCATCTAAGTAATTTTTTTATAAGATTTACTAAAAACACCTTAATAATATTTATAAAATATTATTTATAAATATTATAAATAGCCATTTTTATAAAAATAGACTTTAAATAAGGGGATAAATCACTAAATTATTATTTAGGGCCAAACATTATCTATATATCATTGTTTAAAAGCATGAATATTAAGACACACACACACACACACACACACATATATATATATATATATATATATAAAGGTTATTTAAACTTGTCTTTAAACTTTAAGGTTTCTTTTTATTTTTCCAAATTAAAATGATCAAAAAGTATATTTCACTTTCATGGGATCACAACATAACCGTTTATATCATTTTATTTAAATTAGATATTAAAACCCCCAAATATCAAATGAAACCCTAATCCTCGATTTAACGTTAATCGTATTATTAAACTTAAATCTTGTAACATATATATATATATATCTATTTGTGTGCGTGTTGCGCGTCAAACCGAACCGACCCGAATCCGACCAAATGTATCTATTCGCGTTGAACACATTTTAAAAACTTAATTACGATTAATAATAGGTGTTGATCTTGTTTGATCGTGCATTGCCATCATTCTTTGAAGCTCTTGTTCATTTCATTACATCAGTTCAACGTGAGTTTCACGGCCCCTTTTTACTTTCTTTCCTTTTGGGGGAGAAAACATGCAAACATATTTTATGAATGGTTTTAGTATTATTGATATCGCCTGTTACGTTAGTGCAAACATACAAACAGTCCTGACACTCTCGAACCGTTAGTAATGGGATTAGCGAGGTAATTCTGAGTAGTACTACTGGGTCTGACAAACCCCGCCCGGGCTAGTCGCACTAGCTTGATTGGAGGTCAAACGGGTGCATTAATGACCTAACATTTGTCACTGTCTTGCGAGACGTGACAGGGAAACAACAAACATATAGGACAAGCAAACAGTCAGCTTCGATTCGAAACGCTAAGTAACATGATTATAGGCTAGCTACCTATCGATATGCTTTAATTACTATACCATTCGAACAGTCGAACAGTTACAAACAGTCGAACAGTTACAAACAGTCGAACAGTTACAGCCAGTCGAACAGTTACAAACATTTTTATTTGGGATAAAACCTGTGAACTCACCAACTTTATGTTGACACACTTTAGCATGTTTTCTCAGGTCACAGGAACGCTTAAGCTCATGATGCACGATTAAGGAACGCACTCAGGACATGCATTCATCAGATTCATTATCTTGCATTAAATATTGTTTTGATATAGCATTTTCAGACTTTCAGTATTGTTTACATTTCGTTTATTCGCTTCCGCACTGATGTTTAACTTATTTATTGTTTACTCTGATTTAAGTCAAATATTTATTTTTAAACTCATATAGTGTCGTTTGATATGACCGTGTCTGAGATCCTGGTATGTCACACGCCTAACGGTAAAACCCCGTTTGTGGAAATTGAGGGTGTGACACCAACTGCCTCTTCCCCCTGCTCCGACCCTTCTCCCTGTCTCCAGCTCCATATTCGTTGGTTCTCCGGCAAATCGAAGCCACCGGTCATTCCCCTTTGACATTCTACAAGTAGACAACCTTGGTTGTCCTCTTTCCTCGTTGTTTCTATCCTTTTCGCCTTGATTCGGGTGCTCGGGACCAACCCGAGCATATGAGGTCATGAGGTCGTGTGTAGTGTCTTTCTGCGCGTCCCTCTCGTTTGTGTGTGTGCGAAATGTGTTTCTGGAAGTGTTTGTGGCGTGAATCGAGTGCCCGTAGCAGCCGAAGGCTGCTCTCCACCTGCTGCAGTCGTGATTTCTGCTCAGGCGCCTGAGTGTGTCGTGCGACTGAGTTATGCGACTGAGTGATTCGTGCGACTATGCGTGTCGTGCGATTGAGTCATGCGATTGAATTTGTATGTATGCGATTGAGTCATGCGATTGTGTGTTGTAACATCATGTTTTGTGAAATATATATTAATATATAAATTACGAACATTGTTAAACGAGTAAGTTTTGGGTTATATTATTGTTGAACTAAGTTACATTTAAACGAGTGTTGATTTTGTTTAATAATAATAATAATAATAATAATAATAATAATAATAATAATAATAATAATAATAATAATAATAAGAATAATAATAAAATAAAGACTCATATGCAGGTGTTATTATTGTATGTTGCCACGTTCAACATAATAATTAATAGTTAAAATATATAATAAGATAAATTAGGATTAGGATGTCAAAGTCGGTCTATCCATATATATCTAAAAGTGAAAATAATATATTAATCATGTAAGATGGTTATAATATTATAAAAATAAAATTTTGATTGAAATTTCATTCTTCATAGACGGTTGTGTGTATGTATATAATACATGTATACTTGAAGGTGATAGTAAAAACATACATATAAACAATTAGCAAGTAAGATCTGGAGTAAAATTTTGGAACAGAGTTGTGTGACGATTTAGGGACCGGTTCATTTATATAGTTAACAAGTTATCTTCTAAGAAGGTAAGTACATCGACCCGTAACTAATTTATGTTATATGTTTAACTACATGATATATGATGCTTATATTATGAGTTTGTATGTATTATGTGGAGATGAAACGTGTTCAATTACATGTGATTTGAATTTATTTATTATGATAAACATGATTATGGGAGAAATGCTTTATATCATTACAGGTCCAAGTATGTGTATTGCTAGCTTAAAATGGAGTAAAATATATGTAAGGATTTCGGGTGTTGAAATCCTAAGAGGTTCGAGTGTTGAACTCCACAAATATATAAAAGGGGAGTTAAATATATGTAAGGATTTCGGGTGTTGAAATCCCAAGAAGTTCGGGTGTTGAACTCCACATATATAAAGAGATGAGTTAATAATCCTCAAGGGTTAAAAATAAACCCATAAGGAATTCGAGTGTTGGATTCCAAAGAAGTAAAGAGGATTAAATAAATAAAGATTTTGGATATTAAATTCGAATGAATAAAAATATGTTTTTTTTAATAAAGGGGTGTACTTAGTTAGCGAAAGCTAATAAAAATATTTTTAAACGTTTTCAGGAAAAGCGCCAATAAATGGTTAAAGCTTCACGGATGAGACTGGACTGACGAAGGAACCCTACTCTCGTTTAATACTTAATATAATAAATATTGTAATAAAAGTTTGTAAAACGTTCATGTTTCTTGTAATGTTTTTATATATATAATAAAATGATATGTCACCATCAGTGACAAATTTTATTGTGAACTGTGACCTAAACTCTGATATAATTGATGAAAATAGATTAAAAAAAAATTTGGTGTGTTTCATGTGTGTCGTGCGATTGAGTCATGCGACTGTGTGTGTCGTGCGATTGAGTCATGCGAATGAGTGTATTCATGCGATTGAGTCTATGCGGATGAATGTGTGCGATTGTGCGTGTATCGCACGACTGAATGCTGAGTCGTACGAATGAAGGTTCATTCATACGAATGAAGCTGATTCGTGCGAATGAAGGTTGATTCGTGCGTATGGATGTTGAGTCGTGCGATTGAGTGTTGTGTGGTACGACTGAAGGCCGAATCGCACGAATGGAGGTCCATTCGTACGAATGTAGCTGATTCGTACGAATGAAGGTTGATTTGTACGGATGGAGTGATTGAGTCGTGCGTCTGGTCCAGTCGTGCGACTGAAGTTGTTGTGTGTGAATTCCTTCATGTGTATGGTGTGTGTATGTCGTATTGTCGTGTGATGTTAAGGTGACATCGATACGATCGCCATTGCTAATGACAATATTAAAGTTAACACTATAAAACTTACTAACGTTATCACAAATCTAATTAACATTAACGTTATTATAATTATCAAAAAATAATTTGTAACCACTAAAATTTACTAAGTACTTCTCTAACAACAAAGAAACCTTTACACTAATATAATCGGCAATGACGACGGTTCCAAGTACTTGGATCTATATAGGAACTAGTACGTATTTCTACTTTCCGCGTGACCAAACCGATACAACCCAAACCGACCGAACATTACTATTTTCATTAAACGTATCATTAACGCTTAACGATAACTATTAATAGGTGTTTGACCTTTTATTGCATACAACATTTGGAACTTGATCATACATACTTACCACCGAACAAGTGAGTTCCGTGGCCCCTTTTTATACTTATACAATACTTCAATTATTTACAAACATGGGGGAAAAGTATGCTCACCCATTTTTATACTGTACAACTTACATTCTTGGAATCAACATTTTTACTGTTTTGTGAGTACTTACTGTGTGGTACTTTCTTTACAACCATTTAATTCCGGTGTTGGAACCGACGGATAGGTATTGGTAGTACTACTGGGTTGACACCCCCACCCTTGTTTGTTGGTATACTAGTTGGTACCAACAGTGGCCAGGAACGGGCCCTTGGGTGAATATATTCCGACAAGATTCTGTGTGTACGTCGTTAGGTTTGGTTGTAAAGCTCATGGTTATGTGATTTTGCTTACTTATAACCGTATACACTGTATTCCACAAAACTATTATGCAACATCAATTTACTTACTATTTAAACCTGCGAGCTCACCAACAATTTTGTTGACCATTTTGAGCATATCTTTTCAGGTGATAATGCTAATTGAAGATCTAGGTGTGCTGCCTTAGTGGAGACCCTAGGATGCATTTTGAGACTATACAATACTTGACAAACATTCTTTTGAAACATTGTTGGTCTGATTACATACAATTATTCTTTTGGATACTTGTTCCCGGGTTGTGAGAATTACAATACAATGATACTATTTTTGGTTATGTGAATCATTTACAAGTTTATGCTTATGGCTATGTTGTCGTGAATAATGACTAAACACGACACAAGTCTCATTTGTGTCGGGTGTCGTCATGACACGCTTTATCATCAACTACACATATTGCATCTCTATGGTTAACAATTTGTTATGACGATCCCGTCTCGTTACATCCCCGTGTTTCCGCTATCAGCGGGGTGTGACACATATCTTTCTTCAAGGTGTGGTTTAAAGTTATATAAGGTAAATTAGTTTCTTAGTTCGTTATGGATTTATATGATTGATGATTAAAGTTTATGATGGTGCATAATACAGGCATGCAATTCTTGTTGTAAATTTCTATGCTGCTTGGCACTATTGGAGCAATCATTTGGTAAATAGCAGGCTTGCAGTTCTGATTTGTTATTCTAAATTACTCTTCACTTCTTCATTTCATTGTGGCACACCTAACGTTTCCTTTTTAATATCGTGTTACAAACCCTCATGGGACCCTCATGGGAAAAGGCTGCCAAAATATAGAAAGGTTTAAGTTATTACTTATTTATTATAAGAACAAGTTTATATTTGATAAATTGTAGGCCATGTCTGGTTATTAAGTGAATTGCTTACTCATCTTTGTGTTATCAGACATGATTCAGATTCCACAAGTGGATCTACGCCAAAGGTGAAATTTCATATTCTTGCTTTGTAGATTTACTGTAGTAATTTATTTGACTATATTCTATTTGATTCTTTAGGGTAATTTAGTTTTCTACTATTTAGTTCGTAATAGTTGATTGTATAGTGTATACCCGTAAATACACAACGGGCGGTTATTCTATTTTCATCATACAATGATTCTTTTTCTTCTTTGGATCATAATTCAATCAACTGAGGTTATTCTAAACCCTCATGGGAGAAGGCTGCCAAAATATATAAAGGTTTAAGTTATTGCCTATTTATCTTACCCATTTCTTTAGAGGTTGTTTTGTCTGCACATCCTATCAAATGAGTGAAAGTGGGTCTAACATTATTTTGCGACTTAGGAATCGTGTTAATCAAATAAATTAACTTATTTCCTCCATATTTGCGTGAAAATACGATAGATGAATAGTCATTCGACGAAAAATCATTTATTTGAATACAAAAGGAACTCTGTTTGATTTTTTAGTCTATCTACACGAGAAGATCATATGGAAAATGTAACTGATTCTTTCGTTTCTTTGGGCCACTGGCCATCCGCCAGGAGTTTCGGATTTAATGACCTTATGTGGTATATGTAAGTGTTTATCTACAGTAAACATTTATTATATTCTTTATGAAGTTGGTTGTTGAGCTTTACTTGATTTCAAAGTTAAAATAAAAACCTTTAGTCTTGTGTTTTGTTGGTAAGGGAGAATTATAGGTTTGTTTATTGACCGACAATTACATTGAAACTAACTTGGATAAGAGGTTTGCAAGGACCAAGGTACATTCTTTCAAAGTAACTTCTGTTATTGGTTGGTGGAGTTAATCCAAAGAAGTTGGATAGAGCATTTGCGGCTTCCTGTTTTTTAACATGACTGTACATACAAAAAAAGAAAATAAAAGATGATGCTTTTGTAATTTAGGTACTTACAGCCAGTTGCTTTACCATCAAGGTATCGAAGGTTGAATAATTATTCTCTATCGTATCTACCTTATGGAGTTTTAAGGTCTAAATCATGCTCGACCTGAATATAAGTTAAAAAAAGAGAAAAATGACGACCCCTACAACAACGTGCGATGTCGAACTCCTAGGCATTGAGTTGTGTAATGGTAAAAATATGATCTCATCACAACGCAAGTATTCATTAACTAACTATAAATGAGTATCGTGTTGAATTATCGTCACCGCCGTATCACGCGGGTTCCCCACTAGTACACACACACACATATATATATACACGCATGTATATATACACACATACACACACACACACACATATATATATATATGTGTGTGTGTGTGTACGTGTGTATATATATGTATATATATGTATATATATGTATATATGTCACAACAATGTGTTTGAAAATTTCAAAAATTTATGCCATTGTGAAGACGGACGTTAAAAAAATCTAAAGGATTTAGAATATGAAATGAAAAGGTTCTAGTAAATAGTAATGATAATATAAAAGATACAATAATAAAATCATTTAAAGAGTAATAACAAAAGAATTAATGTATATACATATTACCACAATCAATATATGTTTATTTAAACCTTCCACACCTCGTACGCTACAACACACAACCCCCCCCCCCTCCGCATTCATCATTGACGCCACAACCCCACACTTCGTCGCCATCGCCACCCTGACATCTCCGATATTGTTAGCCTAGCCTATTGGGTTATGAGGCTGTAAAAAGGTTTCATAAATAAATCATGTGATCTCAATTTTAACTATTCAAAACATATTATCAAATATTTTATTTCTTTTGACTGAAAGTGTTGGTTTTCTTTACATAAAGTACTTTTAAGTGAATTAATTCTAATATAATTGAAATTCATTTGTCGACTGAACACTCTAATAATATAATCAATTTATAACTCTAACAAATTCATAAAACAAAATACTAAGATATTGAATATTCAAATTATAATTCCAACAAATTCATAAAACAAAATGCTAAATTGATACACTGTTTCCAGTGAATTTGGTGAAGCAAATGGAGCATACGAGGGTGTGAAAGACTTCGTTATCAAAGACCAAAGTATGTGATACTCAAATGTCATTTTTTAAAGTTATTTTATACATTGTCACAAGTATGAATTATTAATTTTACAAATATAATTAATAAAATTCATAAACACATATAAAAAGAATAATAAAAGATAATCATATCATTATTTTACATTCCAGTTCATTTAAGATGTTTACAAACAACACCAAATTTCAACTTCTTTATATTTTAGTTTCCATATACTTCAATTCATTTGTCATACAGTAATTCCCTAAAAATAGATGGTTCATAACACATTGTGAAGTAACTAGGATTGAATTTGGTTTAAAAGAAGTAAAATTGAAAGATATTAATGAATTCAAAATCAAAGTGTTTCAAAATAAACTATAATTTAAATAATTTAGAATACCAATATATCGATCAAATGGAATGTAAATTGTGATGCGCTTACTAGTCAGGTATTTAAAATCTAAATTTTAAGAAGTTACAATGTTTAGATCACATAACTTTATTTCATAACAAATTTACAAACTCAATATTTAATTAGTTAAATGAGAGTAAACCTTCATTAATGATAAGGTTGTTGTCATGTAATGTAATCTAGAAGTAATATTAATTACACTATTAACAGCTTATAAACCAAAAGATAACAATACATCTAGCTCATGGTAATCCGACAACAACTACGAAGTTTCGTGTGCCAGATTTGTCCTTTGCGGTTGGTTATAGAATATTGTATACTTATACTCGTAGACTTGAAGACAAGTACAACTAGTATCTCACCAATGAACTTACATAGTGACATTAGATATGTCCGTAGACTTTAAGGTTGACGAACACGAATAAACTATCACCAAGGTGTCAATTACGATTTACGATCTAGGATCTAGATTCTTCCTTCATACTATGAACTTTCATCTGAATCGATCAATTTGTTTATTGTTTTCACTCATCTTACAGTAGTTCGATGTTTATTTATGACGTTCTTCATCCCGTTTGCAATTTTCCGTTAATTTTCGCTTCATCTGATGTTTGATATGGTTATGTATGCCTTGATTGATGAGTCGCTGTAAATTTCACTTCATGCACGCTCTGAAGTTAGGATTTCAACTCGATGTTAAGTTTGATCCGTTTTGAGTTTGAGATTTTTGGTTTTAATTTTGAGGAAACGTGATTTTGTTTGCGTCAGTTGTTATGGAGCGTGAAGTTGAAATATAGTCGGTAGGATTTGTTAGTATTTTGAAAAATTTGTGTTGGAAATGTGAAATTGAGCTTGAAGTAACCCTGTTTGAAATCCAAGATATTAGGGAATCGTATACTGTGATTTATTTATCGTATGGTTGATCTGAAATTAGGGTTTTTTTTAGTTATTACCTGTTGAGAATCATGTTGTGTGTGTATTGTTGATTGGTGTGCTTCTGTTGTTGGTAGCTTTCTTAGTGATTTTGATTTTCGAATTCTCCCCAAAACAGATGTCGTTGTGGCATCTCGATTCTTGTATTGATTGAAATCAGTGCAACAGGCCAACTGTGATCCCAGTTAAGCTGAATAAACCAGAAAGATAGGAGAACAAATTTGTGAAAGAAGGGTCAAGTGAAAGTACATTTAATTGTGAACAAGTTGTGATGGGAAGGGCTGATTATTGAAAAAGAGAGCAAATTTTGAAGAAAAGGAATCAAAATTTAGTCAATAGTTCGGACATCCAACAAGAGGTGGGGGTTGCCAAGACAGACTTGGGTACAGTCACAATGGGTAATGTCAAGAGTATATGGTCCAAAAGAGAAGAGTGCCCAAAAACCGCCACCGGTGAAACAAGCTCAAGCCCACGTTCAACTTTTGACGTGAAGAGTTTGATTCCAGAAGAAACTGTTAATGGTGTGAAGATCGTTTCAGAGGAAGTTCTAAACACAAAAAACGCCAATGGTGAAGCATTAATAAAGAGAAAGAGGAGGATAAGAAAGAAGAAGAAACTGGCTACAAGTGTCACTCTGGATCCCCATGATAATATAGAAGATGCTGAAGTTGCCAACTGTGGGCAGCAAGATACTCCTTCAAGTGAAGAATTGCCTTTACAGTCTCATGTCAATGATGGTCAACATATAGATAGATATATAGTCAGATCTCTTTCTGAAAAGCCGACCATTAGAAATGCTGTCACCAGATCAAAGAGAATGCTTCTCATTCTTGATGTAAATGGCTTGCTTGTGGATGTCATTCATCCCCCGCCAAAAGATTGCAAACCAGATATAAAAATTTCAAGACGGGCAAGTAATTTGTTCCGCTTGTGCTATTTAACGACTATAAAGATCGAACTTCACTATTGTCTTTGGTAATCATATTATATTTTTTATTGTTATTTATTATATTTGTTTGAATGTAGTATTCAAGAGACCCTTCTTGGATGAGTTTTTAGGATTTTGCTTCGAGAAATTTGATGTCGCCATTTGGTCTTCACGAACCAGGTATTTCTAAACTATTTTTATTTTACCATTCAACTTCTCCTGTAACACATTGTGAGCATTACTTGTAACTCATAAAATTATGTGCAGGAAAATTTTAGACCCTGTGCTTGATTATTTGTTTGGGGATTTGAAGAAGAAGCTGGTGTTTGTTTGGGTAAGCCTTGAATTTTGTTGAACTTTCACGAAAAAAGAATTGTTTGCATTATAAAGTTGCTATTAACTATCAGTTATGGTTAATAAGGTTCATACTTAATTGTCTGTTAACAAGTGAGTTATATGTATTGATGCAATTAGGACTTATCCCACTGCATCAATACAAGAGCCAGAAGCCTTGAAAACCATTATAAGTTCATAGTCTTCAAGAAATTGGGGAAGATATGGGAAGAAAATGGCTGTATTGCTTCTGAAAATGGATATTATGATGAATCAAACACATTGTTATTGGATGATTCCCCATATAAGGCATTGCTAAATCCTGTAAGACTCATCTCCTTCTCTTAAACCATTCATAGAAGCATCTCACATGTATTTGATTTTGATTACAATCATTATTGTGTAGAAACACACTGGAATCTTTCCCTTGCCTTACAGGCATGTGGATATAAATGACAACTGCTTAGGTGAGTTATTTTATAATTCACTTATCGTGTTCAGCTGTTTTTGTTTCCCCTTTTTGCTTTTTATGAATATAGTTATTAAGATGCTGTCATTATAATTATGGGCTCTAGAGACAACTGCATGAAACTGTATGCTTCCTTTGGTGAAATTTTTTATCTGAACGTGCTCCTACGACTTCCATATTGCAGTAAACTCATTTACCTGCATTTTTCATGGCGGCTGGTGTGATTAAACCAAAATATTTTCTAGACTTATGAGATTTCGTACAGTGATGTGACGATCTTGATTTGGTTTGATTTAAATGTGCTACACAATAACAAAATTATCAGATGTGGGTATGCAAGAAAAAATTTTGACTTTAGTATTTTTTTCATGAAAACATGCTTACTGGTTACAAAATTTACTTCCTTTGACTGTGCTGTGGGCCCCCTCCCAGTGGTTCATATAGACGAAACTCATGATCACATAGTTATATCTTACCGCCTCATATATTAGAGAATGTAACAGTTGGTACTTTTTGGCTGCGTAACCTGGTGCCAATTTTAATTCATTTATTTATAAATGGGCCAATTTGGGTTGTGGTTATGTGAAAGAGGCCAGTAAAAATTATAGCTAAAATGAAATAGGTCGAATGGGTTAAGGGATGAAAGTCACCCAAGTCTACTTTGGATACATATAACAACCTAACTCTTTCTATTCATATTTTTAAATTTGAATTGTTACTGTTATAATATCATTTATACTTAACACATTAGTTGCTATGAAAGTTTTTAAAAAACAGACAAGAAAGTGTTAGTAGGACAATCCAACTCAATTGGCCTGGTCTGGCCATTACTAAAACTGCTCAAGTTTGACCCTTATCCAACCCACTAGACTTGCCATCTCTAGCATAAAGAAACAGATTTGTAAACTCTATTTGTAAAACGGATGGGTATGAAATATTACTTCTTGCAGGTCCTGAAGGTGATCTTCGAATCTATCTAGAAGGCGTGGCAGCTAGTGAAAATGTCAAAACGTACGTAGAGCAACACCCATTTGGTCAGCGCGTCATAGATGAAACAAGCCCGGATTGGGATTTTTACTCAAAGGTTCTTAAGAAAGTATCTTAGTGTATCTCACCTTTTCTATCAAGCTTGTTAAGTAACCCACATCAACAAGATGCTTTAAACTTATTTTTGGAACTAGCTTTTGCTCATCTTTTCTTCTTGTTTTCTTATATTTATTACAAGTTTTATGTAACAAATAACATACAAAAGATTAGAATACTCATTTACAGGAGAAAACCTTGCAGGATAAGACTGACCTAAATGCTCCCACAGTCAACATCTGTGAGGTAATTCTGAATCTCAACTCTTTTAGTTTTCTTACAAAATTAAACTGGTCTGCACCTTGGACTTTGTTTGTTATGGTCGATGATAGTTATTAGTCAATGACAACCAGTAGTTTGACCCATTTACTTATGGGTGAGTCGCTTTGACTTGTGTTTAATTACAAATGAGTTGAATCAAATGGGTAAAAACAAACTACTTTGCTAAGAAGGAAGCAGGTCAAATGGGTCGAATGAGTCAAACAAAATGAAACTTGCCTAAAGTTTACTTACTGTACTTACAATCTCCTAAATCTATTTTATTCAAAGAATAATTTTTGTTACCGTAATTAAATATAAAGAAATTTTTTAACCATGGGCAACTATTGTTCGTGGGTCAATCTATCCTCACTCGGTCGTTTTAACCCGAGTCCCTTCTAATTAGCCAACAGCTAAATCATGGACTCGCCCATCTTACCACTTTTGAAAATTACTATGATTTTCTTGCATAAAACATGTGTACTCCATGCATCTCCACTAGACAATTTTGATTTTCTTTCGTTGAACATTTCCATTGTGCCCCGTCTTGATCTTAATCGCATGTTCTCAGTCCCTCTTATTCACAAGTGTTCAAATAATCCCCTTTGGCTTAGAGTACTTTGAAGTTATTATTCATTGTAAATGGCCTCTGAAGAATATATTTAAAAAAAAACCCGAATTTTGATCGAGTCTAGAATTAGATATCCCAAAAACTACATAATATGTACTATCATATTGAATGTAGTTGTTACAACTATAACCAATTATGATAGCTACAATAATTACTACTGTTGTACCTTTTATCTCCATATGACAATTTAAGGATATAGTTATATGAATCATGTTAATACTTAATACTCTATACAAGTCAACAAAAGAGGCAGAAAACAGAAAATTGTTGACAAGTCAACCCAGGTCTGGCATTATCTATTTTTATTTGAACTCATGTTGACTCATTACAAGACGACTCAAGGTATCGGGTTAAAACTCTACTTAATTAATACTTCGACAATTTTTAAGCTTTAAAGATGATTTGGAAGCTTAAAACTTAGAAATATGCTTGATACAACAGGCTTGACCGTTGACAATACCCCTTAGTACCATGCTCAATAGAACAAACTCGAGTTTTCCCAACTCAAGGAACTTATACACATACGTATATGTCATAAAGTCCGACTCAATCATGCCTGCATGCAAATTACTTGATAAAAGTTTAACTTTTTATGATTTCTTGGAACCAACTCATTGTCATTGCAACAGTCGAGTTTACTTGCATCATGTGAGATCTAAATCAAACTTGACAGGACCAATATTGAGTTCTCTATTCCTATGATGAAACAAATACATAGGCTACATGCCAAACTAGACGGAACATGCACACTCGATACATCTCTTCTTCTCTTATCCCGTGAAACCTACTCATGTCGTCCATTCACATGTTATCTATTTTAATAAGCCATAATTATGAAAGTGATTGTTGTGGTTCTACAAAACCAACACATCAGTGGTTTAGTTTTTACAGAGCTGGCATACAAATATGAAAGAGACTTGACAATGTACTCATAGTTGCTTCAATCATATCATGTTATACTGTTATGTCAAATATATGTGAGCAGTCATCTAAAGATAGTACTAGATGACCAAACACATTGATGTTAGTTTGCTTGAAATGTTGATGACTCCAGTAGCATCCACTCTCAAAGCACATGTTTAGTAATCAAATTTCGTTAGAGAGATTTAAGAGGTGAGCCCCTGACGCCAATGTCAAACATGGTAGGGTGTTGGCACGTAGAGACCATACGTGCAAAATGACCACATCGTCTGTATATATATTTTTTATCTTTTAAAAGATAACGATTTTCTCTATTTCGTGATCCTTAACCATGATCTCCTGAAGTACAATCACCACTCGTATATGTGGAGGATAAGTCATGTGTTGTTATGAGGTAACAAATTATGTTCAATTAGATACAACTTATACCATTTTCTTTATGTTATCAGAGTGACGAACCAAAAGGGTCATATGGCTATGACCCAGAAGGGTATATGGTTCTGACCCAGAAGAGATGCATGGTATTGGACTGTGTCTATGGACTTAGACTCGTCTTTGGACTTTTGGGGTATGATATTGTTTGGGTGCCTTTTGGGGTATGCTTTAATTTCTTTTAAAGCATTTTACATTTTATTCTCCATTTCTATTTTTATGTTACTTACAAATACTCATTTTATTATCTTTTCTCTTTTTAACACACTCACAATAGTTATACAAAGGGTGAATAGTAGATCTCTAAATATTAAAATACACTTTAGTTTTCTTTAAAATTTACTCTATTAAAGAGATTACATTGAGTGATGTTTTAAACGTTTTCTTTTGTTTTTCCTCTATATTATAAAGAAACTCCGAAACTATGAATTTAGAGGCTCCGATGTGACTGCGCAGCCAATATTGTGGCCACTAGAGATTTGGGAAAGATTTAATCTTTACCATCTTATTCAAGGGCAGTGATGACAAAATAAACCGATGAGAAAACCTGAAATTTGAAACATTAAGGACATGTATTTTGAGTATGAAATGGATTATGGGATTAGCTTTATAAATTTTAATGGGTTTACGATGAAATAGGATTAAATGATACTTGTCTGATTATCTGAATATGTTTACTAGAAATTATTTTATCATTGTAAGAATACAATAAATATCCATTATGCTTCTTGATTTTTGTTAAAAATAACTATTTTCCTCTTAAAGATTAAAAACATCAATTTATCTTAAAAAATTTCATAATTCGTTTCATTTTCAGTCCAAAGTTTCATTAGTTGTTTCAAGTTTATTCAAAACTAGTTTTACACCCGTCCGGTGGTCGGGTGATAATGTTTTACTTGAATTATTTATATCACCAAATTGTTGTTTTTTAGTACTTGTCATCAACAAAATAGCATAGCGTTCAATATTCGACTTGAATTTTAAAATTTATCAGAAAAGTTGTATTTCTTATTCTGCATACACATAGACTTAATTACGATAATGATAATAAGTTCATGCTTCGATTTTAATATAAATATTTTATATGGGTGAGAACCGAACTACAAACATGAGAATGATTAGGAAAGAATCAGAAGCATAATCTTATTTACACGATCATTGATAATAAATTCACGCTTCCAAACCCAGGCAAAAACCAACATAATTCCGAAAGCCATCATAGATTCATAGATAATCCTAAATCAAATATATAATAAATTAGATATGTATAAATCATTTTATAAGTTAAAAAGGGAATTTTTTTTACAAAGAATTGATTGGCTATGTTAAAAATAAATATAGCTAACCATGAGGGAGGTGTCTTTTTCATCTTTTCCATTCTTTCATCGGCTTCTTTCTTATGTTCTTGTCCAGCTCACTCATTTGTTGAATAATGAAAAGTGTTTTTATTGATCGTTGCATTCGAATACAAGGATGACAATATATAATCTCTTGGCCATACAAAAGGAATAAATATAGAAACTAGATAATGGCAAATACAAAAGGAATAAATATAGAAACTAGATAATGGCAAAATCAAATGATAATTATATAAACTATAGTCCGCTAATACTCCCCCTCAGCTTCAACGTGGAAGAAGCGTAACGTTTAAGCTGGATCGAAAGGAGTCGAACAAGTGTCTAGGGAGACCCTTTGTGAAGATGTCAGCATACTGGAGTGAAGATGGAACATGTAGAACACGAATGTGACCTATTTGAACCTTCTCACGAACGAAGTGAATGTCCATTTCAACGTGCTTTGTTCGCTGATGTTGTACGGGGTTCCCGGACAAGTAAATAGCTGAGACATTATCACAATAAACTATAGTTGCTTTGCGAACCGGGACGTGAAGCTCAAGTAGCAGGTTACGGACCCATGTAGCCTCGGCCACAGCGTTGGCCACACCTCGATATTCTGCTTCTGCGCTAGAGCGGGATATCGTAGGTTGGCGTTTGGATGACCAAGAAATAAGGTTATCCCCGAGAAAAATACAGTACCCGGAAGTCGATCTGCGTGTGTCGGGGCAACCTCCCCAATCTGCATCAGAATACGCCACTAATGAGTGGTTCGGAGAGACCGCTAAGTGTAGACCCAGTTGCAACGTTCCCTGTACGTAGCGTAATACCCGTTTCATGAAATTAAAGTGCGGTTCTCTTGGGCTGTGCATGAGCAATCAGAGTTGTTGAACGGCGTAGGAGATGTCGGGACGAGTGATTGTGAGATATTGCAGCGCTCCAGCGAGACTTCGATAGAGCGACCCATCGGCTAAAAGAGGACCGTCCGTAGCACTTAGTTTTTGAGCCGTATCAACCGGTGTATGAGAAGGTTTGCATAAGGACATGTTAGCACGATGAAGGATGTCCCTGGCGTATTGAGCTTGACTTAAAAAACAAACCTTGATGATTGCGAGTCACTGTGATATCGAGGAAATGATGTAAGGAGCCAAGATCGGACATTGCAAACTCGGTTGACAATTGTTTGATAATCTGTTGAAGAAGCCCTGTGTTATTTACAGTAAGAACAATATCGTCAGCATAGAGAAGCAGATACGCAAGTTGATCGCCATTTTGGTAAATGCAGAGTGACGAGTCGCAGTTACTACCGTGAAAACCAAGTGATGTTATGAACGTTGAAAACCGAGGGAACCATGCCCTGGGGGCTTGTTTTAAACCATACAGTGACTTGCGCAGACGACAAACATGATTGGGTAGCTGAGGGTTGGTGAAGCCTGGTGGTTGATTCATGAACACAGTTTCTTGAAGGTTTCCATGTAGAAACGCGTTTTTGACATCCAATTGGTGAACGGGCCAAGACTTTGAGACTGCCAAAGATAAAACCGTACGAATCGTAGCCGGCTTAACGACTGGGCTAAAAGTTTCCGTGCAATCGAGCCCTAGAGTCTGAGACTTGCCATTACACACAAGACGGGCTTTGTAGCTTTCCAAGGTACCATTTGAGTTGAACTTGTGTTTAAAAACACATGGACCTAATCACTGGTCGATCCGAAGGTCTAGGAACTAACTCCCAAGTGTCATTTACCTGTAAAGCATTAAATTCATCGTGCATGGCACGTTGCCAATTTGGATCCATTAAGGCTTTTACATAACTTGTGGGGATGGGAGAGATGGTTGAGGTGGCGGCCATGGTATATTTGGGATTGGGTTTTCGAATGCCACTTTTGGCTCGGGTTTGCATGGAGTGGTCATTTGGTAGAGGAGGATTGGTAGGTGGCGGATGAGGTTGGGTAGGTTGGGTGGGTATGGAAGGTGACGGATTGTTGTTAGTTTGGGGGGTGTTGGTATGATTTGTAGGTGATGTGGTAGGAGAAGTTGGTGAGGCCGGATGGGTGTGCATGGGATTGTTAGTTATGGGGGTGGGTGGGGAGGGAAAGGAGTAGGCAAAGATGTCGGACGTGTTTTCTTCTAAAAAGGTGTAAGGGGTGGGTGAAAGGGGTTTATTAAAGGGGAAGGAGTGTTCATCAAACACTACATGATGAGATAGATGAACACGTCCCGTGGTTGGGTCGTAGCATCGATAGCCCCGGAAATCGGGCGGGTACCCGAGAAAGACGCAACGCTTGGAACGAGGGGAAAGTTTGTTCTCCTGGATGGCGGACAAATTAGGATAGCAAGCACATCCGAACACACGAAGATGATCGTATGTCGGTTGACGAAGATAAAGGGCAAATGCCGGAGTTTGAAAATGAAGGGTTGTGGTAGGAAGAATGTTGTGAAGATATGTTGTCGTGTGAAGAGCTTCCACCCAAAAAGTGGAAGGAAGACGAGCATGAATAAGGAGAGCACGTATTATATCATTCAACCTACGAATCATCCTTTCGGATTTGCCATTTTGTTATGATTTTTGAGGGCACGAGAAACGAAATTGTAAACCGTAGAGGTGAGCAAAATTTTTGAATTCGTTGTTATCAAATTCGCCACCCAAATCACATTGAAAAGATTTAATGTCCTTGTTAAATTGGGTTTTTATGAATTTGTGAAATTTGACAAATGAGGTGAAAGTGTCGGACTTGTATTTAAGAGGATACACCCAAATATAATTAGTATAATTGTCAAGTAAAAGCATGTAATATTTGTACCCAGAATTGCTCAACACAGGAGACGTCCAAAGATCACAATGTATTATATCAAATGGATTAAAAGTACTAGAAACCGAAGCAACAAAAGGTAAACGTCTACTGTTAGACACTTGGCATGAGTGACAAACCGAGTGTGCAACAGTGTTATTACATTTAGTACTAAAGAAATGATTAAGATAAAGTAAAACATTGGATCCGGGGTGTCCAAGACGATCATGCCATGGTGGAGGAGATGTAGAGGACAACAGCGAGTACTCAGGTGGTGTAAATGGATAGAGATCCCCAGTGCTATTGTGTCGGGAAAGGAGGCGTCCATCCTTGAGGTCCTTCAAAGAAAAACCAAAAGGGTCAAATGCTACGATAACTTGGTTGTCAATAGTAAATTTTCTGACGGATAAAAGGTTTTTAATAATATTAGGTGAGTGAAGGATGTGGTTTAGGCGATAAGTTTTGTTGGGAAGTTGATAAGAGCCATTACCGGAACCTTTAATTGGTAAACGTTGGCCATTGCCGACAAAAATAGGACTTATAGGAAAAGAGCTAGGGGTAGTAATTTTACCTGGATCTGCAGTGAGATGATTGGAAGCCCCTGTATCCATGTACCAATTTGGGTCCGTATAATTCAAATTTAAACTAGCCATGGCAGCACCTATATCACTTGGATTCAAGCCACTGTTTCCAGAATTGTTGCCAACGGTTGGGCCAAAACCTGGTGGGCCCTGGTATTGGTTTTGGGTAAGATGGGCCTGGTATGGTTGGCTTGGGTATGGGGTAGGAGGAGGAGCCCAATTGTTATTGAAATGTTGAGGTGGCCCTAAAGAATGTTGTTGCATTGGGCCAGGGTAATATTGAGAGAAGTTATGCTGATGTTGGTTGGGCCAAAGATGTTGCCCCCCCCCTGGAAACGACCGCCACTGCGACCAAAAGTCCGACTACCACCTCTAGCCATTGAGCCGCGACCACGGGCGGCTTTAGCGGGGTCATAGTTGTTGCCTTTGTAGCCGTTGGGGTATGGTGAGCGGGTTGAATCGGAGGATGCCGATGGTGGGGTGGGTGCGGTACGTTCATTGTTGGCCGATTTGTTGGCGGTTAAAAGTGCACTGTTACGATCGGAGCCGACTCTATTAGCTTGCCTTTCTTGTTCGGACTCAACCATGCCTCTAGCGTCGTCCCATGTAGGACGATTTTGGTTTATTAAGACTCCAACAGTACCGTATTCCATGGGAAGACCACGAACCATTTGAATGACTAATCTACTTTCGGTTACCGGTTGGTCAACGTCTGCAAGTTGATTGGCAATATCTTTCAGCTTTTGACAGTAGTCGTTGAAGGAGGAACATGATGACAAAGTAGTGTTGGTGAATTGTTGTTCTAGGGTGGCCGCCCTTGCATGTTTGTTGTTGAGGAAGATGTCTTGAAGCTTCACCCACGCTTGTCTGGCAGTGATATCGTCTTCCATTACACGACCGAGAAGCTCATCAGAAATCGTATTATAGATCCACTGAAGAATGAGGGCGTCGAGTTCATACCAATCATCATGGTTCGGATCGGTGGGGGCAGGGGGTTGGGTGGTGGTTATGTGTTCAAGAGCCTTATAGGCACGAAGGTGTAGTTTGAAGAGCTTGACCCATGCGACATATGTAGTCTTTTTGCCATCTAAGGTACGGATCTTGGTGTTGATATTTTGAACAGAAAATGCAGGATGAAGGGAAGGTTTTGGTGGTGGGGTAGGGTTTGAAGTTTCACCTTCATCTCCCATGGTGAAGAGATGAATGACGGCAGAAAGAAAGAAAATTAGGGTTGCCTAACCTAAGCTCTGATTACCATGTTGAATAATGAAAAGTGTTTTTATTGGTCGTTGCATTCGAATACAAGGATGGCAATATATAATCTCTTGGCCATACAAAAGGAATAAATATAGAAACTAGATAATGGCAAATACAAAAGGAATAAATATAGAAACTAGATAATGGCAAAATCCAATGATAATTATATAAAATATAGTCCGCTAATATCATTGTGTTAGCCCATTTTATCTTTATATTAAGCTATGAAATTCTCAAAATATGTCAAGACAATAATATTATAAATTTAATATTAAATACACAAATAATAGTCAGAAAACAGAAAACATGATTAAGGTTACAAGTTTGATAATGTATGTATCAAACTCCCTAATTGTCCATGCCTTAGATCCCTCTTGACTGCAAATTGCACCTATAATAATAATGAGAAAAATGTGAAAACATCTTCGCAATTAAGTAACCAACAATGAATTTACAAATAGATACAATTCTACTCCTGAAAACATCTTCGGGACTTGGCCGTAACAATACCCGATCAAGATGGATAAAACATACATAACACCAATATAATAAGGAAATTCATCAAAGGTATAATAAGGGTAATAAAAACCAGTCAAAAGTTATTCACGCGAGTAGGCAATATAAACTTAGACATATGGTTATAATCACAAGTACCCACCACATACATGCACTCATTGATCAGGAAATCTTTTAGCTCACATACATATTTAACATCCAATTCTTGCATCAGCCATCATATTGGAGTACCTAAAAGGAGTCATAAATTGATCAAGAAATCTTTTAGCTCACATACATATTTAACATCCAATTCTTGCATCAGCCATCATATTGGAGTACCTAAAAGGAGTCATAAATGAAAAAGTCAAAAATTAAGAACACAAAAAAGCATCAAGCATCCTGATCACATCAAAAAGAAGAAAAAAGAAAACGAAACTTAATTATGATATCATTTACTTACCTCCCTATAATTGATTCACATGTTAAAACATATATTTTTCACAAAGGGTGAGGTTATTCTACAAAGTGTATTTTTGCTATAAAGTGTGAGAAGACACAATGAGACAAAAAAAGTCATAAAAAAATTTATATTTCACAATCTAAATCGAATTTTAAAAAAGCACTTCGGAGCCTTTGTTCATCTCATTATGCTCTTTCAGAAAAAAAATAAAAATAAATAAATTTTTTTTTCATTGTGTCATTATATGACACAATGACGTCATTGTGTCTTTTATATTGACACAATAACGTCATTGTGTCTTTCATAATGACACAATGAAGTTATTATGTATTTTATAAATGACACAATAAAAAACGTTAATTTTTTATTTTTTTATTTTTCATTTATTTTTTTCTTATTGAGGACGACTAGGGGAACAAATGCTCCGAATTACTTTTTTGAAATTCGATTTTGATTGTGAGATATAATTTTTTTATGTATTTTTTTGACTCATTGTGTCTTTTTTTGACTCATTGTGTCTTCTCACACTTTGTAGTAAAAATACACTTTGTATTTGAACTTTTTTCTTTCACAAATTACCTTTCTAACCCAAATTGGACTCAATTTAAAAGCCAACAACTCAATAATAGATTTATGTAATAGTCCTGATGAACACACCATTATAAGTAATAATGATCATGCGTACACTTTGGTTCCTTGTAAATTTTGATGAATCATATAAACAGTTTCCCTAGGTGGCTAGGTTTTTGAAATTGCCTAAGTACTCCTCTGGTTATGATGCTACCTACAAAAAATAACATAATTAATATAACACACCTCGCGGTAAAACTATAAATCAAATACTAAAAGCATTGTTTGCTGACAACTTACCTTATCACACCAAACTAAGACCCCATGTCATTTACAAATAATTAGGTTTTAAGAGTTTGAGTAATTAGCCTTCCATGAGAGGCCTCCTCCCTTACATATGATCATAATTCTATACCAAAAACAACATGCATTTGATATTTAATATGAGATTATTAAGGGTAATATGTTTGTTATCATTAACAAAAGATTATAAAGTTAACATTTTAGTGCTTCCATGAAGGTAATACTAAATTCTTTAAAAATACCAACATGACTATTTAATCTTATTCTCGATGCATGTTCTGGTGGTGCACCAGTGTTAATTTTAAGCTGCAGACCTTAATTTTGAGCTTGAACCATTTGAGATTCATGTATCAATTAGCATATATACCAATAAATCATCCAATATATCTGAAGTAGCATAATAAAAATCAAATCAATACCTACTAATATGCTTTGAAGTTGGTCATCTCATGATCCACAATCAATCACATGCATTATTGCAACCTTTTGTGTTGTGTTTTTGAACACACCATTATTGGGTCTTCTTTATCTAATAATTAATGATCATCAATCAGAGCAATAAAAGACCATGAATTTTATTTACTATACAAAATAAAACACATTGAAATTATGAATAAGAAACAAAATTTTTGGCATCTTCGGTGTTCGTATTTTGCATCCGATCACCGTTAGTGTTGTCATGGATGGATCTACTTGGGAGATGCCTATAGAATTAAGTTTCCATCCCCCTGTAACCGATCTTGTAAATCTAAGTTTTAATTACATCATATCAATTCCAATTGACCTGCTCAGATCCGACTTCATTGTTAAAAAAAATAGAACACTCTATCAAAACTAATAATATGAATAATTTGATACTTTATACTAAACTGAAACATTCAATATGTAGAATTAGCGCATCCTCTCAAGGTGTATTCATGATTCATCTCATACGCAAAAGTCAAAATCAAGTTGTCATTTGATTGTCATTGTTAATTAGGTTAATGTTCAGAATAAGGGAGGTTGTGTTGACCATTCGTCCACTTTAGTTTGTGAGTTTTAATGAGCCTTCGACAATGATACATCCAAGTGAAATAAAAGTTTTAATTCCTTTCACCACAATAATGATACAGACTAAATCATCATCCAAAAAAAAATTCTATCATCATCAAATTGGAATTGATAATATATTCATCAAATGAAGTTATAAATGGAAAATAGAAAACTTTAGTTAGTACCACACCTTTCTTTGAATCGAAAGCATCTAACTTACTCTGATTAGGTTGTGGCCTCCCTTTATATGCTTAAATTACTCTCCGAATGAATATATCTATGGCATTCACTGAGCCATGCAAAATAAATAGTGTTGATATCATGGCGCGCCCTTGCCTCACCGCAATCGCTTCCCTACTAGCATCTCCGCCTTGCCGCCGCTTCCTTTCTTTGGTGATGTGTCAGTGATGAGAATCCATTGATTGATAACTGGTGATGATGAAGATGCAGTTTATGTGTGTAGCACATTGTGTAGAGTATGATAGAGAAACGACGGAGAGATGATGGAGTATGTGGTGGGTTTTATAAAGACACAGAGACTGTGAGTTAAGGGGTTGTGGGAGGAGCGGGGGAGTAAGAAGTTGGAGAACCGAGAAAGTTGGGAATTTGGTGGTTTTTAGCGTTTGAATAGATTGAATTATAACCGCTCAAAACTACAAATAACCGTCGAAAACCACCTGGTAACCGTCATAACCGTCGAGTTTAAACGGTCATGATTTCATTTAAGCTTGATCCAACGGATGAGATGATTCCTACTAGCGGTTATACTCACCGCTAGTAATATAATATATAATAATGAAACTTTTAAAGTGAAATTGAAAAAACTTATGAAACTTTTAAGGTAAATTGATGTTTTTAATCTTTTGGAGGAACATAATTATTTTAGTTAAACTTAGGGAGCAAAATTGAAATTAACTCATAAAATTAATTGATAGTTTGAAGTATAGTTATGCATTTAATATTATAAGTTGGTTTCTAAGATCAGGTTCAGATAATAAGCATCCTTACAAGTAACCTTAACCACATAAGATCATAATTGGATATACTCGTATACCCAACTTAGTAATGATATCTTACAAGTATGAGACTAGATTTGTGGCATGATTTTATTATCAAGTATGAGACTGAATTTGTGGCATAATTTTATTATTGAGTATGATCGAGACTAAGAATACAAAAATTGGTCCCACACCAGACATTTTCATATTCAGGTATGCTCTTTTATTTGTAATTGTTCTTACATTTTATTTTATTTGTTTATTTATGTGGAGGTTCTTAACAAACCTTAAGCATACTCGTTTCAACCCAATCAAAATTGAGCTCGAATTACCTGATAAAAAAAATCAACCTGTTAACACATTCAAATACAACAGTGTATGCATTCAGAATTCTCGTCACTTCTCTAGTTAAATCATTAACAATGCAACCATCGTTCAGTTTGTTTTCATGTCACAAAGTCTAGATCAAACTTATCAAGGCCAATAACGAGAGCTTTATTTCTTTTACAAAAGAAACAATACATAAGTTATCTACCAAGCTCGTTTTTTCAAGATGATATACACACTCATCTAATCTTACTTCTATGATAATATGATAACTTGAATCAAACTTGTTAATGCTTAGTTACTCATTGTGCCTTTTGGATCATTTAAACTGATGACATGATAATGACAAACTTTTTATGTCACTAGATACTATTTTATTTATTTGTGACAAACTTTCACCCATACAACATCTAAATTTCTTTAAAGGAAGAGGGAATGGGACTAATTAAGTACTTTACTTTGGAGCCCTTTGGTTGCCCTCCCTCTTGTGCTATGAAAGGTACTTTTAAGGGCCTATGAGAATGACATCAAAAATGGAAACAATTTAGAAGACCACACACTAGTTTTTGTTTTTGCTCTTTGATACAACTAGTGGACGCTCACATACATTGCAATAGCGACATTAACGTGACTAAATACGTAAATAGATGTGTATGAAGTTATGATTACTTGGTTTTGAATATCAAAACATATATGAAATACAAGTCATAACGGTATATTTGGAAACCAAGGAAATTAAGGTTATGTTGTTGTAAAAAGAAGTGTTTAAGACACAAAAAACGGATTTTTTTTAAAGATAGTAAAAATATATCTCATTTGATGCGGCTCGGTTGTGGTGAAGTTATAAAAATATATCATGAAAACAGATAGTAGCTTATATATAAAGATTGAGGCATGTGTATGAACTAAAGGTAAGTATAACTCAAAAATTCATTGAAAATAAATGATGTAATTTGAAATATACAATATTTGAATGTTTGAAAGACTGTAGATGATTACAAAGTTACTGGCAAATTTATCTCTTTATATGCTTCCATGAATTTTAGCATGCAAAGTAGTAAATAGTTTTTATATGACTAAAAGGTTGAAAAGAAATAGGATAAATACATGTAATTAAAAAAAATACACACATGTATATATGAAGGGTGGGGGGCCGTGAGAGACTTTTATTCGCTCATGCCTAGGGTGTAAGGGACACTCCTTTCGTGTGGGTCGGTACCGCTCGGGTACCTTATGGGAACACCGTCCCTTGACGTGTATGTAACCATTTATAACACTCATTGAACAACTAAAGCAGTTTTATTTTACCCAAATGAACATCAAAGCTACCAAATTGAAAAACAACCCAAAAATATATATGAACATGTGTGATGTATGATTGTGTGCTTTAGCATTACCCGGGTATTTCATTAATCTTTTGTTATAAAGAGTTAATTTGTACATTACATAATTAACTCACACATCACACAATGATATGATTTAATTTTATAGACATATGTCATGTGTTATTTATTATTAGACGTACTATTGTTGTTATTTTGTTATACAAAAGTAAATTTGTTGGGGACATATGTGATGGAAACATCACACGCTACAATTTTAATATGAGCCGTACAATCATCATCACACACTTTATGATTTATCATTCAATTTTATAGAGGTATAATTATAAATCATCTTTTTTTTTCTTTACGATAAAAATCGAAAATGCTAACTATAGAAGCATGAAAAAAATAACAAACTATTGACTTGATAGTTATTTGAAAATCAAGGAGTCATGTTAATTTGTCCTAGACGTGTTCCTATCACATCTCAATCGAAAATGCTAACTATAGATGTCACTCCTTATAGTATTGAGGGTTCTTGCCTCATGGCAGACAAAATGTGTAAATTTATGAGTAAGATTAGCGAGTATGAGAGTTAACGTTCTAAAGGAAGGAAAAAAACGATTTAAATAGGAGATTTACGTCTCGCCTCTTACAACGGTGTAGAGTAGGGTGAGTATGTATGCATTTGTCGTTAAAAAACATCTAATATGCTCATATAATTACACATAAGTTTTGGGAAAAGAACTTTAGGCAAAAATTAGTTCTTTTACTATAAATCTTTATAATTAACAAAATGTGTAAATAGAAATGATAACACATGATGTAGCGTACATATTAGACAAGAAGGAGAAGAATAGTTATGGCTCGTAAGCACGGTTTCTTAAAACAAAAATTACGTCTAGAAGCCTTTGTGATTTGTCATATGTTTCAACTTTTAACTAACACATTAGTAATTGTATGTACATGAAAAGCGTAGATGATTACTATATAGTATTTTGGTGTGTATGATCTATGTGCACATTTAAGACTGTAACTGAACGTTCAGCGAACCGTTCATGAATCGTTCGGCGGGAAGTTCGCTTATGTTCGTTTGTTTGTAAATGAACGAACACGAACAAGAAATTTTGTTCATTTAATTAAACGAACGAACATGAACACGAGCCGTGTTCGTTCATTTATGTTCATGAACGTTCGATAATATGTTCGTTTATGTTCGTTAATGTCTGTACGTGAACGTTCGATTATGTGTTCGTTTATGTGTTCGTTTATGTTGGTTAATGTGATCAATTATGTTATTAATTTTTGTGTTAGTTATTTTTATGACACTTATGTCAAGTGTTTTGGATATTTGTGTTATGTGTTTTTTATATTTTTGGTAAATTTTGTGATGAAAAGGATAATTTTATTCTAAAATAAATATGTGATTATTTGTATTTGTTTATGGTCATAGACTTCTTTGTGTTCGTTATGTTTATGAACATTTGTTTGTTTTCGTTTGATCTTGTTTGTGTTTGTTTGCGTTCGGTAAGTGTTCGTGAACAGTTCATGAACATGTTCATTTCCTTAATGAACGAACACGAATAAGAAAACCCGTTCGGTAAGTGTTCATGAGCAATTCATAAACAAGTTTATTTCTTAATGAAAAAACAGGAACAATGCCTTGTTCACGTTCATTCGGTTCGTTTACAGCCCGATGCACATTGTCTCAATATTGTAGCTATACCAAAATAAAAATAGGGCAAATTATTTAAAAAATAATAAAATAATGCTAAATTATATTAAGTGTTTTAAATATGTATTTCAAAAGAATTCATATAATTTAAATATACAGTTTAGACGGTCTATAAATAGAAAAGGATTTAAATACAAAGAGTTTTAAAACTAAAAAGTATAAGAAGTAATCTCAACCATTAATGCTTTTAACTTACTGGGTAAGATCAAATTATAGAAAAAAGTTTGTTAGATGACTATTTTAGAAATTAGTCCCGTTTGTTGACTTTTTGCGAGTTCCTCTATTTTTTTAAATGTTCATAACTTCTATGTATGACATTATTTTTTTTATAAAAGTTACACCATAAAAGCAAATGTTTTTTTATTTAAATCGAGTACAGTATTGTTATATAAAACATTAAAAAAAAATTTTATGTTTTTAAGCTCGTATCTCGTCATTGTGTCTTTAGTACAGTTTATAGTGTATTTTTGTTAGTTATTGTGATTTTCTGAATATTATTGTGTTTTTATAAAATAATGAATTTTAAAAAAATTATAATGGTGGAATAACATTATTATGTATTTTAAATATGTAAAACACAATAATAAATTAACAACTTATTAATCTAATGCTTTAAAACAATAACAAAATAACATAATGTCTCATTGTGTTTTTTGATCGTAATTGTGTAATCTTAAATACTATGAGTTTTGAAAAATACATTGGTGACATAACATCATTGTCACACCCCAACCTTAACGGTGAAAACGTCGAGATATGAGGGTTAAGATTGTTCACAGCCACATAACGCTACCATTAAATATAAATATGATTATCATAAGTTTTAAATAAACAATACATCCAAATGTCATAATGTAACAAAGTAAACAAATGTTCAACATCTAAGATTCAAGATAATTTATTATTTCCTAGGTCCAAATACTAGGGGTAAGCATGCTTCAAAGATATCATCAACCTTGTGTATTTCCTGAAACATGTTAAAAATAAAAGGTTGTAACGCCTTGAAATTTCCCGAAACAAGCCATTTAATAATAATGGGCTTTTAAGGGTTAATTTAAGAAAGAAAGGTAAATTAGTGGGCTATAGACCAAATTAACCCTAATGGGCTATGTGTTGATGGGTTTAAGGGCCCTAATCAGCCCTTAAACAATACATGATCAGCTCCACTTTCATCATTCCAACCCTAGCCCCCAAATTCATAGAGAGAGAAAGTAGAGAGAGAAAGTGGAGAAAACTCAAGATTTGGAGCTTGAAAGGTTGAAAGGTTGAAGATCTGGGTGATTGGAGCATCAAATCCTAAGAAAAGAGTAACTAAACAAGGTAAGAATCGACCTCTAAACCCTTCTGTTGATCAAACCCGGATTCTAGGGTTTTGGGTTTTGAAAAGTTTCAAAGAAACACATAAAGGTCAAATTTTTACGTATGAAAACGTGTAAAAAGGTTAGATATGGCTTCATGGATGGTAAACCAAGGATTTGGACGTAAAAAGTTAAGATTTTGGGTTAAAAACGGGCTGGTTCCTAGATTCTGTTCATCCAGCGAAACTGGGCCCCGATCTAGCGAATTTAAGTATTCATCCAGCGAAACTATTCATTTATCCAGCGAAACTACAGTTTCGCTACTGCGAAACTGCAGTTTCGCTGATAAGTTCGCTAGTGCTTAGGTTGACCTATAGACTTAGCGAAACTAAGAAATTCCAACGAAAGTTGGGCGCTCATGGCAGCGAATCTGTCCAGCGAAACTGGCAGAAGTGCTGCCCAGCGAAACTGGTAACGAAACTGCCAGCGAAACTGACAGCGAAACTACCAGCGAAACTGTCAGCGAATTTGTGAAGAAAATGACGTTTTTGCGTATTAACTTTTGTGCAACTCGAGTATTCAGACTATAGCTTAAGTGACTTAGAATTTAAGCTGTTTGTATAAGTTCAGGTGAGTTCTAGACCTCTCCTTTACCCGTTTTCAATGTTTTAGGGTGATATGCATACTAAAATACATATTTTTATGATGACGGTTTTAAGACCTTTTATCAAGAAAATAAAATTTTCTAAAGTAAAATGTGTTATTTAAATAGTTCAAAATAATTTTCGGGCGCGCTGACGGCCCTAGCCAGGGGCGTTGCCCCTTGGACCCCACTAGGGGCTGCCGCCCCTAGAACCCCGCTATCAGGGGCTGCCGCCCCCGAACCCCCGCTGTCCCGCGGAGGGTCAATTATCTACTTTATCTCTCATGATTGATGAAATGTGAATGCTTAGACTAAGAGTTTGCTTCTTATTATGTGTTAAGTATATGTGAAAACTAAATATATAAGTGAAACTTAAAGAACTGTTATTGGGCCCATAACGTGTACCTTGAGAAAGTAAAGCCTTGCAAGCAATTGATAAATGAGGGTTGCATTCGTTGTGCCCTCAACCTGATAAAGTGATAAAGTAATTGCTCGAACAGGCAGGTCAGTAAGGCCTGGATTGGCATGACAATAATGGCCTGATTGGGTACGACAGTAAGTCCTAAATTGGCGTGTCGGTAAAGTCCTGTGTTTATCATAGGCACCGATAGTGACAGAGAATTGACGGATAAAGAAGAGTAATAATTAACAAGTAATGATAAAGTATCGATAAAGTGATAGCCTGTGTGTATTGATGTTCTGAAAGATGGTGATTATTTTCAACTGTTAAAGCTAATACCTTTTGCAAAAGTTATTTAACAAAGTAAACCTAGAATTCACTCAGCGAAGCTGACTTTTGTATGTATATCAGTTGACAGGTGAGAGTTTGAGTCTTATAAGATGGGAGCATGGATCTGAAGCTTCTTGGCATCTAAATACTGGCATCCCTGATGGAGGAGTATTCAAGAGGACTTTAAATAGTTTTTGATAGTTAAAGACGATGTTTATATTTTAATTTAACCGCGTTGTAATGAATTGAAATTACCGTATCTTTCCGCTGCAATATATATTTATACATATAAGAGTAAATGATTGCTTTAAATCTATGTTTTGCTGTGAATGACCAACTATGAGGTTCCCTGGGAAAGGGGGCCTTACAAAGGTCAACTATGAAAGTTTGTGAGTTTACATGGATTACGTATACATAAATATAGCAAAAGATTTACAAGTAGCAATTCATGTCAATGGTTATGCATTATGCAAGTTTATAGAACACATATAGCTATAATTAAACCTTGAAAGATTACAAGATTACAAGATTAAACGATTAGCTAAGTGTACTTGGTTCCCATAGTGCTCAAGAATACGACACTAGGGCCACCAAATAGGCTTGTCAGGCCCATATATCTATGACGTCGCCAGGCTAGCAATAGTTAATGATTGTCATCATATAATGTATATCATATAAGACTCACAATATTACAAATAACCATGACAAAAAGTAAATATGAATTGCATGTGCATTTACAAGTATCAAGATGTTTATAAGTATAAGTTTAAAAGGTTAACATGTTTCACCCTAAAAGGTGTGAAATTAATTAAAAATGGGCATTAATAACTCACATGTTGTATAAGTTGATGTTTAGGATAATAACAAGTAATTAAGTGGTGCTCCAACGATTCCTTTTACAAGATACCTAAATGTATATGTTCCAAGATTAAGTTTAAAGATAAGTTTAACGATTCATACGTGAACTAGGGTTTCAATAGAAATTTGGGGTTTTGATAAATAAATAAATAAAATTAAATAATGGAATCACTTACAATGAAAAGTATTATACCATTTAAGTAATTTAATGAAATTAAATCATTTATAATAATTGGTAAAGTTAAATATAAAGTATAAGTAATTTCTATAATTATTTGAAATAAACATGATTAAACAATAATTAAAAGTAAAATATTGACCAATAATAATTTATTAATTTAAACTATTATTTAAAATCCATTTTATAAAAAATAACCTAAAAATGACCTTTGTTATATTATTTTATTAAAAGGATATATAAATATTTAAATTTGAAAATTGGCAGAAAATACTTTGGTGTCTTTAAAAAATATATTAGCTAACAAAAATGATTTTTAAAATATTTATAAATTTTCTGTGATTTAATTATTTAAAGAAAAGCATTAAAAATGGTTGAGGGTGCCCGGGTTCGAACCCGGGTCCTCAAGGATGTGGGGGAGTGTGTTTACCATTAGGTTGGGCGCCTAAGCCTATCAAGAAAATGGTTTTTAATTGTTAAAGCCATTAATTACTAAGAACCCCCAAATTCCATGAACCCTAGATTCGATTGGATCCAAATTGAAGCATAAAACGATTCTGTTAACATGAATATTCATGGGGCTTTTTGTTTAACACCTGAAATGGAGTATGATAATGCGCGGAATTACCTGATTTTGATGCAAAATCAATGGGGACATATGGAAATTAAGTCGTGACAGAGGAGAGTTGATCCAAGGTGGTTTGATTGATGACAACCCAATTATTTATAGGTTTAGCTTTTTTAGACGACGAGAAATGAAAGCCCTATGTCAATTTGAGATATAGAAGGTGGGGTTCGATTAAGTTGCAAGTCGCGGTAATGGTGATACTCGATTGAGGGGTGTTCGTGGATTACAGATAAAATTATGTTGTGTAGAGGTTTAGGATTGATTAAACCATCATTTAGGTTCCAATTAATTCGATTATTATTAAGCTTTAATGTTCGAACGGTTCTATGATTAAAGCTTCGGTTACTCGGATTGTTTGGGGTTCACAACCGCTGTTTAACTCAATTAAAGTTCATAACCGTGTTTGAAACGTTTTCACGAACCGGTTAGGAGCGGTTGGAAATCGATTTTATGCGATTTACAAGCGTTTTGGACCTCGCTGGAGTTCGGTCGGAGGTGGCCGGAATCTTGGCCGAAAAAACGGGGTTGGGGGAAAAAGGTTTGGGTATTGATAATTTACACCTTTAGTCCTTACGGTTTTAACTTTTGTTATTTTATGTAAAAACTTTCAATTAAAGTTTTCAAATTGATATAAATACCCCCTGAACTTAGTTAAAATTTAAGTTTTAAATATTATTCTAACTTATTAATTATTTAACTTTTATAAATTATTATTTCTATTATTATTATTATTATTTTATTTTTTACTATTTTTATTAGTTTTATTATTATAACTTAGGTTAAGTTTTATAATAATAAGCAAAAGTTGTAATTTCTAGTATTATTATTATTATAATTATTATTATTATTTTTTATTATGAAATAAATTAAGTTATTAAGTTAAATTAACAAAGAACAAGCGTATACGACCCACATAATTTCATAAATGACAAAAAGGCCCTTACAAGTACATAACAAAGCTAACTTTTATTTAACGAAAATACGAAAGGTTACAATCATTGTGTACTTCTATGAGTTTTATTAATTGTATATATTTAAAAATCAAACTATCTTTTTTTAAAATATATTTTATTAAGGAACTTAAAAATCACATCTTTTAACTAAAATCTAAATAATAAAAAAAAAAAAAAATATATAACATGAAAATTTACTAAAACACTAAACCTTTTTTAAGCAAAATATTTTAAATCATTTTGTTTTTAAAAAGGTATAAAGGTGAAATTTTTAAAAACAGTCTTATTAAAACAACTAGAATAATTACAAATAAGAGTTTTCAAAAAAAAAGCAAGAATTTGATAAAAAAATTTATAAAAAAATCATAAAATGAGCTAAAAATGAATTATTTAGATAAGAGAGTTAAAAATATTATAATTATTTTTATTTCTTGAACTATTACGTATATGTAATTTTAATTATATTTAATATTAAAATATTATAATCTGACTTTTCATGTTTATTACTAACTATAATCGGTTTGATTAATGGGTTTTTAGCCTATAAATCTATTTATAAAAAACTAAAATAAATGTGAAATAATTGTAAGCCTTATCATACTAATTTTATTGTTTCTCTATATTATTAATAATAATATTGAATAATAATAATTTTACTCATACCATTTTTAAATTAAAAAATGTATAATTTAATAAATAAAAAACCTATTTTTTATTTAAACACACATTTTAAAAATAAAAATTTTATAAAACACGTAATACAATTAACTTTTTCTTTAAAAATCATTTTTCTTAAAATAAAATATTTAAAAATCATAATTTTTTTATAAAACAAAGTTTAAGAAAAATACATTTGTGTTTATTTACTTAAAGTGCCTATTTATATGTAATTATAATCATATTTTATATTCAAGCATGAATTTATAATTCACAAATTTTTATTACTAATTATTTAAAATTATATTTATTCATTTCGTGTATAATACAAGGGGAATAAACTAGTTTATTAATAAATCAAAGAGTCGGTTACACAAATGGTATTTGGGGTCGGGGCAAAGTAACTGAGTTAGGTATAAAATAAAATAATTTTCTAATACGCATTTCAATAAATAAATAGTTTTTATAAAATTCAATTTTTTTTCTTAAACAACAAACTTTTAAAAAGTACAAAATATTTTGTAACCCGACAATTTCAAAAATAAAAATTATAAAAATATCTTTTAAGAAATGAAAATTTTTATTAAAAAATGCCAATACTTAAACCGGAGATTTTAAATAACAAGCTTTTTATGAAAAATGTCATTTTCTCAAAAATAGATATTTTAAAACTAATTGTTTAAATAATTAAATGTTTAAATAGTCTTCAATGTTAAATGATAATAGTGTTCAATTAATATTGTTTTAATTAAGTTGATGATTTTGTTTTTAAAACAATTATCGTTTTATGATGATTTTCTGAATCTTATTTAACCATTTAATACATATGTTTGTTTCTAACCTGGTAATTTATATCTATATTAATTACATATAATTATTTCGGGTGTCCAGAGTTTATAATATGTGGAATTTCACCTGTAGTGTGGTATTAAACCCAAAGAGCCCTTCCGAGCAAGGTGTGTTGGAGGAGTTTTTTTTACCAAATAGATGTAGTTATAAAAAATATTTACCAATTTGATGTATTTTCTATTTTTTTTATTCTCTTATTTTTTTAATTGAAAAACAAAAGAAACGTAAAGCTTAACAAAAACCTAATGACTATTGGTCTCCCAACATTCACTTATCTCCCCTGTTTCATTGAAGATAGACGAATTTGCCATACGATTACCTGCTAAAAAACAAGTTGATTCTGGACGACAATACTTTTAATGAAGAGGACGATTCTACCATACAATTCCCTGTTTGATTTTCCTCAGGTTCGTTCTTTCATGTATGATTCAACATACGAGCCCGTGCTGTGTCTGTTTAGTAGTTCGATTTCTTATGTTTGATTCTCGTCCTTATGATTTCCTGTTGTATCTTTTGTATTAATTAAAGTTTTGGTGTTTGATTCTCAACCATACGATTTATTAGAGTTTGGTTTTAGTATATTATATTACTAGCTATAGTAACCCGTGTGTTACACGGGTTGAATAAATAAAAAATTAATATAATAAAATTTATTAATTATAAAATAATATTTTAAGATATAATATCACTGAAATTATGTATTAGAAATGACTGTAAGTTATAAAATAGTGATATCAACTTCTTAAAACTTTATTTCTTCAAAAAAATAAATAAACGTTTTGTTCTAAAACAAACCGTATAAAAATGTCATTTTTAAAAATTTTCTTATTATAACTCTTAAATTTAATTATTTTTGGTTTTAAAAAAATAACTTTTTAAAAATACCAATTTTAAATATTTCGTATTTTAAAAAAAGTCTTATGCTTTAAATAAATTTATTATTTTATAAAAAAACTGTTTATTTAGAAATAATATTAATAAATAGATCTCTTTATTATTTTATTAAATCTAAAGAGTGTTAAATAGTATTATTAGTAATTAAGATAATTATTTAATAGGAGAGAGAGGCAGGAAAATTTTGATGAGAATGATTGTGGTGTTGACACGTGTCATCTAAGATACCTTTTTATTAGAATAGGAAGATTCGAGTCCCCCCCAAATAATCTAGTTGGAAAAACTTATTATTCAAGTTTTCCCCCAAAATAGTATATTATATTATTCGAGTTTTATCAAAATAGTGTATTTTAAAAATTATTTATAAAAATAGTGTAGTTTGAAAGTTTATTGTTTTCTCATTCATACTCCCATTGCTTACTTTATAAAATATTTATAAATGTGTTTTTAATTATGGGTAAGGTTACACTAAAAAGTATGTTTACTCTAAAAAGGCTAATAAGGATTGTGAGCTTAACACGAATCATTCGATTGTTTTAAAGAGAATGACATTTTGGTTATTGTGTCAAATACGTCAGCTCATTATGTCTTATACGTTTGTGTTATATATTTTACATTATTTGTTATGTGCATTAATCATTGTGTTTTATGTTTTAGATCAATTTATGTTATTTTTTTATTATTTTTATAGATTATAAACTTGTTATCTATCATTGCGTTTTACAATTAAAAGACACAATGATAAACTTTCATCAATCTAGTTTTAAAAACTCATAGTGTTGAAGATAACACAATCTGTTATTTTTGTTATTGATTTTTAATAGGTTATATAAACTTGTTATTATTTATTGGGCTTTACTATTAGAATTACACAATGATGTTATTTCAATAATTTATTTTTAAAACTCATATTATTTTAGATAACACAATGATGATCAAAAATACAATGAGACATTGTGTTATTTTATTATTATTTTTACCGTATTAGATTAATTAGTTTTAATTTATTATTGTATCCTACATATTAAAGATACACAATAATGTTATTTCATCATTATATTTTCTAAAATTTATCATTTTAGAAAAAATACAATAATATTCAAAATTAACATAATAACCAACAAAAAAACACAATGAAATACACTAAAGACACAATGACGAGATATGAGCTAGAAAAAGTAATTTTTTAGTTTTTTATATAAAATATTATTCTCATTTTAAAGATAAAAAACACTTATTTTTATGGTGTAATTTTTATAAAAAAATAATGTCATATATAACAGTGATGAATGTTTAAAAAAATAGAGAAACTTACAAAAATTCAATAAAAGTGGCTATTTCTAAAATATCACTCTAACAAACTTTTATTTACAATTTAATCTCTATCATTAATTAAGAAATTGGATGGTTGAGATTACTTCTTACACTTTTTAGTATTAGAAAACTTTCTATTTGAACATTTTTTTTAATTATTTTAGTGTTCATATCTTTAAATTTCAAGAAATGTGTTAAAATAAAATGTTTTTTAGTTTTCAAGAAAAATATATTTATTTCTTCCAAAAAAAATTCAAATAAAATGTTTTTTTTTTAATTTTTAATCATTATATTAAAATGAAAATTTTTCATTTCTTCAAAATTTTCAAATCTACGCGTTTTCATTATTTTAGAACAAAAAGTTCAAGCTACACGACGGCGGCACTAGCAAAATTTTTTGTATTAATATTCGTAAATCGCAATTGTATATTTTGAACGTTTATGTAACAAGGGTGTCTAAATTTTAAGAAAAAAAAATAAAATGTTTTTTCATACTAAACAAAATGTTAAACTAATAAAAAATGAAAAAAGAAACAAAAAAAAATATTACTTTAGAAACTGTTAAAGAAGCTAATAAAGATAAAGGAAAGTAAAATCTCGATTTATTAAAGTTAAAAGAAATAAAAACACTTCTACTTTAATTCAAGGATTAAATATTATAATATATTATTCTTATAAAACATTTTGAAAGAAATAGAAATATTTCTGAAAAACTATAAATAGTTCAATCTAAATAAAGAACACATTTCTAAAAATTTAAAGATAGTTGCGAATCAGTGCCATTATTAATTTTTTATTCATTTTTTCTTAGATAAATATAAGACTATTTGGTCATTGAACACAAGATAAAGTTTGACGCAGTGATTATGATTTTTTCTTTAAACAACGAGTTTTGAGTTCGAGACCTTTTCATCTTTTTTTCTTTCCTTTTGCCGTAACACTAATCTATGATTCTTCTAAAATACATAAAAAAAATTTTAAATAGCCGACGAGAATATATTAAACCACTAAACAAAATGTTACACAAGTAAAAAAAAGAAAAATAAAAAAATTACTAGAGAAACTGTAAAAGAACAAATGAAACTAAAAAAAAGACATCTTGATTTTAAAAAGTTAAAAGAAACCATGAAAATTTCTTTTTAATACAATAATTAAACACTTAAAAAAACGTCCTTATACTTTTAGAAAGAAATTAGAAAGTATTTCTAGAAAATTTAAAAAAAAGTTCAATTCGTATACATAAAAAATATCTCTAAAAATCTAAAGCTATCATTTTTAAAAGTATTAAATAACATTTAAAAAATCTCTTTTTAAGTAGCCAATAAGAGTAGGAGTGAGAAACAATAAATTTTCAAATTATATTTTGGTAAATATTTTACTAACTATATTATTTTAATAAATAAGTTTTCTAACTACACTATTTAAAAAAATCAGTGTTTGAGTAGTGGCTAGCATCTTGTTAGTTCCATCCATGTTTTAATATGTTTGACGGTTAAAAAAAATCTTTTTACTGCTCCTACATCATGTGTCTAAATAAGTAAATATTGAACATAATCACACTACCATTATTAATTTATTATAATCTTCATAATTCGGCGTCAATCTCATTACATCTTTCAGAATTGATAGATATCTGATAGGTATATGGTATGTATAGGTAGAAATAGATAAACAATTAATAGATATGTGACATGTATAGGTAGAAATAGATACAAATATTAAGACCGCAAACGAACTGAACGTTCAGCGAACAATTCTTGAACCGTTCGGCGGCAGCTCGTTCACTTAGATACGTGTCTTTTCGGTACACTCATTTGGCCAGATCGATAAGAGTGTGAGGAGGTGAGAAATTCGTTTAGTAAATGAACGAACACAAACATGAAATTTCCGTTCGTTTAGTTAAACGAATGAATATGAACACAAGCGACGTTCGTTCATTTATGTTCATGAACGTTCGATAATGTGTTCGTTTATTTTCGTTAATGTTCGTTCGTGAATGTTCGATAATGTGTTCGTTTATGTTCGTTAATGTGTTCATTTATATTCTCAATTTTTGTGTTAGTTATTTTTATGACTATTATATCAAGTATTTGTTGATATTTATGTTAACTACTTATTTATTTTTGATTGATTTTGTGTAGTGTTTATAATAAAAATATAAATTTTAATCTAAAATAAATCTATAATAATTTGTATTCGTTTGTGTTCATGAGCTTGTTTGTGTTCGTCATGTTCATTAACAATTGCTTGTGTTCGTTTGCTTTCTTTGTGTTCATTTGCGTTCGGTAAGCGTTCATGAACAGTTCATGAACATGTTTTTTTTGTTAATGAACGAGCACGAACAAAAAAATTTTGTTTGGTAAGTATTTGTGAACAGATCATAAACAAGTTTATTTTTTAATGAACGAATACGAACAAAACCTTGTTCATGTTCGTTCGATTCGTTTGCAGCCCTATACACAATTAATTGAAGGTGCCTTTTCTAAGATCATATTATCAACATCTAACACGTTAGAACATATGTTTAGTAAAAGACCGACTAAAGTTTCTTATTTTTGAGTTTATAATTTCTTGAATTAATTAAAACTTGTGTTTTAGAGAAGTAAATTTATTAAATAGTAACTAAGCTTTAATAATATTCTAATTAGGTCATTGAAGTTTAAAAAGTGTTTCATTTATTTTACTCACGTTTCACGTTTTATTAAAATTATAAGTTTTAACATTTTCTTCTTTTTGTTTAAATTAGAAAACATGTTTTTCTTTCTTTTGATGCTAATGTAGAATGATGGTGTGAATTTTAGGTAAATTTTTTATTTTTAATACTAATTAACAATTTTTTTTATTTTTTAATATATTGACTTAAGAAAATCTGATGATAACTCTTGAAGAATTCCATCGATTTGATGACTCGATTGATGGTTTTGTGGTTCGATTTGAAGAAAATATACATGACTGATTAATTTGAAACACTTTTAAAACTTTATTACTATTCCGTGACCGTCTCTCTTTTAAAAAATATAATATTTTACAAGTTTAGGACGAAATATAAGTAATCTTGAAGAATTTTATATTTCCTATACGTTTGTAGTTAATCTATAAAACATTTCTAAATTTGAAAAAGAAAAAGAATTGACAATAATACAAGAAAATTAATAATTGCAAGTTGTATCATGATGGTCCAATTGGTCCTATGGCTCCTTCACCACTATCCTTTTCCTTATCATCTTTTTCTTCTTCCTGTGGACCATTCTACATGCTAGACATAAAAAGCTGTATCTATATACACAATTGCCAATTTACAGTCTTGAAATAGACTAATATTTACATACATGCATGCATACATACATATATACATATATTCATACATGCATACATGTATTGAAAAATAAGCATCCAATATATTGATATCAATAATCACATCAATTGGCGTCCTCTTTTAAAAAAGATTCAAGCCAAGTGGGTTTTGGAAAACAACTCATTTTAACCACAAAACTTTTAATGTTTTTTAAATTTTAAAAAGTAAAAAATAAAACCTAATTTTTTTTTCTATTTCAATGTGAATTGGGATCTGGGCAAACAAGGCATGTGCAATTAGATGACTTTTGATAACTACATTATCTGTCTAATTTTGAATTTTGACAAATTGAGATTGACTTTCTTTAACAATTAAATTTCCTAGGAAGATATGCACAAAGTATGAAAAGATAAGGGAAACCATGAAAAACCCAATAGGGATGTTTCTTGGTTGAAGGGTTATTTCATACCATGTTCATGTGCCTTGAATATGTAATTAACTTAATTTTTTATTAAGATAATGGCTTCTATCTTAATGCCCAAGGCTAGATCTATGCAACTTTTATGCTCTTTCATGTGATGAGAAGGGTGTGTGGAGGAATCTTGACCTATAAATCACACTAATTTAATATTTGTAACATGGTTTCCAACCCCTTTTTTTATTCTTCACACAATCTTAAGACCCCTTTTAGTAACTCTTAAGAATGTGCAAAAAGTTGCAATGATAAAAATAGGACTTTTTTGGCTCACCCCTCCAAAAAGTAAACAAATGAGTACTAGTAATATTTTATTACCTCGTTTTAGAAATATGTATATTGTATTTTGACTCAATAGTTGCCATGAGTTACGCGATGTGTATTTTTAAACTACCCAAAAGAACACTCGTAAAATAAAATAATATTTCTTGATTCGTTGGTTTTTCTCAATACCACATTGTAATGCATGTATATAACGGGTCATGGACACCATTTAATTGAAGTGTTATACGATTTTTGGTCGTCAATGCTTGTTTATCAGCATTTGATTATCAACACGGGTAATCAACTTTATTAATCAGTAGGTATTTAATTATTCATTAAGCTAGCTTAGTGAAAAGGGCCTAGGCAAACCAATGTCTATTGCTAGGTCACAACAAAAAAAACTTTGAAAACTATGTTCAATCTCACATAATGATAACTATTCATTAAAAGGGGTCTACTTAGTTATGGAGCAATTGCTTTCTATGGTATTATTATTTATTAGTTTAGTAATTACCATAAAGACGAAGACAACACATCTTACTATGTTTCAACGTGTGGAATTGAAAAGTTTTGTGCATCAATTCACATATATTCACACCTCTAGTAAAACTTAGATCTAACTATATGTTATTCAAATTCAAATATAACTAAGTTCATATTTTTACATTATAATAGTAGTCATGTATAATGTTATGAGAAAGAGAATGGGTATCAAATCTGCCTTTTCAATGGCCCTGTTTTTTTAAAGAAGTTTAATTATATTTCTAATAAAATTTAATTGATTAATTTTAAATTTATATAAAAACTTTAAATGTTATAAAAATCAAAATATAGTTATATTTAGGGTTGCAAACGAACCGAACGAACACGAACAAGGCCTTGTTCGTGTTCGTTCGTTAAGAAATAAACTTGTTCATGAACTGTTCACGAACACTTACCGAACGAGATTTCTTGTTCGTGTTCGTTCATTAAGAAAATGAATATGTTCATGAACTGTTCACGAACACTTACCAAACACAAATGAACACAAACAAAACAAATGAACACAAACAACTGTTCATGAACATGACGAACACAAAAAAACTCATAAACACAAACAAATACAAATTATTATATATTTATTTTAGAATAAAATTTATATTTTTTATTACAAACATTACACAAAATCAATAAAAATAATAAGTAGTTAACAAAAATACCCAAAAAATACTTGATATAATAGTTATAAAAATAACTGACACATTAACTAAGAATATAAACGAACACCTTAACGAACATAAACGAACACATTATCGAACGTTCACAAACGAACATTAACGAACATAAACGAACATAAACGAACACATTATCGAACGTTCACGAACATAAATGAACGAACGCGCCTTGTGTTCATGTTCGTTCGTTTAACTAAACGAACGGAATTTTCTTGTTCATGTTCGTTCATTTACTAAACGAACGAACATAAACGAACTTCCCGTCGAACGGTTCACGAACTGTTCGCTGAACGTTCAGTTCGTTTGCAGCCCTAGTTATATTTGATAACTTGAATAAATATTAAAGTAAATATTAAAAACAAAAACTCTAAATATTTTAAACATTAAAAAGGCTATTATATTAAATAAATTCAATATACTTAACTACCATAATTAGGTATCAATTTATCAATTCATGTGTACACATAATCTATGGCAATTGGGCTTAATCCCTCACTTAAATATTAAATTAGATAATAACAATAATGAAGCTAGTCTTAAGAATGTGGTGATGCACATGATGATCTAGTAGGGGAAAAGTCTAAGGAGTTGGGAGATAATCATGTGCCCACGGCCCTATACTAATGGGGTTGTATGTTCTTGGAACATAGTATATGAGTATGCAATGATGTATGATTGATCTTGATGGATTCTGATAATTGGTCACTGCTAATTGAAACTAAGGTAAAAAAAAGGCAGCCCTCATGTGACCTATCCCCATAGATCACGTGATCATGCACCCATGACCCAACCATCACAATCAACACCTACCCCACCATCTTGAAAGTATTGGGAGTTTATTTCCCACAATTTAGAATAATACACTATTAAGACGCCTAGATTTGAGTTGTCTTAATAACATCAAATTCAAACTTATGCTAAAACATTTAGACATTTTGTAGGGACAACATTACGTAATTGTCTTAAAACATCCTAGATAGGGGTGTAAACGAGCCAAGCCGGCTCGCAAGCTACTCGGGATCGGCTCGAAAAAAGCTCGAATCGAGTTGGGCTTAAACGAGCTCGAGCCCGAGCTCGAGCTCAAATTATTGCTCGTTTACTAAACGAGCTCGAGCTCGAGCTTCAGGATATCGAGCTCGAGCTGGCTCGCGAGCCTAAACGAGCTTTTTGTATATATGTATTTTTTACTTACATATTAAATATATATAAATACATATTTAAATAAATTATATTATTAAATATATTATTGTGATAAAAAATAGTTAAATAATATATATTGTGTTATATATAAAAAGTATGCTTATAAATAATTATAAAAATAATTATAAAAAATATAAATTTAATAATTTAACAATAAACTAGTCGAGCTCGAGCCGAGCTCGAGCTTGAAAATTTTCTAACGAGTCGAGCTCGAGCTTTATAAATAAAACAATAAACGAGCCGAGCTCGAGCTCGAGCTTCCTAAAACCAAAACGAGCCGAGCTCGAGCCTTAGCGAGCTCGGGCTCGGCTCGGCTCGTTTACACCCCTAATCCTAGACGCGTGTCAAGCTCTGTATGTAGAGTTTGAACGTTAAACAGACACCTTCTATATTATGATAACTCCACTTAAATACATAATTAGTCTAATATTAAGCATCTTATAGACAAGTAAATAATTGTAACATTCTTGGCAGGAAGTAGATGATTTGCATGAATGAAATTAATTAAAAGGACATGGCAATAAAAGCAAAAGAAGACCCAAAAGATAAGCAAGAGACATGTAAAGGGGGTGGGGAACCAGCCATTTAGTGTCATATGATATTAGCATAACATAACTTGAAAGACACTAATTCCTTTTCCCAGATAAATTGTTAAGAATTCGAGGTGATAACGTTATGAATCTCCGTATGTTCTCACTGAAATTTGTATATCTTTATTGAATTTATCGAGCCGATTGATCATAGCTTAAAGAAACACACACTTCACATTCAGCTGATAAGAAATATGACAATAATGAATGTATATTGTTAGTTATAAGAAACAATCGTAAATTAATAATCTAACCCACCTGCAGAAGAAAATCTTTTAATAGAATGAAAGTAAATATTAGAAAATCATGGGTTCAAGTCTCGCTCAGAGCAAAATACTCAAAGTTAAGCCAGTGAGTTTTCTCAACAATGAGTTTCATCCTGAGGGGGTTGAGAGTGCGGTCCCGACTGGAAAATGAATAGGTTGACTCAATTAAGATAACACGTATTTTTCAAAACAGTATCACACATTTATTGTTAAAAAATGAAAGTAAATGACACTCACAATGTTGTTGGGACTTTTCAACTACTAGTAAATAAGGGGTAGTTTTATCAAATTAGGACAAAAATTTTGCAAGAATCCTTAAAAAACCATCCAAAAATTATGGCAGAAATCTAACTACCACACAATTTATAATTACCTGCAAAAATCTATGTTTAGGAGGATATAATTCTAACAAAAACACATGCACTTTTGTATAATAACTTGCATCACCTGACAATCTCCACATGAAAATACCAGACTCTAGACCCCACCTACATTATTTTGTCCACATGGAAGTGGAAGGCCAGTACAGATCTGACCCACCCCCACCCCTCAAAATCATGATATATATATGTAATGCCAATACTTCTTTCTTGACTCCTAAAATTTGTCACCAATAATAATCCCACATGAAATAGTCTTGCAGCTAATCCAATTCTAAACCTCTAGCATTCTTCTGAACTCAAAAACACCAGCATTCATTTCTTCAAGAAAAAGAGAGAGAAAGAAGCCAGTAATAAATAAACATTCATTTGTTCTGCACATTCTCTGTACTCCTAAGAGCCTAAAAAACAGGAGAATGTGGTAAATGCTTGTTCTTGGAGATTTTTAACCAAGAAAAAAGCATCTTACATTCTGTTTTTTAGTTTCCAAAAGTGGGAATAAATGTCTACTGAGGTTATGCATACATTACAAGAAGATAAACAGGAGTTGCAGAAGCAATTAGGATGCATGAATGGGTTTTTTCAGCTCTTTGATCGCCGGTACCAGCTCGGCCAACGCCGCCATGGCCACCACCACAAGAAGCTACCTCAAGGTGCGTCTGTGTGTAATTTATGTTGGTTTTAGATTTTACTGCAAAATGATGGCTATCAATATCTCAAGTTTTCCGTTATGTGGTTACAATTGTTTTACTGCTTTTAACTATTATCTATCAACATGGTATGTGCCACAAGTCTAAATGAACTAATACTAGTAGCAGGAAGTTTATAGGGTAACGGATATGCATCGACATAATTAAGAAAAATTATGGAAATTTTTTAAAAAGAAATTAACCAGAATGGATGATGTTATAAAACAAAAAGATTGTCCTCCATCTCTGATTAATTGTACACGAACAAACTATAAGCGTATAAAGATGGAATCAACTTTTAGTAAAGATGTCAATTTTGATCCATTTACTAATAGACAGGTTGTAAATTTTTATTTTTTGTATTTTTAATGCATAAAACCTCCTCCTGTTATTTTAGAAATTAGATTGTTATTGAAATAATATAAAATTTTATAATAATATTAGCATGCTACTAATTGAAAAGAAAAGTAGGATTTTGCAAAACCATAGCGCCCTTGGGGCCATGTTTAAGGATTCAACTTCCACTATTTTCATTTTAAAAAAAAGCCATCAACTATCAAAAAATTGCCGACCAAAGTAAAACTTTAACTATTAATCAATTACAGTCTTAAGACGTTAGGAAGAACTCATTCTTAACAAAAGCTTTAATGGCTATGGTTACGGTTAGAATTTTTCAAAATTAAATATTTTAGATAAAAAAGTGTTTTAGGCAACCTAACTCGTCTGACCTGCCCATTTTGTCGCCTCTATCTTTGAGCTTATAAATACACGCATGATATATTCTAACGGATGATATATTCTACAGTTTCATTATCTAACTTATTCATAAATTCCTGTTCAGGTCAAAGTAACAATAGCAAGGAGTTCAACAATGCATCAGAGAAACTTAAGGTAAGAGTGTAAGACAAATTTGGATGCATAGATTCATTATAATGAAATATTTCAAATATAAACTAAGTTTCGATAACTTACAGGAGAAAAAACCCGAATAACATTGTGAAAGAGAAACACAGAGTATCAGTTGAATCATCAAGAAACTCATTTTCTTCTTCTTGTTCATCATTAGATTGTAGTAAAAGAGTACAAACCGAATCATCCTCATTTTGCCCAAGTATTGTTTCTGAACCCTCATCTCCAACCTCAAATAAAAAGCATGATTTGACTGTCCCACCGGCTGATATTAGAGATGTAGTTAAGGACTCGATGACTAGAAAGCCTCGAGTAGTGTCAGTTAAAACCGTTGCAAAAGACGGACGAAAGGGTCCCACAATGACACATGTTGATTCCCCAAGGCCTTTACTACCACACCCAATACCTGTTCCATATGAAAGAAAAGATCAAAACCTTGCTAAGCTTCAAGATATTTCAGTTTTGCCTACAAGGGGAGTCAAAGAAGTTTATACATCAAGATATTCATATGATGAACGTGAATCACAGTATAAACTAAAATCGATTTCAAATATTAAGGACTACCCAAGGCTGTCCTTGGATAGCAAGCAAAGTTCTATGAGGAATAGATCAAATTCAGTTGACCAAAGTCAAACCCATGAGCCCGGAAGCAACAAACGCCCACCATCAAGTGTAGTGGCAAGGTTGATGGGCTTAGAAGCTTTAAAGTGTGAACCTTTGAAGATTAAACCCTCATTGGATGATAAATCAATTTCAGTCTTAAGGTTATCAAGAAAAGCAGTTTCACCAAGGGTTTCCAATGCATTGACAAGAATTCCACTAGAACCAGCTCCATGGAACCAGGAAGTCAAACAACCGGTCAACAAGAAAGCGCGTGATGGTTGCCAATCTGTTTATGGTCAGATTGAGAAAAGGTTGACCGAAATCGAGTTTAAAACATCTGGTAAAGATCTCAGAGCTCTTAAACAGATACTTGAAGCAATGCAGAGGACAAAGATGAGGTTGGAGAACCAAGAGCCCCACAAAAGTGTCATTGAACCAGCTAATGCAGCTTCAAATCCCATGGCGATCACAAATCTACAGAAGGTCAAGAAAGTGAACCCTGGTAGGGGACATGCAAGAAACCTAAAACCCACGGAAACAAAAGCAACTCGTAGGACTAAAAAACCAGTGTCACCTTCACATACAACAGAGTATTTGAATAAAGATAACTATTGCAATTCAAGAACTTCAGAAACTGTGAGCCCGAGACTTCAGAAGTCAAAGATCAAGAAGCAATCGAATGGGAAGCTGACCACATCATCATGTAGGGACAACTATAAAACTAGAAACATAAGTGAACAAGGTGAAACGGTTTCCTTCCCATCAGAAAGTGATGCTAGTGTTGCTTCACAGAACGAGCAAGAAGTCACGAGCACTTATTGGACTCAAGAGCACAAGGTTAGTAAGAACTGTTAAGTTAGATCTTAACCATTAATCTAAGTATATAACATAAGTTTATAACATGTTTTATCTTTTTATATCCAGAATAAAATTGCAGAAAGATTGATGGGATATAAATCAACGGCTGAACAACCGAGTCCTGTGTCAGTTCTTGATGCATTCTACATAGAAGATTCACCTTCTCCAGTTAAAAAGAAATTGTATGCTTTTAAAGGTACATTTTTGTTTATTATAAAAAGTGAATACGAACATTGAGCATGAACAAGAACACACACATATATATATGAAAGAATAATGAAACTAGAATTAGTCGCACAATATTAACAGTCACCTTAGCACACTTGCGTTGTTGCATTTGCAAAACAATGACCTTTTGTCACAACTTTTTGTAGCACATTAGTCATGTAAAGTCTTGAACTGCCTAGAGCAAATAAATGAATGATTTACATCAACACATTTTTTTTGAAAGGAATTTACATCAACACATAAATAAGAAAATGATTTCCTAGAGGTGGCCAACCGACCATCCTAACCATTTACTTATAAATGGGTGGATTTGGATTTGTTTTATCTCTAACGGGTCAAACATGGCATTAAAAAATTAGTTAAAAAACGGGTTGAGTGGGTCAAATCTATCCAATGTCACACAAGTGTATTTTAATGCATACACGATACAAAACTTCAAAATTGCTTTATGTTAAAAATCATATTAACACTGATATAGTTATTGTACTAATACTAAACACATTAGTTATCTATAAAAAAATGAAAAAGAGGTGTTTTAGTTCAACCCGGTCCTTTTTGAACCTTAAACACAATTAAACATTTTGACTTGTAACCATCCCACCTCTCTCCCACTGCCATCCATGAGTTTTTACTAGGTCTTTTGACAAGTAAAAATTGTAATTATCTTTTGTAATCCCATTACCACACAAATGATTCTTGCTAATGAGCTCTAATTTTTTCCTCTTAGATGACGAGTGCTTTGATGAGCGAGAATGGAGTCAAGTGGGAACTGATAACTTGGTGAGCAGCGTAGAATTAAATCAGTTGAGTTCTGGGTTCAGCTACATAAAAGATGAAAACATAAAGCAACTTGTTCACCAAATTGAATTACTAGACTCCACCATTGATGAAGCCACAATCAATCGACATGAAGACATAAATGAAGATCACATATACATCAAGGAGATTTTATTAGCCTCGGGTTTATTAAAAAATCTCGATTGTGCCACCACAATAGCTCACTTTCATCCAACGAGCAACTTGATCAACCCTGAGTTGTTCAACATTTTAGAGAAAACCAAAGAATGCACCTCAAAATCCAAGAAAATCAAAAGAAAAATGATATTTGATACCGTCAATAACATTCTTGTCCAAAAATTAACCAGATCAGCTTCATCTGGACTATGGGCAAGCAAAAGGAAAGTAGAAAATCTGAATGTAGAGAAGCTTCTAGAAGAACTGTGCTTAGATATATGTAATCTCCTAGCTAACAAAGCTAGTGATCCATATGATGAAATAATAAACATCATAAGCGAAGATGTGAATAAAAGGTTAGAAGATTGGGATCACAACTGCTATGAGATTCCAGCTCTGGTGTTAGATATAGAACGTCTTATTTTCAAGGATTTGATTAGTGAGATCGTGAATGCTGAGGTATTTGGTCTGCAAGAAAGGCAAGAAAGGCAAGCAAGGCATCGTAGGCAACTGTTTCTCATGTAGATGTTCACTATTGTTCTGTGATCAAAATCTATTCCATCTTCCTTATTGTTGCTTGATTTAGCATTACAACAACTGATTAGTGAAATAATACATTTGTTTCAAAGTAAAATTGTAACTTCAACTGCATATAGATAATAGACTACTTACAATATCAACTTGCTTTGTGTACAAATCAAAATTCCTCTTTTAATTTTGGTTGCTTATTGTGAAGAACATTTATATCTATTTTTATTTCTCCTTTATCATATCATCGATACATGAACAAATTGCTCCAAAGACTGAACATTTGGAGACTAAAAGCTTTCTTTACAATGGAAACATGCGAGCATATGAGCAATCAACATGAAGCACAGATTTGGAGAAGTAACGACATGATACAACAAGGCTTCTAAACCCTAAACCCTAAAACCCTGATTCCATTATCGCTCATACAAAAACATCATTCAATCACATCAAATCTTGAACTTGATTCTACAAAGTATGAATAAACTCTGGGTGATACTTTTAACATAATATGAATAGAATAAGCAATTGGTGGAATTAACGAAATGCCAAACGTACTAGGGGTATGCTTACATTATGTCTTCAAGATTATTAGCGATCTTATAAATTGGGCTTCCAGCACTTAACAATCGATTGATCTGATATGAAGAAGTTATAAATTGAAATTGAATTGAAGATGGAGGGAACTGAATGGGGGTTAACTAACGATCAAATTTGGTTTTGATTGCAGCAGAGTTTAAGGACGGAGAATGTCGTGTTCCTGATGACTGTGTTAAGTTTATAGCTTATATAGGACCAAGGTGCAAATTTGTAGTACAAATAAACTAGAGTTGACGTAAGACCGGGTTTGGGACGTGTTTAGGTAATTCTAACATCATAATCGTTTATAAAAGCATGTTTGGGTAATCGTGATGATGTTTTGATTTGGGTCAGGATAAATAATTAAACACTATAAATTTAATTTTTTATTTTTCATTCAAAGAACCGATCTTATACATAAAATTACAAAAAATATTTAATGATAATATGAGAGAAGGATGAGTACCTGAAAAAAGAGTTACAATACATGGATGATTTTTAAAATCTTTAAAATCCTCTCTTATGAATTATGAATCAAAGCTCTCATCTGTTTGTAGTGATTCAAGAAAATTGCCTTGATTCTTGTAACTAGAAGATTCATCATGTTCTCGTAAAACACAAGCTTAAAATCTAAACCGCTTCACTACATCAACTGAAGCTTTCAATCGTAAACGATTCTTCAATATCGAATCTTCATTTTGCTTCTCAAATATATTCCCATGTGTGTTGCTTGATGTTCTTTTTGATTTTTATGTTTTTCGAACTTGCTAGTCAAAGTTTTGTGTGGTTTATCTTGACTTGAATTATCAAATTGTTCATCAACAACCTTTCTTTTGAAACAAGTATAGTGGTTTTCACTTTTCCCATAATTTATCAACCGAAATTCATCATAACACATATTCAATCAATAATTTTACATTCTCATAATTAATCAATTATCAATGAATTGATTATAATAACTTAGAACGATATAAACCCTAATCCCTAATTAAAAACCCTATGTTCAAAATAATCAAATGAACAATAGATTAAACAATAAAAACTAAGTTAGTAATTAGTGAGCAAACTAATTAGAGCTAGTCGCCGGCGGTGGAGCCGTAGAGATGAGCAGGGACATGTTGTAACTGTGTTGTAGATTGTGAGATGTGGACTATGAAAGTCTACTTTTTTTACTTTTTTAACTTTTTTTTTGATTTGGGAATTTTGGGCTTAATTTCCTACTAGCCCACTAACTAGGCTACTACCAATTATATGATTTAATGTTATTAGCCCACTAGTGACTAGCCCAATAAAAATTTTAAGTCTATCAAATTATTAGATGGAGCCCAACTAATACATGTAAAAATTTTTAATACACGTTAACTTTTTTTAGTAATAAATATTTTTAACATATGTAAAACATTTTAAGGGGGCGAATATAATATATAAAAAATATTAACAGTTGGCAAACTCAAAACATATAAAAAACATCTAACTATTAATCTAAAATTTAATACTATCAACGAAAAAAAGAGGATCATCCCGGCCCCTACCAACTGCCCACTCCACCACCCTCAAACAAGTCGGAATGCAATACATACTGCTTGGATTGCATAATGTCCCACTTTATTCCTCTCTCTAATTTCACATTTAAACCAATTTGAATTTTATATTTGTGTCTTCATCATATGTCAACACCACTTTTGACTTTTGACTATAACTAGTATTCAGCCCCGTGTTGCGGCGGGGGCGTAAAACATGTCAAATAGCAACAATGTAATGTCATCGCCAACGACCACCAACGCCGGAAAAGGTTGTATTAAAAAGAAATAAAAAATAGAAAATAAAATCAAACAAAAAGTAGACGCAAAAACGTAAAACATTAAAAATAATAACCAAGACGATTTAGGACCAGCACGTTGCGACATGATCGTTAAATAAGAAAAATAGGCTTAATAACGTTGGACCACACACGCTTGTTATGTCATGTTAACTTTTAAAATTTAGATCAAAATGTAAATAAGAAATTTGTAATGCATAGGGACCAAAGTAAAAGTTGTATGGGTTAAGTTGTGAAATATGTATAATTAGGTTTAAAATAAAAATTAAAAGAAAAAACAAAGAATATGTACAACTTTTAATGCTTAAATTACAACAATCAACGCAACCTTGAGTTCATAGTTAGTATATATTAAATTAAAGTTTAAGGACAAAGGTTGGTATAACCCACTAAACACATAATACAACCCATTAAACATACCAAAGTTGGTAATTAGCATTATATAAATAAGAAGAAAATATTTAGCACATATCGTCGGTTGGTGACGGGTGGCTACATTAACAAAAGGTGGTGTCAGTTGGCACCGTCGAGTCGACGGGTGGTGGAATGTGAAATTCATCATAATTTGAATAGAATGTGAAATCCTTTACGTGAAGGAATTTGATAGAATTAATTCAAATTCTAGTAACTTTTCTAACCGAACACACAATAAATTAAATTTAAATTTCAATTCTAACCAAACATGCCAACCAAACAAATTAAGAAAAAGAATTTAAATTCCAATTTCATTACATTGCCTTCATGCAAACTAAACACACCCTTGTTTTCATTATCATACTAAAGTTGTTTACGCTTAAATTATAAATGGACTGGATATTTAGACATCTTGAAATTATAAATCAACACCCCCAATTTCTATACGTGTCATATAACCTATCTGGCAGCCACCTGAAGTTTTTCTCGTAGTCAGGTGCCGAAATTTGCTATATGCGTAGTATAACACTATATGTGTCGTATATGGGGTCGTATAGGGCTATATGAGGCGTATAGCCCTCTGACAGACCCCCTGAATTTTTCTCATTTTCAGTGTTTTCGACCCTATACGCGTATGGTGTCATACGAGACGTATAAAGAGACATCGATTTATAATATGAGTTATCTAGGACCCATTATAAAGCTACATTTATCAAAATATTAATTTCCTTGTGTTTGTTTCTACCGTCCCCAAATGAATTTGACTTTAGTCCGTTTGTTTCCGAAGTAACTCGCATCAACTAGTACTAGTTTGATGTGAACCTTTGGGAGTAATTCATTAAGTTGGTTAGATCTAAACTAATAACATACCCTTCGTATGATCTCACTAAAGATAGCCACGTACATATAGATAGACCAACGTTACAGTTCAGCCATCCGCCGATTCGGGTCTATTTGAAAATAGCTAGAACATAGCATTTTCTGGAGACATAAGAATTTTTCTACGGAAGCCGCTTATATCATATTTTGCTAAATGGAACTTTCACTGGTACAATTTGCCAGTCTATAGGCGTTATCACATGCCTAATGAAATAGAATAGTCTTCTTTACAATGTATTCTAACTTTTTGCCAGAAATGATTGTTATAGGACTATAAAATGAGTTGGGATTTAAGACACCTCAAGATTTCAAATTAACATCTCAAATTTCTATAGGGGTCGTGTAACATCATATGTGTCGATCGTATAATCTTATACGGGGCGTATAATCCATCTGACAGCCCCTTGAATTTTTCCTCGTAGCCAGTGTCAAAATTTGCTATATGCGTCGTATATCCCTATATGTGTCATATAGGGGTCGTATAAGCGTATGACCCTCTGACAATCTCCCTAAATTTTTCTTGTTTCTACTGTATTCGACCATATACATCACGTATGACATCATACAAGACGTATATGATGATATCGATTTATAAAGTGGACCCTATAAAATTCATTACAATCCATACTCATGTAGATGATTTTGAGTGGACTATCATGCCAATAACCATCAAATAATATATTTTTTATACATTTTGTATTAAGGTCACTTTGTAAAATATTAACTTAGTTTTAAAAATATTTTAATTAAATAACTTAAGTTTAAAAATATTTCAATTAGGTTAGTCAACTTTCATGTTTTATTTATAGAGTAAATTACCGTTTGCATCCCCGAGGTTTGGTGATTTTAACCATTTGCGTCCCTACAGTTTAGAAATCCCCATATACCCCCTAATGTTTTATTTTTGTTCTTATTTGCATCCAAATGACTAACGACGTTAAATAATTCAGTTAACTATTTATAAAATGACAAAATTACCCTTGCTATAATTTAATGGGACCATCCACGTCATCTTCTTCTTCTCCTTTGACCACCACAAACTCTCTTTCTCTCTCTCTTTCTTTCTCAAACATAAACCCACACACCACTACCGGACTTCTGTGGGCCGACCAAGGGGCCATAATGACGTCATACCCACCGACTCATCGTAAAGGGACTTACATCTCGATTCTGGAGTATCTTCAACATGGGTAGTGTTATCGGTGGTTTGATTCCGTTCGCTATGAATTAAAACCGTGAAACGGCGGTTACTGTTAATGACGGAACTTATATCGGATTCATGGTGTTTATGACCATCGGAACCCTAATTTCGCTCACGATTTTGCACCCCAGTAAGGTGATTCGAAACGATAGGTCTCGATGCACCAATGTGAAATACTCAAACGTTGTGACTGAATCGATTGAAATCGCTAAACTTTTCACTAATTGGAAGATGTTGTTGATTGCTCCTGCGGCATGGGGGAGTAATTTCTTCTACACTTATCTATTCAATAATGTTAATGGGGCATTGTTTAATTTGAGAACCAGGGGTTGAATGTTAATGGGGCATTGTTTAATTTGAGAACCAGGGGGTTGAACAATGTGTTCTATTAGGGGCTCAGATGTTTGGGTCTGTGATGATCGGTCAGATCATGGATTTTAGTTTTAGGAGCCGGAAGAAGAGGGGTTTGGCCGGGATTATGGTCGTGGCAGTGCTCGGGACCGGAATTTGGGTCGGGGGGCTGTTTAACCAGAGGGGTTATGATGGAGATGATGTTGTGCACAAGAATGTGTGTGTGTGTGTGCGTGTTTATGTTTGAGAATATGTGTGTGTCTATATATATACAGGGGTAATTTTGTCATTTTATAAAAAGTTAACTGAATTATTTAACGTCGTTAGTCATTTGGATGCAAATGAGAACAAAAATAAAACGTTAGGGGGTATATGGGGATTTTTAAACTGTAGGGATGCAAATGGTTAAAATCACCAAACCTCAGGGATGCAAACGGTAATTTACTCTTATTTATATTATAAGTTTTAATATGAAATTTAGCATGTTTTTATTTTTGTAATTTTGTTTCAATTAAAAACTATTTTTTGGATGTTGATGCGGAATGGTAGCATGAATTTTAGGTATTTTTTTTTTTTAATATAATTTCATATATTGAAAATTCCGACTCCCATGTTTTTTTTCATTATTTTTTAACATAAGGAAGTTTGATGATTGCTTGATTCAATGTTTTAGTGTCCAAACTGTGGAAACTATGCATGCGTATTCAAATTCGAACACTTTTAAAATTTGATTATTGTTTTGTGACATTTTCTTCATTTTTATTTTACTAAGCATAATATTTTTAGAAGTTATGCTAAAGAATATTAAACTAAGTATGTTAGTGACGGAACTCGAACTTTTTAGTGGAAAATCCATAATAAGTTTTCTCAACCAGTCTTGATTAAGATATCCAACTCATATTTTTTGTAAAAAGCTCAACATTAATATATAAAAAACTGAGAAGTTCAACTCATATTTTATAAACTCCTAAATTACAAACGGGGAAAAAGTTCCAAAATGCATTTGCTCATCTTGCTAACATTACCCAAACAGTGTTATTGTGTTACATCTTACAACTCAAGAATGGGAACAACAACTGGTATAGCATTATTATTTTCTCATCTATTCAGAGATTATATATAAGTATACATATAAAAAACCGAGCTTAACAATCAACATCATGAAGAAAACCCACAATACAATCAAAAACCAACAATTAAACTCTATAATTTTTTATAATGTTTCATCTCTTTCAAGGTCTATGGATGCAATGAACTCAAGAACGTACCATTACGTCTTCTTATTCGTTCACTACGCGAAACACACATTGAACTCCAACAAAGAAACCACTAGCTCATTTATTCAGTTGATGCTCACCGCCATCTTCCGAAGCAAAAAGCTTAGGATTCATGCTCAAATGAAATGGCCTCAGCCCTTGGTTAATTGTGTATAGTGATGGTGTGAAATTAGAATTTGAAGAAGAATTCATCATTTGGAAATCTAGTTGTTTTGGATCAAACTCACTGGAGTTATGATTGTGTGAGGGGAAATACAACTGTGTTTGTTGTTGTTGTTGTGGTGCTGGTGGTGGTGGTGGAGGATACAGAAGAACAGCATCATCATGTTGATCATGTGTCACTGATCCGTAGCTTCCGAATCGCGATAATGACAAAGTCGAAGGATCCCATTTGAGGAAAGAACTGTTGGTGACAGCATTGTTGAATAAATTTGAAGAGTTAGGGTTTTTGTCAAAGAAATTACTAGATTGGCCAAATGTACCATGATGATCATGCTTGTTTCTTGCATCTTCTTGATCATGCTGTTTACATTTTTCGCTAGCGTCTCGCACAATCGCTTGAGTTGAAGCATTGATCATTGCTTGAATATTTTGTCCAAAGCATCCTGGTGGGATTTGAAGTGGAGGGAGTTCATCAATTTCACTTTTGGCTGCATCAAGCAACCAATCCACAGCTTTACTAGGTTGGTTGAGTCCTAGCCGGTCTTGGAGATCATATAGCTGGATCGCGGTTGGGACCGAGAGCCTGACCCGCCGGTCTCTTAGCCCTCTAACCGTACAAACTTTGCTATGTCGATCTTTCCCACCGCAGGCTCTTGAAACTCGAAAGATTCTTGGGTCCTTTAGTCTAGACCATGATGATGTGGTCAAGTTCGGTTTAAGAGTACTCTTGCTTCGATCATTATCGCCTTCTTGTTTCATATTGTAGCTTGATTCTCTTGGATTTGAAACATTCATCTTACTGACTCATAAGTTAAGTAAAGTCTACTCCTTTATTTGCTTCAAATCTTTCAAGAAAAGGAGATCTGTGCAGGTAGAACAAGCTTATAAACTTATAACAAAGAAAAATCATCAATTTATGAAATTCTTACCCTAATTAGTTAGAAATTAGCAAGTACCATGAAGTATCAAAGTTTTTTCTTGATTGTTCTTGCCAATATACTTATAGAGACGAAGAAATTGAGGGTGAAAACATGCATGAATTATTGAATTATTAGTACTTGAAGAGGTGAAAACAGAAAGAAAACTCACTTGGGACACAGATTTCAGGTGCTTTTAACCAAGAATCAGCTATTATCTTTAACTATTATACATCACTATCTTCTTGTTGTAGTCAAGAAATGTTGTGTTTTGAAGCTAACATGTTGAATCCAGAGGGAAAAGGTCTAAAACTTCATTTGTGCTTGTTTTAAAGAGAAAACCTAATGATGAATTGAGGACATGGTTTTAGAGGTGTTGGAACACAACCAGCCTTGGCCAATAGGAATGAGCTTTTAGTAAAGATTAAAGCAATGACTCGTAGTCCGCCACGTGTCGGTGCGTGCCTTTCTTCGGCATCATACGTAGTTGTCAAGATCTTATCAAAGATTACTTTCGTCACAAGATCACGTTATTGAAGAAATACACATTACAACATGAGCAACAAAACACATTAGACCAATCGAATTTGTCAAAAATGACAGTAAGATCCCTTTTGCACTATTTTCACACTTGTGTAGATTGAAGACTATAAGTAATACCTTTAAGATGTAATGCAATGGTAAACATTTGATTTCTATATAGCAAATTAAGTTATCATATTCAAATCTTCTTTCACTGATTAATTTACTATTATAACCTCTTACAGATTGTCTGTACAATGATTTACATGATTTGTTGTTTTATCAGAGTATTGGTGGATCAGTGAGATTATGGTAATTAATTAGCTAGGTAACTAGTTACCTTAACACGGCTAATTAAATTATCTTGATGCATATTGTTATATTAACTACTAAGAAGGTTGCTAATACGCAACTAGCTAGCCCAAATGAAAGTTTTGGATTCAAATCCAAACATAACGATAAATTAGTGATAAATTAGTGTAATTTAGAAGTATAAGCAGTATGGATTCGTCGTTTCAAAAAAACTACTAAGAAGGTTTGGTTGGTTTTATTAATTACTTAATGTTATGATTTGGTTGATGATTAACAAGATGTCCGATATTCTCTTCCTAACTTTGATATTCTTTCACAAAATAATGGATCTAGGGTTTGTTGGGATAAAACAGTGAAAGAACGAGCATAATAAACTAATAATTTTTTATTTATCGGGACCATTCTGCACATATTGAAAAGTCGTGGGTAGTGCTTTATCAACAGCTACAAAAGGCAGTGCATATTACATTCAAAATTTGTATCACATGGTGCAAATTAAAGACAGTTTAAAATGCACGCCTTTTGTATTTTGGTATTTGTTTTTATTCAGGCTACAAGTGAGTCGATTCAGGATAGGTTTGGGTTTGTCTCGTTTAAAAACTGAGGTGAGTTGACTCGTCTATTATAAACGAGTTTAAACTTTTGGCTCGGGTTCGGATTGTTTACAAACGAGTCGAGTCAATTTGTTTATTTTTAATTATTTTGTTATTTTTCACACACACATAATAGTATATCTTTTATATTTATATCTTAATCGTTTAAACAACGATACAAGATTGATTTTTTGATGACTATGATCGTAGTCTATATTTTTATCCTTTGTTTTTATTAGAAAATATTAAAATAATCATACGTCTATATCCATCTAAATAATATAACATAATCTTAATTTATAATTTACATACATTATAGTTTAAGCTCTAACTTAGACAAGCAAACCAACCAGTTGATATGATCTTGGTTCAAGCTTGACTCGTTTACAATCCGCACTGAGCCGATTTGACACATTTATAAACGAGCCAATTTCAAGCAAAAGCACAAGGCTTTAGGTTTTTGAACAACCATATTTCTATATACATAGGGTAATAATGCATTTGTTATTTTTCACAAAAAAATATATATTTTCAGTCTAATTTTAATATATTAAAGTCAGAGAAGAGTTTGTCAACACGATCTGGAGAAGTTATGCACCCTAGTTATAAATACATTGAATTTGGTATCTTTATGTTACCATCATAAAAACGTCTAAATTCGTTTATTTTGATTGATGCATTATGTCATTGTACTTTGCTTGTAGAATATAAAACAAAATACAATAAATGAAGAAAAGAAAAGCACCATTGATGATGAAATGAAATTTATATATGAGGTTTTGAGTATGAAGATAATATTTACAAAAGGAGGGAGTCATGTTGAGGTGTATGAAAGCAACAATAGGGATTGAAAGATAGATTAATTAGTACCCTTTAGAATTATGGATGAGGGACCAATTTACTTACACATGCTTCTCTATCTTCTTCCACTAGCCAATGGACCACTTCTGCTTTCTTTTTTTCCACAGAGATTTGCATGAATCTTAGGGGGTGTTTGTTTTTTGAAAAAACATCTTCCCCACCTCTTCATCTGCGCGCTCATAGACGCGGGAAGAGGTTTTTACTTCGCAGACTGTTTGTTTTCTGGAATACGTTTAAAGAGGTGGGACAATGTCTTCACACCTCTTCTAACCTCTTCTCTTCTAAAATAAAGCAGCCCTAACATCTGATCCCTCATTCCCACTTATTTTCTACCCACCTCCCCCACTCTCCACAACCATCTTCATCGGCCGCCCCCACCGTCGCCACCGCGCCACCGCCCCGCCGTCGCTACCGCGCCACCGCCCCCACCGTCGCCCGCTCACCACCGCTCCTGCTCACCACCGCGCCACCGCCTCCCCTTCGGCCCCCCTCCCCGAAGCCCCCCTCCCCTTTGGCCCCCTCACCGTCGACCGCAGGTACCATTTTTTTTTTTTTGATTTGTTGTTTGTATGATTAGTTTGTTTGTATATGGTTATTTTGTTTGTATAATTTTATTTAGTTTGTTGTTGTCTGCATATATTAAACAAAACAAACAGTCTTTTTCTTGCACATTGCAGACATTTGGTCCACCTCTTCTGCTGCAGATGTCTGCAGATGTGGTCCGCAGACTGCAGACGTTTTCCTGCAGAAAAAACAAACAGCACCTTACTCTCTTTCATTATCTATAACTCTCTATCTCTATAATTAATTCTAACTGTGGACTTATATATATGTATAAACTGAAATAATTTACTCGGTAGATTCTACTCAAAGCAACCTATTTATAAAATCTGAGGGGTAGGATGAGGGCAAACGTATCTTCTATTCTAGAATGAATTTAAGGGAGTTTTGTTGAGGCCTCGGATCAAACTAGAAAAAGGATAATGAATATGTGGATGAACATCGATGTGAGTATGCACATGAAGTGCAGTGACTCGGTGGAAACAGAGACATAACCGAGAGCGATATACACATTCAAACACATTGAATTCCACATTGATCGAAAATGTTTTACAAGATGGGTATTTATACCTTTACAACAGACGGTTAGTAACTAACAAAACTAACACAATTAACCCTAAAGAGAATAATAAGTAATAACATAATCCATTAGTGATACACCTAGTTTTCTGGTAACGTATATGTTATAACTTGACACATACCCTCTTAGGGAGTGGTCACGATAAAAGTGACGAGTTTTTATATACTTTCTTGTTATATAATTGCTTTAATTAAGGATAAAAGATACAAAAAGAAAATAATAAGTAATAACATAATTAAAACAAACTCTATAAAACATCAGGAACTTTGGTTTAGAAGTTTGAGAAAATAGGGTCGTATGATTGCAGATGCAATCTATATATGTCTCATAATAAGTTAATAAGTTAAGGTGTGTTTTGTTAATACACCCATCGTAACCATTTGTTCAAATGAAGTAATAAGTAAGCAAAATTAAATTCTAAATGAACAAGATTCGAAATTAGTAAACACTCGGTACACATGACATGACATCTACCACTATATCTATATACGAATAGTGTGATAAAAATCCACTTCAACCCCTTTAACTCTTTAAATCATGCTTATTCGACCCCACATTTTTCAGATGCTTCTAAATTGTTCATCCACTTATCAATAATATTCCTTCCTCAACCTTTAATTAGGCGATTTAATTAAGGAGATCATAATCAGATTGGTTTGTTTACACCATGGCAGTAAACATATTGTGAAGTTATTATCATTCATTTTTTTAGATTTTATGTATATTAGGTTAGTCAAAAGACCAAAATGCCCTTTACATTTATTGTATTGGAAAAAAAATCTGAATCAGCTAAAAGTTACAAGTAATGTCACCCGTCTTTTGTGACGGTTCAGAGACCGCACCTTTGTTATGCATCCATCACAATGGCAATTTGTTGTACTAAAAGTTGTAATAAAAGACAGAAGTTTGGAGTACAATTATAGATGCATGGAGTACTTATACATCATTGCTGCCATTGTAATGCAGCACTTATCACTGCCAAAATGCCTGTATTAATTTCTAGAGTTATGATCTTCTAAGAAATATATATAGGAAAAAATACGGGAATTTTAGACGCACCGTGATTTTCCTGAAGAAAACCGACCCAAGCGGTCACGGTTAGGTCTCCCCGTGACCGCTAGGTCAGGTGTGACATCTAACTGTCACGGTTTACCCTAACCGTCACAGTTAGATCTGGGTATCCGTAGTCAATGATTGGGTATGTAATTATGGGGGTATTGATTGTGCGCAGGGGGGGCTATATGTCACGGTTTGGCCAAACCGTGACATATTGCTTTTATTTTTTTTATTCTTTTAAGCATTAAACATTTATTTTTATTTCGTGTATCTTCCTTAAGCATTAAACATTTATTTTTATTTCCGTAATTTTATCACTGTAAACTTGAGAATAAAAAGGCGGGAAACACCGTTCGATCGGAGTTTGATTTCGTGTATCTTCCTTAAGCATTAAACGTTTATTTTTATTTCCGTAATTTTATCACTGTAAACTTGAGAATGAAAAGGCGGGAAACACCGTTCGATCGGAGTTTGATTTCGTGTATCTTCCTTAAACATTAAACATTTATTTTTATTTCCGTAATTTTATCACTGTAAACTTGAGAATGAAAAGGCGGAAAACACCGTTCGATCGGAGTTTGATTTCGTGTATCTTCCTTAAGCATTAAACATTTATTTTTATTTCCGTAATTTTATCACTGTAAACTTAAGAATGAAAAGGTGGGAAACACCGTTCGATCGGAGTTTGATTTCGTGTATCTTCCTTAAGCATTAAACATTTATTTTTATTTCCGTAATTTTATCACTGTAAACTTGAGAATGAAAAGGCAGGAAACACCGTTCGATCGGAGTTTTATTTTTATTTCCGTAATTTTAACGTACTCACTGTAAGCTAAGTTTTGACGTTGATATATACGTACAGGCATGGTTTGAATGCCGGATATGCGTTTGTGAATTGCAAGGGGGATATCTGTACCCTTCACCGTAACCTGTCGGTCCAAATAAAGAGTTGTACGCCTCTTGAGCAAATGTGTTCGACGGGTTGGTTTCCTCCTCCCCCCACGGAGGGTGACTCCCGTATACGTAATATTCCTAAAAAAGATAATGGTTAGATGTCACACCCCAACCTTGACGGCGGAATCGTCGAAGTGTGAGGGTTAAGATTGTTCACAGCCACATAACGCTATCCTTAAATGAAAATAATATTATCATAAGTTTCAAATGAAATACATTCATCAGTCTCAAATATAAAAAAAAAGTTCCAAACAATACAAAACATAGCATAAGCATTTTATTCATTTAACTAGGTCCAAATCCTAGTTTATTGCAAGCTTCAAATGATGACTTCAAGCGTGGGCATTTCCTGAAACATGTTAAAAATAACGGGTCAACTATAAAGTTGGTGAGTTCCCAAGGGTTTCACATACATAATATACCATGGATTTCAAGTAGCAATTCATGTCATAGGTTATGAGTTAGCAAGTTTATAAAGCACATATAGTACAATCAAACCTCGACTAGATTATATGTTTATATGAGTGGCTAAGTGTACTTGGTTCCCTAGTGCACAAGCATACGGCTCCTAGGAGTCGGCAATACATCGACTTTAGCACCAAATAGGCTTGTCAGGCCCAAAGATCTAAGACGTCGCCAGGCTAGCAATAGTTAATGATTGTAAACAATATATGTAACTCTTATAAGACTTACAATAACACAAATAACCATGACAAAAATAAAAGTATGAATTGCATGTGCTTTTATAAGATCTAAACGTTTATAAGTGTATGTTGAGTAATGTAACATGTTTCACCCCAAAACGGTGTGAAATAGCATAAAAAGGGGCAAGGAAACTCACTTGTCAATTAAGTATATAATGAAGATCAATAAGAATAATATATGTCGTTCCAAGATAAAACGTCACAAGGCACCTAGATAGATAAATATTACAAGATTTAGGTTAATAATAAGATTAATGGGTTAACATGAACTAGGGTATTAGAATTTTAGGGATTTTTTTATAAAGTTAGTAAATTCTTATAAAAAGTCCATTTATGAAATAAAATTCATTTTTAAGAAATTGATCTTTTGTAAATAACTTGTGATTTTATTTATAAGATTTTATCTAAATTCTATAATTATCATGATTAATCCTTAAACATAAGGTCCAATATCAATTTAATACCTTTAAGTATTACATAACAATCTAATTTTTATAAGAATATTTAATTATGACATTTGTAAATAATTTTATATTAAAATATCAACATGTTTTACAAGAATAAATTTTTAAGAATTATATAGATGACTTTAAAAATATTTGGGGTTTATAAAAGTCGTTTTTATAATTATTATAAATTTTCTATATTTAATTTAAGGCCAAAAAGCTTTAAAAAAATTACAAGAGGGTGCCCGGGTTCGAACCCGGGACCTCTTGCTTAAGAGGGCAGTGTCTTACCAGTGAACCAAGGCCGCAGCCGCGGTTGAGGTTGGTTTAAAATTAATATAACCCCATTTAATCAAAACCCCCAAATTCCATATAAACTCTAGAATTGATTAGGGCCAAATTGGAGGTTAAATCGAATCGGTTATCAGAAATACTCATGGGGCTTTTGTTCCCCATGTTTAACCGAGTGTATACATGTATTTAATTTACCCGAATGATGAAAGATTGGGGATGAACAAGATGATGAAGAAGCCGAGACTGACGAAGTGATCGCTTGATGTTCAAATGATAATGTTAATCCAATTGGTTGCACAGAGAGTTTCCAATGATGCTAATGATAGAAAGCCCTATGTTAATTGCAGGTTAGAAGGCCCGGAGGGTGGTGTTCGAGTATTGAGTATGTTGCGGTTAGAGGAGAGGTCGAGCAGGTGTGTTGTGTAGATTTCAAGTGAAATTGAAGGCTGAGTTCGATTAGAAATAGGTATATGATCGTTCATGTGTTGTTAATTGTATTATTATTGAGGTTTAATGGTTTAACGGCTCTAGACTTAAAGGTCGACGGTTACCCGCTTCAATAGGTTCATAATTCGGCTTTAAAGGTGTTTTAAATTTCATAATGATGTTCGAATCGTGTTCACGAAGCATTTGGAACGATTTGGCCTAAAAACGGACGTGTTTTGGTGGTTCTGGAGCCTCGCCGGCGCCGCGCCGGGCTTGGCCGGCCGGCCGCCGGAATTACGGGGAGAGAGAAGGGAGAGGGGAGTTGGTTTTGGAATTTTGCACTTGTGGTCCCTGTAGTTTAGTTTTTGTTAAAAAAATCCCAAAACCTTGTTTTTAGTTTAAATTAATTTACGTTTTCAGCCCCTGAGGTTTTACCCTTTTATTATTTTAAGCATAAACTTTCATTTGAAGTTTTCAAAATGACAAAACATCCCCTTAACCTCAATTTATCTTTAAGTTCTAAACATTTAAAAGATTTATACCTTAATAGCAATAATTATTATTATCATTATTATTATAACTATTATTTTAGTTGTTTATTATAGTTATTATTATTATTATTATTATTATTAGTATTATTATTATTATTATTATTATTATAATTAATATTATTATTTAATTGATTTGGAAATTTTAAGTAAACAAGGAATGAGACAAAAATAGCCCACAAAGTTTCTTAAATGGTATAAAAAGTCCTTACAAGATTTTAACGAGGTTAACTTATATTTAACGAAAATACGAAATGTTACAGTCTCCCCAACTTATAAGAATTTCGTCCCGAAATTAAGAAAATGAAACTATGCGAACAAAAACGGGTACTTCTTCTTCATATGCTCCTCACGTTCCCAAGTGAACTCAGCTCCACGCTTATTCTCCCAACGAACCTTGACAATTGGGGTAGTGGTAGTTCTAGTCTTCTTCATAATGCGATCCATAACTTCCACGGGTTTCTCGACAAAGTGTAATGACTCGTCGATCTGGATGTCATCCAACGGGACATGCAGACCTTCGTCAGCCAGGCACTTCCTCAAATTCGAGACATGGAACACAGGATGAACTCCACTAAGGTCGGAAGGTAATTCCAGTTTGTAAGCCACTTTCCCAATCCTTTTCAGAATCTTGAAAGGTCCTACAAATCTTGGAGCCAGTTTACCCTTCTTTCCAAAGCGAACAACACCCTTCCACGGTGAAACCTTAAGAAGAACCATCTCCCCAACTTGGAATTCCAATGGCTTACGTCGCTTATCAGCATAGCTCTTTTGTCGACTTCTTGCCACTTCAAGGTTCTTTCGGATGATAGAAACTTTGTCGGTCGTCTCTTGTATGAGTTCAGGACCAGTGATAAAGTTTTCACCAATGTCAGTCCAGCAGATCGGTGAACGACATTTACGACCATAAAGTGCTTCGAATGGTGCCATCTTGATACTCGAGTGGTAACTATTGTTATACGAAAATTCCGCGAGCGATAAATGCGTATCCCAATCACCACCAAAGTCTAGGACACAAAGGCGTAGCAAATCCTCCAAGGTTTGAATGGTTCGCTCGGTTTGACCATCAGTTTGGGGATGGTAAGCCGTGCTTAGATCCAATTGAGTACCCAAGAGTTCTTGCATAGACGACCAAAAGTGCGAAGTGAAACGAGCGTCTCGGTCGGATATGATGTGAAGAGGTACCCCATGACGACTTACAATTTCATCAACGTATATACGGGCCAACCTTGATGTCTTGTACGTGTCACGTATGGGTATAAAATGTGCCGATTTGGTCAATCGGTCGACGATCACCCATATGCTATCATGTCCTCGAGAGGTTCGGGGTAGCTTGGTTATGAAGTCCATGGATATGTGTTCCCACTTCCACACAGGAATCTCGGGTTGCTCAAGTAATCCACTTGGACGTTGGTGTTCGGCTTTAACCTTCGTACACGTGAGGCACTTAGCTACATAAGTCGCTACATCTTTCTTCATTCCAGGCCACCAATAATGACCACGCAAATCCATGTACATCTTGTCGGAGCCAGGGTGGATAGAGTAACGAGTTTGATGAGCTTCGTTCATGACAAGAGTACGAAGGTTATCACGATTTGGAACCCAAATTCGGTTTGCGAAATACATCAACCCATTAGGTTTCGTCTCCAGTTGAGTTAGAAGGTTATGCTCCAGTTCATCCTTCATTCTTCCTTCTTGTTGAACCCTTTGTTGAGCCTCCAAGATACTAGACTCGATGTCACTATCTATTCTCAAGTTTTGTAGCAGTACAGTAGCCTCGTTGACATCTAGTCGAATTTCAGTATCGAATCCCCTCAAGGTGTCAAACCATTGTCGTCGATCGCGAATTTCTTGGAACGAGGCCATCTTGCTATGTACCTTTCGACTTAGTGCATCGGCCACAACATTTGCCTTCCCAGGATGGTAACGAATGTCACAGTCATAATCACTAATCAACTCAACCCAACGACGTTGTCTCATATTGAGATCTTTTTGATTAAAAACATGTTGAAGGCTTTTGTGATCAGTGTAGACTATACATTGCGTACCATAAAGGTAATGTCTCCAAATCTTCAAGGCAAAAACAACAGCACCAAGCTCGAGATCATGTGTTGTGTAATTCACTTCATGAACCTTCAATTGTCTCGATGCATAAGCTATGACCTTTCCTCGTTGCATAAGAACACAACCAAGGCCTTGTTTTGATGCATCGCAATATACGGTGAAATCATCGTTTCCATCGGGCAGGGTCAAGATAGGAGCATTGCACAGTTTGTGCTTTAATACTTCAAATGCTTCTTCTTGTTCGGGCCCCCACTCGAATGGTTTATTCTTTTGTGTCAGGGAAGTGAGAGGCTTCGCGATCCTTGAAAAGTTGGCGATGAATCGCCGGTAATAACCAGCAAGACCAAGGAAAGAACGAATCTCGGTTGGAGTCGTGGGAACACACCAATTTTTCACAGCTTCCACCTTTGCAGGGTCAACATGAATTCCTTGGCTATTCACCACGTGTCCTAGAAATTGAACTTCCTCGAGCCAGAAGTCACACTTCGAGAACTTCGCGTACAATTGTTCTTTCTTCAACAACTCAAGAACTTGTCGTAAATGCAGTTCATGCTCGGTGTTAGTCTTGGAGTAGATAAGTATGTCATCAATGAAGACGATCACAAACTTATCTAGATAAGGTTTGCATACTCGGTTCATAAGATCCATGAAGACAGCAGGAGCATTGGTTAAACCAAAAGGCATCACCATAAACTCATAGTGCCCATAACGAGTACGGAATGCGGTTTTAGGGATGTCATCATCATGGACTCGTAATTGATGATATCCAGAACGTAGATCAATCTTCGAGAATATAGCAGCTCCTTGAAGTTGATCAAACAAGTCATCGATGCGAGGAAGAGGATAGCGGTTCTTGATGGTAAGCTTGTTAAGCTCACGGTAGTCGATGCACATACGAAACGATCCATCTTTCTTCTTCACAAAGAGGACAGGTGCACCCCAAGGCGAAGAACTAGGACGAATGAAACCCTTCTCGGTTAGCTCTTGAAGTTGACTAGAAAGTTCTTGCATTTCTGATGGTGCAAGTCGATACGGTGACTTAGCCACGGGGTTTGCTCCCGGTATTAGATCAATTTTAAACTCAACTTCACGCACGGGAGGTAGCCCACCAAGGTCGTCGGGAAATACTTCCGGAAAGTCTCGGACAATCGGAACGTCCTTGAGTTCTTTCCCTTTGACTTTTGTGTTGACCACGTAAGCCAAGAACGCCTTATAGTTCTTACTTAAACACTTTTGGGCTTGAGTGCAAGACATGAGTTTAAGCCCTTTGGAAGATTTTTCGCCGAACACTTTTAGAGTATCCCCAGATGATAACGGTATACGGATGCACTTCTCGAAGCAAACGATCTCGGCATGGTGTTTGGCTAACCAATCCATACCAATGATGACGTCAAAGCTCCCAAGTTTCATAGGGATAAGATCAATAAGAAAATCGTGGGTGTCAAGACTTAAGATGCAATCACGGATAACGACATCCACGGTGATCGGTTCTCCATCGGCAACTTCGACGGTGAGAGGTCTTTCTAGTTTCGTATGTGGCTTAGCAAGTACGGGTTCAAACTCTAATGAAACAAAACTCTTATCGGCTCCAGAGTCAAATAGAACGTATGCATAAGTGTTATTAATAAGGTACATACCTGTTCAAGGTTTAAGGCATTTAGCGATATAGGTATTGTATGAAAAAGACTTAGATCATAAACGTTAGGGTTGAATTTAGCATACCGTTCACCACATCGTTGTTTGCTTGTGCTTGATTAGTATTGATGTTGAAAGCACGTCCCCGGGCTTGTGGAACATTACCCGCAAGACGAGGGCATTGTGGACGCATATGACCAGGATCTCCACAATTATAGCAAGCACGATTGGTGACAGTTGTGGCGTTGTTAGGTGCATGACGACAAACCGCAACCAAGTGACCGTATTTGCCGCATAAGGTACAGATGCGGCACGGGGCGTTCCCCGGATGATGATACTTACAGGTGTTGCACATAGGTTGAAGGCCAGCATAAGTCCCAGCCACAGGCACTTGGGTCACAGGTGTAGCCGTGGGTACCAGTTGTCTTTGAGATGGTTTGGGTGCAGCCACAGCATAATTGCGTGTTGGCGTAAACTTGCGCTTCTTATTGTTGTTGTTGTGGTTATAAGATGGTTCAGCTTTGGTTTCCTTAATAGCTTCAGTAACCGCCCTTTCCACTTTCTTTGCACCCTTCACAGACATGGTGCCCGCTCGTATGTGATTCTCGGTGAGTTGAGCGGTAATAGTAATGGCTTCTTCCAAAGTTGTGGGTCGGCTACCCACCACGGCATCTTGGATTTGGGGTGGTACACCCTTGATGAATTTTTCAATGTTACGAGGTACAGTGTCGACCATGTGAGGCAACAGGATGCTCAGCTCGTGGTGCCTGGTTGAATAAGTTAGGTGATCACCACCGTCTTGTTTTAGATTCCAGAACTCCTCCTCAAGCTTTTGTATTTCACTCCTTGGGCAAAACTTGGCGATGGCAATGGTCTTGAACTCTTCCCAAGTGAGTGCTAAAATAGCATCAGCTCCTCGATTTCTTTTCTCGCTATTCCACCAGGTAAGTGCCCTTTGTTGTAGCATACTTGTGGCATAACGAACTTTGAGTGCCTCGGGACACTCACAGTTGACGAAAGTGTTCTCCATACTCTCGAACCACTCAAGAAGACCAGTGGCTCCTTCCTTGCCACTAAAACTAGTGGGCTTGCAAGAGCTAAAGTTCTTGAAAGTGCAGGTACGGGTGTTCCCTTGTTGATTGTTGTTATTCTCTCCATGAGCACCACTATTGTTCCCATTAGTGTTGTTGTTGCTATTAGCCATCAGGGTGCTATTAAGCTCAGCAACCATGGTTGGGAGTACAGCAGCCATTTGTCGGGCAATCATTGCTGCAAGCTTACGGTCGGAACTTCCACGCTTTCCATGATGACGAGACATGCTGGATATACAAAATGTGTTAGTTACGGGAGTGAGGATAACAAAGGATAGTAGTTTAGACAAAAATAAGCTAAGGGTTGTAAGGCACACGGAATGATTCCATTTTGGTAACGCATTACCATTTGGAAACGTTGACACGTCAAGGTGAATTGACCCATTTGCCTTAGAGATATGTGTATTTTGACCATAGTTTATCACTCATCCCAGAAATCCCCAGGTAGCGTAACGGGCCCCTCAATGAGATTTATACGAATACGCTTGCCTTAGCCCGAGGGCTTTTTGCCAGGAAATCCAGAATACAGGTGTCTATGTGTCACACAATATTTCTTAGGTTCATGAAATCAAAACCTTGATGAGATTTATATAGATTAGACATAACGCCTAGAGATCCAAGTCATAAGCATAAGTATACGATTCCACGTGTCGTCGAGAATAAGATTAAGAGATTTCATGTTCGGGGAGAGTCTAAGAGTCAAATGTAAGTTTTGGGAGACATGTAGCAATGTTTAGGCAACCCTATGCTAAGGCATCAAATTGCACATAAGGAGACATAGCATTATGTAGCTTGCAAACAATATATAATTCCAAGAATAATAATATTATTCTATGAGGTTCATGCATAAACTATAGTCTAGGTCACCATTTCTAATAACCTAAATCCCTATAGTTATGGGCTCTGATACCAATCTGTCACACCCCAACCTTGACGGCGGAATCGTCGAAGTGTGAGGGTTAAGATTGTTCACAGCCACATAACGCTATCCTTAAATGAAAATAATATTATCATAAGTTTCAAATGAAATACATTCATCAGTCTCAAATATAAAAAAAAGTTCCAAACAATACAAAACATAGCATAAGCATTTTATTCATTTAACTAGGTCCAAATCCTAGTTTATTGCAAGCTTCAAATGATGACTTCAAGCGTGGGCATTTCCTGAAACATGTTAAAAATAACGGGTCAACTATAAAGTTGGTGAGTTCCCAAGGGTTTCACATACATAATATACCATGGATTTCAAGTAGCAATTCATGTCATAGGTTATGAGTTAGCAAGTTTATAAAGCACATATAGTACAATCAAACCTCGACTAGATTATATGTTTATATGAGTGGCTAAGTGTACTTGGTTCCCTAGTGCACAAGCATACGGCTCCTAGGAGTCGGCAATACATCGACTTTAGCACCAAATAGGCTTGTCAGGCCCAAAGATCTAAGACGTCGCCAGGCTAGCAATAGTTAATGATTGTAAACAATATATGTAACTCTTATAAGACTTACAATAACACAAATAACCATGACAAAAATAAAAGTATGAATTGCATGTGCTTTTATAAGATCTAAACGTTTATAAGTGTATGTTGAGTAATGTAACATGTTTCACCCCAAAACGGTGTGAAATAGCATAAAAAGGGGCAAGGAAACTCACTTGTCAATTAAGTATATAATGAAGATCAATAAGAATAATATATGTCGTTCCAAGATAAAACGTCACAAGGCACCTAGATAGATAAATATTACAAGATTTAGGTTAATAATAAGATTAATGGGTTAACATGAACTAGGGTATTAGAATTTTAGGGATTTTTTTATAAAGTTAGTAAATTCTTATAAAAAGTCCATTTATGAAATAAAATTCATTTTTAAGAAATTGATCTTTTGTAAATAACTTGTGATTTTATTTATAAGATTTTATCTAAATTCTATAATTATCATGATTAATCCTTAAACATAAGGTCCAATATCAATTTAATACCTTTAAGTATTACATAACAATCTAATTTTTATAAGAATATTTAATTATGACATTTGTAAATAATTTTATATTAAAATATCAACATGTTTTACAAGAATAAATTTTTAAGAATTATATAGATGACTTTAAAAATATTTGGGGTTTATAAAAGTCGTTTTTATAATTATTATAAATTTTCTATATTTAATTTAAGGCCAAAAAGCTTTAAAAAAATTACAAGAGGGTGCCCGGGTTCGAACCCGGGACCTCTTGCTTAAGAGGGCAGTGTCTTACCAGTGAACCAAGGCCGCAGCCGCGGTTGAGGTTGGTTTAAAATTAATATAACCCCATTTAATCAAAACCCCCAAATTCCATATAAACTCTAGAATTGATTAGGGCCAAATTGGAGGTTAAATCGAATCGGTTATCAGAAATACTCATGGGGCTTTTGTTCCCCATGTTTAACCGAGTGTATACATGTATTTAATTTACCCGAATGATGAAAGATTGGGGATGAACAAGATGATGAAGAAGCCGAGACTGACGAAGTGATCGCTTGATGTTCAAATGATAATGTTAATCCAATTGGTTGCACAGAGAGTTTCCAATGATGCTAATGATAGAAAGCCCTATGTTAATTGCAGGTTAGAAGGCCCGGAGGGTGGTGTTCGAGTATTGAGTATGTTGCGGTTAGAGGAGAGGTCGAGCAGGTGTGTTGTGTAGATTTCAAGTGAAATTGAAGGCTGAGTTCGATTAGAAATAGGTATATGATCGTTCATGTGTTGTTAATTGTATTATTATTGAGGTTTAATGGTTTAACGGCTCTAGACTTAAAGGTCGACGGTTACCCGCTTCAATAGGTTCATAATTCGGCTTTAAAGGTGTTTTAAATTTCATAATGATGTTCGAATCGTGTTCACGAAGCATTTGGAACGATTTGGCCTAAAAACGGACGTGTTTTGGTGGTTCTGGAGCCTCGCCGGCGCCGCGCCGGGCTTGGCCGGCCGGCCGCCGGAATTACGGGGAGAGAGAAGGGAGAGGGGAGTTGGTTTTGGAATTTTGCACTTGTGGTCCCTGTAGTTTAGTTTTTGTTAAAAAAATCCCAAAACCTTGTTTTTAGTTTAAATTAATTTACGTTTTCAGCCCCTGAGGTTTTACCCTTTTATTATTTTAAGCATAAACTTTCATTTGAAGTTTTCAAAATGACAAAACATCCCCTTAACCTCAATTTATCTTTAAGTTCTAAACATTTAAAAGATTTATACCTTAATAGCAATAATTATTATTATCATTATTATTATAACTATTATTTTAGTTGTTTATTATAGTTATTATTATTATTATTATTATTATTATTATTAGTATTATTATTATTATTATTATTATTATTATAATTAATATTATTATTTAATTGATTTGGAAATTTTAAGTAAACAAGGAATGAGACAAAAATAGCCCACAAAGTTTCTTAAATGGTATAAAAAGTCCTTACAAGATTTTAACGAGGTTAACTTATATTTAACGAAAATACGAAATGTTACATTAGATATTTCAAATAATAAGTTATAATAAAACATATACTAGTTTAACCTGGTTCAAATCTTCGATATGTGGCACCTCATTCAAATCTGGAAGCTTCGGCTTTTGATAATGATCTCCCGAACCCGACATTGTTTTCGAATTAACGCGTTTTTGGAATGACGAAGGCTGAAAAATCTCGAGTGTTGGATGAATGAAAGCTCAAAATCCAAGGTCGATTAAAAACTAAAAATTTGGATTATGAAATTGCGAATTTTCAGTTTGGAAATGGATATGCGATTGTTCGAAGGTGAAAGGTATTTAAGGTGAAATTCTGGGGCACAAACCGTCACGGTTTGGCCTCCACGTGACGGTTTGTGCCGGGAATCCCGGCCTTTTGTCAAAATCACGTCTACCTCGTACCTTAAACTGAGACCTTGTACCCTAGAGGTCACGGTTTGGCCTCCACGTGACGGTTTGGTGACCGCTTTTCAACTTTAACAGCCCATTTTGTCATTTTGTCATTTTGTTGTTACGAGGTCACGGGGACTACCACCCCAAACCGTGACAGCAAGACCATGCGGTCACGGGGACAAACACCCCAAACCGTGACAGCAAGCCCATGCGGTCACGGTTAGGTGCCAAAATGTGACCGCAAGACCTAACCGTGACCGTTTGAACCGGCCCACCCCCAAAAACCCATGCGGTGTCCCCATTAGGACCCAAAAAATATCATTCATAAAAATAGTCATTACTTTGTAGGTTATAAATTTGTATTAAAACAAAGATAGAAATAACAAGTCGTAACGGTATATCCAATATTTAGAAAAAAGTTACAATGATGTGAAAAATGTGAAAAAAATTAACACATATATTATATTTAACCACGGGTTTGGATTGTGCATTAGAGATACTTGCTTATGAATTAAATTTACCTCGAAACATAGTTATAAGTTATCACATCTTAACAATATATTCGAAACATAGAAATGCATTACGTTGTTATGAAAAAAAACTAAAAAACTATTTTCCATAAAACATTAACACCATAAAAATATTTTTGTGTGGTGTGACAAGTACTAGAAGAATAAAAGTGGGGGTCTTAGTGGAAGGTGTATATGATGGTTGCTAAATCTAGTAAAAGATGGGACCAAACCACAACACATAACATGGTCTCACCCTGACATGACCCTTGTGATCCGCATGCGCAACACTATTTAACCAACCCAACCTTAAGTTTTAGATCAACCTTTTTTCATGACCGGAATATCACACTAACAACGTTTATAGCGTGAACGGTTTAGGGTACATATGTATCGGGACACGTTAATATATGTCAATTTTAAGTATAAAAATGCGATAATATCATAAACATTCATGCTTAATTTCTAGATGAAATAATCATATTAGCTAGTGGAGGAGAAAAATAGATGCTTTGAAAGTTTGCACATTTAAAGAAATAGAAAAGAGTTTATTATGTTGTGGTAGTTTATACTTAAATTGATTATGTATCGTACATCCCTTCACATACATATAGAAGCCATTTGTGAAATTTTATAGAAAGTAAAACTATAAGAAAAACAAAGTGCACTTCTTTTATTCGCTATGTAAACCATTTGCTTAATATGCAAATATGTCATGTTACCTGTTATAACTAGTCCATTTAACCTGCTACATATACTCATTAATATGGTATTTTTTGTTTTTAATTATATTCATTTCATTACATTACCTAGTTATACATGTTTAAAAAAATAAATTTGTAACTTTTTTAGAACAACTAATAATCTACTCATATTAATCACTTATTGATCTGGTGTTATTTGTTTAGTGCTAAGCATAGTTAATTTTTTTCTTTTTATATGTTTATGGATATATAATAAGAATACTTTCAGATGTGTTTGTATTGCAGGGATTTAGAGCTTAAAGAGCATAATTTGAATGTCTTAATGTATGCTTGAAAGGTCAATGGAACCAAGGATGTTCGTACAAGTGAAGACGAAAAAATTGGGATTAAAAATGTCAAAAACGAGGTTCCAGCGCATAATGTTTTGACACCGGCGCACTAACTAGTAACTAGTGCATTGCAATGGAAAGAGCTGAGTTTTAATAGAGACCAGCGAACTATACGCTGCCCCTCAATCAGCCCCCGAATTTTTGGGTTTTTCTATTAAGGATAAAACTTAGGGTTTCGACCCAACCTTCACACACGCGATTTTTGGATGATTCTAAGGCGTTTTTAGTGTTCTTTTCACTACCAATTCACCCAAGATAAGCTCCAACAACATCAATTCAACCTTGAAGATTGAATCATGTCGATGAGCGGCTAAACCGTTCAGGATCGTTTTCGTGTAGATAGTTTTTGTAAGTGAAGCAACATGCTTAGTTTAAATTGGGTTTTTGGTTTGTTTTCTTGTTGACACCAGAATTCTATTGTATGTTTTGATTAATGTTCAACGATTCGTTTATGTTTAAGGATTTGTATTCTATCATTCGCATACGGTTTCTTGTATCGTGAGAAGTTTGATGTGTGTATGTGAATACTTGATATATATGGATTGGTAATTGTGTGAGTAAGCGAATCTTAAAAGTTTGTTTCACAAGTATCACTTTAATTGAACGATTTTGCAAAGTCATGTATATGTGATTTTTAACCAGTTCTCATTAAATCTATTGTGGATCTTTGAACTTAAAATTCGAAAGTGATTGCCTTTTCATTATTGTTTCAAAATCTTTAATCAAGTTTGATGCTTTCTTAATTGTGCTTTAAATTCATATTGTTTTTAAATAAAAACCTAAAAATATTTGTTTTTTGTATTTTTGTTCCGTATTTAGTTTTTTAAGTATAAGCTTTACACTTTTCACCAATTTATTGTGACGACGACTTTTACTTACCGTACTAGGTATAGGTATTAATTTCCTTTAAATTTTTTATTTTGATTCAAACATGACAACTCGATCACCTATACATGCACATTGTAGGATTTAAACTCTCAAGCACTTGAACAAATATATATATATATATATATATATATATATATATATATATATATATAAACATTACCACCAAAACATCCCCTTGAAGACATAAGTTTTTAACTAGCGATCAGTTCAACGTGTCAAATATAGATGACTACGAAATCTGTCTTAACCAAAGAAACCAACATTTTGAATTTTGAGACTTGTAACATGTCAAGAAATTAAATCCTTAAGGTTAAAAATTAAAATTGTGAAATTGTGTATTGTTTTGGGGCAAATTGTTGAAGATGGGCTGGGTCATAGAATGTGAGGTCCATCCTTTTGTACAATAATAAGGTTCTTAAAAGGCGAATTTGATTGGACTTTGGCATGTAAACCAAGTCCAATAGCTTTATTTTTCACCACCACCATGCCCACTTTATGCAATGATTCTCTCGAATATACACGTGTGTAGTTTTATTTTCAGAACCGTCAAAACACTTGTATGTTTTTTTAATGAAAATAAAGTGGAGTCTGAAAACTAATACTAGGCTTATTCCTTCACGCGCGTTGCGCGGTGAATGGACGCGTTAAACTTAAGCTCGGATAAGCGCAAACACATGTATTCTATTGATTATAACATTTTATACGTACGTGAACACTTTTTCAGCATCATACTTGCCGACATTCCAAAGTTACAAAAACAGGCTCGTAAAGAAATGTATCATCACACCCAAGAATTTTTCAAACGGGTTCCCACAAATCAATAATCAAAGGCATCATACTAACCAACAAAATTAACAATAACCTCACAGACAACAGGCTTTGACAGGGCGACATCACGTGTTATGAAGCTGATGGTTCCAAAAGAATGCGCCAAAGGAGTAATGAGTACACACCGAGCCGACTGATTTTGCTAAACTCGTTTAGTTATTAAAATAAGAACAGTAAAGAAGACATTAATTTGATTTACAGTAGACCGCATAAACACTATAGTAATACCAAACAATCGGCCAAAGATAGTAAAGTTTTTGAAATATCTAAGACATGTCAATACCCATAAAGAACAATTAGAACAAAAGTAAAAATATATTAAAGCCTCTCATAAATCCACCCATCAAGTTTCAAGCCATAGTTTCCATTTATAATAGAAAAACATAAATAGCACGTATGTCATAGTCAAATCATCAAGTTAGCCTTTCATTTTGATTCTATGATTCTGTATGTGTTAAATTCACACGCAGAGATATGCAAGTTAAAAGACTGCATGTGTGCATCAACACATCAAATGACAAAATAAGAACATAAATTCCGGAAAATTTGATACCTTGAAACTGAAAGTAATCTCGATCTCTTCTTCTCAAGTCAACATGGCCAGAATTTCTGCAAAATCCTCCATGGAATAAGGTCACTAAAACGATCGCAACGCCATTAAAATCCTCCAAATTAGGTCACAATCAAACGATTAGATGATTACTCCTAGTCGTCCGACATCCTCACCCTTTTCATCTAGAAACCCACCGCCGTAACCCGAATCAGAAACCTTTCCTCTCTGACATCTTTAGCTCCAATTATTTCTGCACGGTGAAAGTTAGGTCCTCTTTAAACCTCTTTTCTTCTACTTTCACCAAACCATAACTACTCCCCACAACCTACAACTCCATGTCAGATTTCAAAATTGCTCGGACTCTAACGGTGGTGAAGAATGTGGAGCATGGAGAGGCCAAAGAAACTGACGAAGGAGTGCGGTTGTGATATGTGGCTTGATAGATGAAAACCATGGGAGATCCATGAATATTCCATAGAATGATGATAGTGGTGGAAATGTGTTGCCGTTAGCCACCGAGATGTGGCGGATGTCGGCATCAGGTGTTTTGATATCGAGGGGTTGGTATGAGATTTGATATATAGGTCTTCGTCGGATAACAGTTAATGGCCGATTACACGATCAAGATCTGCGTGGTCGAAGCGATGAGTGTGGATTTCATCGTTTTGGTTTGATGGTGGGTCATCCATTCCGGCAACTCAAGACACACCTCTACAATCACAGTACCTCATCAACATCACAACCCTAATACCTTGGTTAAGCTCCACGTGTTATATAGAAGGACAGTCGTGGAGAACGTGGCGAGAGGAGAAGCAGTGTGGCATAAGGAGGAACAGGAACCCAAGTAGATACGCAGAGAAAATAAATGAACATCTCAGATACATAATCCCCCTTGACCCACTAAACGCCAAGTTTTGCTACTGTTTATCAAGTTTCTAAATTCATAGTATATATATAATATAATATAATATAATTTACATTTGTTCAAATAGAAAATGTTTTCTTTCAAAACCATTTCCGTTTTCATATAAATTTACATGGGTGTTCAGGAAAGAACTTATACGTAACCGTTTATTTAGATTGTTTGAAAACTTTTAGAAAAATGGAAATGAAACTTCGATGAAAATATATTAGGCTTGCAAAGAATGATGCTTTTGAATTTTAACAAGTGAATAAAAAAGTGACTGATATCAATATTGGGAATTGACTTTTGCCCCCTGTAAAATAACTAATTCGAACAAAGACACGACGTAGAATAGATGAGCTCTTGGTTGATGTTCTAAGTTGCCCGGGGCGGTTCAAGCATTGCGAAGCTTAAAACATTAAATGTCCAAATTATATAAGCCGTGGTAACGGACGTGGTAACTAAAATCTCCAAATTCGATAATTATCACACAACTAAAACTCTGTTTTGAAAATCTAAATGAAATCAGCAAACCGAAATCAGCTAAGCTTCAGCTTTAGCTAATTTCAATTAAGCAGAAACATTGAACTATTGAAGAAACAATAGGGCAGAAACATCAAATCACACTCTAGGGTCGATTACCTTTGATAATTTTAAGTGCACCGTATGTTGTTTATCAAAACTAGTTCCAAGTATCAAAAAAACACCAGAATAGGTCTAACAATATTGGATAGTAAGACATAGAGACCAAATATGTTGATGTTAATCCATCAATTTTAGAGGATACAACTTTAAAGAAAATTCAATATGATCAACTTCTATTTCCAGCTTCAACTTCTAGCCATTAAGGTTTCGGAAGAGCTCAGGAAGATGAGCATTGGTGAGTTTTGTCCTTTTACTGATCTCGGTCTTCTTCTTCTTCTTCTGTTTTGGTTTGTTTAAGATATTACCATTCTGAGCCATAACTCTCCTTTTAGCTGTGTTTGTGGCTGGCTTCATCCCATTCTTCTGTAGGTCCCGCTCAATATCCAGCATGTCACGTGGCAACTCAATTGACCTGAATAACTGTTTCAGTTCATCATCAACCTTGATGGGGACTCTAGGGTCGTTTGGGTACGCTATGTCTTCCTGTGAGTCGAGATTTGATAGTAGCCAAATCTGACGTGCAGCTTTCAGGGCCTAAGCAATCATCAGTTTCCTATTCAACCAGATGCCCTAGAACTATATTAAAAAAACTGCCAATATACCTGTAAATCTTCCATGACAGTTGGGTATGCATCTTTAAGATCAGCAACAGCAATACCCTCTGCAAATGTCCTTATTAATCTTAGAAGTTCTTTCTGGTCTCTCACGTTATGCTTTGACTGTAAGTAACAAACCACATCCCCAAAATACAAGTTTATTTTCACAACAAGATAAACAACTGGTATCATAAAAAGATTAAGATTACCTTATAAGAGAAACGCTTTCCATCATAAGTAACTTTAGGGTTCTTTGCCAAACTTTCAAACACTGCCTTGTTGCCTTTGACATCAACATAACATGCTTCATTTATTTGTTCAGCTGTAAAGGACTGTCTTGACTGTAAACATTACCAAAACTAGGTTATTTAAAGTGTAATATTTACCCAGCAAAAAGGGCGTACCTGGTGCTGCAAAGAGCTCCCGCGTTTTCGCAGGGTCCAGGGAGGGTCCGTCCCATTTAAGGGAAGATGTACGCGGTCTTTCCCCCACATTTTGTGGGGAGGCCGTTTCCACGGATCGAACCTGAGACCTTCGGTCCCTTAGGAACAGCTTTTACCGTTGCGCCAAGGCCCGCCCTCTTATATTATAATATAAGACCCAGCAAAATATTATAATATCAAATATATCCATTTAAAAATTCATGACATCTATACCTTTCCTTTATTTAATAATTTAGATTTTACGAGTTCAAAGTGTAATGATTAGGACTTAGGAGAAGGGTATGATAGGCATAATGTATGTTGTAGTTAACAAAATGGGTAAATATGATATTTTAAATGTTTTGAATGCTATTTGATATTAATTTTTCTTGTTGGATAAATATGGTCCTGTGCAAGTTTTTTAGGGGTATATATGAAACTACAACTTATAGGCACCTAAAGAAAGAGTATTATTTAATACAATTATATCTCACTATTCCCGTATCCTGCTTTATTTCTATGTATTTAAAACACAATTGTCCCGATTAGTTTTGGAACACAGTAAATTGCCTATTCAATCCACCTGGTACTCAAAAACAAATCCATCATGGCATATTCTACAAAACTAAAGATAATAACCAATTAAGCACATATAAAAGGAGATTAGTATGTACCTCAAATAGTAGATCAATCACTCGCTTGATTTGAGCTCCTACGGGGCTCTTCCTTACATTATTAATATGTTGCAACCTCTCAGTGTCATTAGAGAATTTAACAGCAGGAACAGGTGATTTCACCAATGTGCTTGCAGGCGCAACTCTAGGAGCAGGAGTTGTTGTCTTACTGCTTGTTTTAGAGCCAGCAATGCTCTTAAGAGTTGACTGACATTTTTCTTGTTGCTTCTTGAATCTATTTAAGCTTTCTTGCAAGGATCCCATTTAAGAGTCCAAAGCTAGATATCAAAAAAAAATCTGTTCAAAAAAAATAAATAGAAAATTTCAAGCATCCTAAGCCCAAGCAATATATACAAATCTAATATATTTGGATCAACTAAAGATATAAGTGCTAAAATTCAAGTAATATGGTAATGTTCCATTATTAAAATAACACAAAAAAGAAAACTAGATATCAAAAAAAATCCGTTCAAAAAAAGTAAATAGAAAATCTCAAGCATCCTAAGCCCAAGCAATATATGCAAATATAATATATTTGGATCAACTAAAGATATAAGTACTAAAATTCAAGTAATATGGTAATGTTCCATTATTAAAATAACACAAAAAAGAAGCTACCTCAACGTTAAATTGGCACTAGTTTTGAATCCAATTACAAGATGAAACTTTCTATAGCATAGATCTACCTCTGCATTTATACTAATTTTGACGCTGCAGACCTAACTCGCTCAGAAACACTATCAATGAAAAAACCTACGAGTATAGGAAGATCCCATTGAGCGAAGTTTAAACCTAAGACCTTAATCACAAGCCCAAACCATCACCCCATACCATTAGACCAGAAGGGAACTATCCATATAGCTATACGTACACCAAATTCAACTCTACTGGACGAGAGACTTATTTGATCAAATCTGAATAAAATAAGGACCGAAAACTGAAAAAGTCGGTTAAAAAGAAAAAAAATATGAAGACGTTGCAGGCCATCATCATTTCATCTCCTCCTTCCTCTATATATAGACTTCTCTGCAACTTCACTCAAACCCAAGGAAAACGACTCAACCAGGATCCGACCCGACCCTCCTTCCCTCTTCCGCCCCGGTGGAGAGTGGAGCTTCATTCAATCCATATTCATAATCATCGATCACAACAATTACAGGTTTTTATGATATGATTATATCTATACATGTGTGTTTACATGTTATAAGTACTTTCACTGATAACGATAATTACATAATGTTAAGTGATAAGGTGAATAGCTCATGTTTGCAGCTTTAATTCGTTATTTGCTGAGTGTATTTTGAATTTTAACTTCATGAAATGGAATTTAATTTGCTCATCTGAAGAAATCAATGTGTCTGTTAAGGTGCCCATAGTGATAAATTAAACCATTACGCTAAGAAATCTCATCTCATCACATATTCACATTACCAAGCAAATCAAAACAAATTTCCGAAAGCAGAATTGCTTAAACTTCAAATCAGCACAAAAAATAAAAACAAAAAAGCCGATCGATTATTCGATTGCCCCCACCACAAAAACCCCCAATTCTGAGGATCTGAATCCCATCATCAAACAACAACAGCAGCAGCAATCCCCAAAAGGAAAGAAAAAAACATAAACACCAACAGAATCACACAATTAGAGATGCAATTGGAAGAATTCAGAGACTAACCAAGTAACGAGACGAACAAGGTCGGTGAATCCTTAGGTTTCCGTTTGCGATGATCACTGGTAGCTGCGAATTTTGTCAAGATGTGAAATTGATTGATCGAATGCATTTGATAAAGAGAGTATCATACAAATATGTGAAAAGTGATGAAGATTCGCATACCTTGTCTGCAACAAGGGTTTGAGAGGAGGGATGGAGAATGAAAGCTTCGTGAATGTGCACACGAGGTTTGCTTATTTATATGCTTTAAATTTTTGTATGTTATGGGCATGTTTGGATTCCATTTGAAATTTTCTTTTAACTTATTTAACGGGTAAAAATATAAAAATATTTCTTCAAATAAATCAATAAGCTAGAAATTTTAACTTATTGACTTATTTAGAGTGACTTTTATCATTTCACCCTTCAAAAATTAAAAAGTCCTTTTGAAATGAAAAGTCAAACATGGTCTATATATCGAGTAAAGTAATTCTTCTTAATTTTATAATATCTTAAAATACATCTCTCATATATTTTATATATAGTATAAATTTTTATATTATTACGCATTATACTATTATAGACTCTCTACCTTTTTATATTATCTCTTTTATATTTTTTTGATGACTTATATATTATTACGTATTATTACTTATTACTAAAATTGTTTTTATTGTGTGAATAACTATTATAATTACTTTAAATATTATTATTATTATTATTATTATTATTATAGTTATTATTATTCTTATTGTTTGGTAAATATTATTTAGTTAATAATATATACTTGATTTAAATAGTAAAAATATAAATAAAAAATATAAATATAATGTTAATTTAAATTATTATAAATAAAGTAATACTTAATATAATGAATTTAATCATATGCATTAACTCATATATTAATTATAATAATTTTATTAAAATAATTTCAATTCAATGTGATAAAGAGTTGAATCCACCACCGACCAAACATTTTAATTAGAATAGTAATCCCTACAGAAGATTACAAGCAAAATAGTTAATTTACACTTGACTTTAAACTAGTTGATGAAAAATAATTTCAAATGACAACAGAAAACTAAAGATATATACTTCAATTCAATGTGATAAAGAGTTGAATTTTTTTTAAATCGACAATAGAAAACTTAATACACTTCGTTACTGTTTTATGTGATAAACAAAATCTTAATTTTTTTTAAAAATAGTCCATAATCGAAAATTTTATTCGTCTAACTATCTAATTAAACACTTTAATACGATATGTAAGCAATCTAATAGTAAAAGTTTTTATAGGTTATGTAAGTTTTGAAAACTTTTTAGATACATGTGATTGTTGATGTATATACTGTTACTTATTAAAACGATTATTTTGACTTTAGCTTTCCCTTCAAATGCAAGATCCTGAGCACCGTGTGAAGAATGACATTGTGCATCGTATGAGCAACTAAGTGTTAATGACTATTGAACACGTGTGTAACTATTATTCAACACATGACATATTAATTAAAGGATTACTTTGACTCTATCTCTCCTCTTAAGTTAATACAAAGTCTTGAGCACCGAGCGAAGAATAACGTTGTGCATCATATGCGCGATCACGCGTTAATGATTATTCAACACGTGCTAACTATTATTCTACATGTGTTATATCAATTAAACGATTACTTTGACTTTAGATCTCCCTTTAAATGCAAAATGTTGATGTTAAAATTTATGTATATTTTCAATTCAATATGAAACATATGTTAAATGATTATAATTAATATTGGATTATTTTGTTATCTTTTATGCATGTTATGGGCTGCTCTTGGATTGGAGTATTTTGGGCTTGTAGCAGGCTAGCAGCAATGTTGATGGGCTTATGGGCTGATGCAAAGTGCCTATCATTAGGCTTGTTATAAAGACTTGTGTTTGAGAAGTGAGAGGGAACAATGCATAATGTTTCTCTATTTTTCTTCTTCGTCTTCTTCATATTATCAATAAATAATTTAGAGTTGTAGAAGATCTGATCATCTTGAAGACACAACTTGTCATCATCTTTATTTTGGTCAATAACGACTCTCACATCTATTTTCCAACCGTTTCTTATCTTGAGTCATTCTCTTTATCTACAAGATTTCATCATCATATGTTAGAGAAATCATTGGTCTCATTATTTGTATTTTGTCATCCATCATGTTGATGGTTGAGTCTGCTTTCTATTGGTATTGTTTTGTTTAGTTTCATCTGAGTGTGGGTTTCTCTCATTTGATTTGGGATAATAGAATCGAGCATATTAGTTTCTTGACAGTTGAGCACCAAGCGAAAAAAGCCATTGTGTATCATATAATCGACCATGTGTTAATGATTATTCAACATGTGTTAACCATTATTCAGTATGTGTCATATTAATTAAACGATTACTTTAACTCCATCTCTCCCTTTAAATGCAGAATCTTGAGCGCCAAGCGAAGAACGACGTTGTGCATCGTATGAGTGGCCACATGTTAACGAATATTCAACACGTTTTACCATTATTCAACACATGTTAGCTATTATTCAACATGTGTCATGTTAATTAAATGATCATTTTGACTCTAGCTCTCACTTTAAATGCAAAATCTTGAGTATCGAGCAAAGAGTGACGTTGTGCATCATATACGTATGAATGACCATGTGTTGATGACTATTTAGCACGTGCCAATCGTTATTGAACATGTATCATATCATATCTTACTTTTAATGCCCCAATAAGAAGGAATATCTAGGTTGAATCAAACATATGCAAGTTATGTGGAAATAAGGAGAATTGTTTGTTTCTATGCTCATCGTGTATTGTTTCTTATAAGATTTTCTTTTTGTATGTTTAAGGTTTTAGTTTTTTTCTAACCAGTTTTTCTTAAGAAATTTATTGTTTCAAAAGAAAAAAAAAGTTTTCATCCTAGACCGTACCTATTAATGTCCATCTTGTTCTTATCTTTAGATTTTGTCAAAGATTTCAATGTTTGACTTTTTCAGTAGACTTTCAGACCACGGCCTATCAATTTTGACTTTAGGATATAATTTACTTCTATGACTCTTAAAGTCAAAATAAAAACATTATCTGTTAGGTTCTAAATTAATGGAATTTTTATTTGTACTTATTCAGTTATTTACATGTAGGAAAATTATTTGTATCTAGAATCCAGGAAGCTTTTAGATATTTCTCCCCAAATAATCAACATCCCACCATTGTTTGACTTTGACCTTCATACGATTGAACTTGAAAATTGAGGTCTTATATTATTGTCACAGAAAACCACCAAAGGGGTTGAGCCTCCATTTGAATCGGCCAGTTATGTTGTCGACCAGTTGAACCAATAAACAGGGTCGATAGTTTGGACTTTGTACCCGATATTCAATCAAATGTATATTCATTATTTCTTTCAAGATCTTATTTTCTTACTAAATGCTTCAAATTTTATTTATTCTATTCTCTACCTTTTTAACATTACAAATCCACAACAAAAGATAAAGTATTTTCATATTTTGTATTAGTTTAAATCATTTATGACACCATCATGTATTTAAGACGATTCTATCAGTAAGGCGGCCATTTCAATGGTCCATAAGCTGTTACGAAAACATTCCACAAAACTTAGTACAATTCAGCATAGACCAAAAAGATACAAAATCATAAAATTTACAGCTTACAATACCAAAAAGATACAAATGTAACTTGAAAATGATACACAAACAACAACACAAGATATCTTAGCATAAAGATGAACACAAAAGCTAATGAACTCACTTTCTATGGAAACTGTGTAGTGATCTTGGAGAACCCTCAAACAGATCCAAGAGAAAATTCTCAAGATCATCAGCACTATACTTGATATACTTCTCACTGATATTATGTGCATGCCTACCAACGAAAGTTCGATAAGCTTGAATCACCTTGAGTGACATTGAGATCCTGACATCTTCACAAAGTTGACTATTCGGTATTGACCATCCAGTTTGACTTTTGTAAATTTCTTCAAATGCAGTGTAGAATGCCTGCAGCCTATCTTTAAGAAGAGTTTTGGAGATTGAACCTGAATTACCTGAATGATAGAGCCCCTCATCGCGAAGTAAGTTCAAGATCGAGCTCCATGTGGATCTTTCATAACCCATCGCGTGTTGCTGAAATTTCCAGTTATGTTTTCGGATCCAGTTATCACCGAGCACTGTCCTTAACTCTGACCCTTTGACTTTTTCAGCCATGTAATTGATGTTGTTCATCAAGAAAAGGTGTCTCAATGCTTCTTCTTTGTATAATCTTGATTTTTCCTCGAGGTTGGATTCAAGAATTGACATTAGTGATCGGAAATGCAGCCCCATTGGAGATAAACATGAGTTCTCATTGATGCTATCATCTTCAAAGGTGGAGCTTGTGTCTGGTGAAGATGATGAATCTTGATCTTCACTATGGTCCTTTAAAAGGGTATTTAGGGAATAACTATAGTCGATGAGGGTACGAATGTAGTTCATCACATATCGAGTGAGATGGTGGATCCCACCTCCAGGAAAAGCCGCATTTGACACGTTTGACCCCACTGCGTTCTTGAAATCAAGAAATGTTGCAGTAACACAATCACCAACTCGACTAAGCACATCCTGGAATTCGGTTCTTAAGTATGATCCATTTTCATCAGGATAAAAAGACTCGATATCTGGTGTAAGATCTACCAACACTTCATACATGTCTAGAATCCTGAGTAATTTCTCGGGTTGGTGAGTTCCAACCGCAATCGCCTCTGCAAAATTTAGAAGTTGCAAGATAGAAGCTTTTGATGACTCAGCAAAACAGAATGAGGCTACAGATTCACTTTGACCAAAAATCTGCTCACACAAAGACTTCTCGCTGGCAAGATAAATCCTTACAAAGATTTCAATACTTTTGTCCATCGTTGATCTTGGAATTCAATGTAGCCCATTCCATTTTCAAAACATCTTCGATGCTTGTTTTTTCGGCTTCAAGAATGTATAAACAATCATCTAAAGCATCTTTACGGACACTGATGAATGCTTGAGTACATTCTTTATCATAATTTGAATCAAACATCAATTTAGCAATACTTTTCAGATCAGGAATAACATTAGGATTGACCAAATCCATGATGAAAACCTCAGATCCTCGGCTTATACTATCTCTTTGAACCGAATCATCAACCGAGTCATCCCCAAAAGAGAACCTTGAGCTATCATCCAACCCATCATCTTCAGTAGACCGAAAGGAAAAACGTTCAGGCTCAAAGTTTTGCCTGTTATGAACAAGCATATGCTTGAATTCCTCCTCAACTCTAACCATAGATGTCTGATGAACATCATTAGCCTTTCTCAAAAGCTCATGTTCTTCGCTGTTTTTACCTGGATTCAAACCCTCTAACCTCTCAATCAACATTCTAACCTCATCCACTGCCTTCAAATACTCCTTAGCTTCATCATGCCCCGAATTCCAAATCATAGATTGACCAACCTCCCATGTCATGACCTTGTGATGTATCGAATCAATCCGCCCCTTCATATCACTCAATTCTTCATTCCCACCTTCTTCTTCATCTCTATCTTCAGTGATCTTCGCCATAACCGCCAATCGCGCGCCTAAATCTTCCAAGATTCTCATCACTTTATCAGATAACTTCTTGTTAGACTCCAATTCCCTCAGAATAAGCCTAGCTGCAGCTACCAATTTCTCTTCTTCAGCTGTCTCCATCATGGGATTACAACTTCCCATCACAAAACCCACAAAAGAATCAACAAACACCACACAGATACACACAGTTTTAAGCCCCAGATACGCTATGAACTCACTGAAGAATTTCTCCGAACACCTGGCGTGCAAGACTTAAAATTTGTGCCCTAAATACATACGCTAACAAAAAGACCCAAAAAGACCCATAAAGAAGATGAATCTTGAAATCAAAGTATATGAAAAAACACCCAAAAGGCAACAATATGAACAAGTCAAGAACAGCAGATCCCAAAACTCATGGTCAAATAAAACACGAAGAATAATCAAAAGCACCCAATAAACTAATCAAAAGAAACTCGATTTCCCAGAACGTGATGAATAATTAACTACTCACAAAACTACAAAACTAAACCTTATGGGTGCATGTGGGTGTTTGATGAGGTGACAGAAGGGGACAAAACAAACCCCAATTGAAGCTTTAAATATCAAGAAAATTGTGGGGTTTATGGGTTAGATCTTCGAACAAATAAGCTGTCAATGGCATCTCCTCTTCTTTGGGAATTTTCAAGTTTGAAGATTGAATACAACTGGTGGTGATTGCCGATTGGTGTTGTTGCCGTTGGATAATAATAATAATATTATTTGTGAATTGGTGTTTGCCAGCGAGTGATACGCCGTAGATGAAGCATCTGAGGGGTTGGGTTGACGTGGCGGGGTTTTATTGGTGGGTGCTGAAGGATGTGGTTGGTCAAAGGTCAATGTTGACGAATGTGAGTAACCGTTGTATTTGACTTCTAAGTTGTTTTCTTGTGTAATGTTTTCCTAAATGCTAGGTATAATACTAAAATTATAAAAAAAAAAAAAACTCATTGGGTTACTCGTTGGTACATGATTATTCATGACCTGTCGTGTTCATAGGTTTATTCATAAATTGAAGATTATGCTAAGCATTTACCTAGTCCGATGTATTCATAGGTTTAATCGTAAATTGGATGGTGTATTTAGGGAGGAGAGGATACTATCCTGGATTACTCTGAAATTCACCAATCAAACACTGACATATCATAATTACTCTGAAACTACCCTGAAACACACAAAAAGCGGGAAATGTAACCCTGAACTACCCTGGAACTTTTATTTTAATATTAAAATAATTCAAAAGAAAATTAACTTTTATTAAAAAATAAAAATTACAATAATTCAAATAATAAAAAATACAAATACAAATACAAATACAAATACAAATACAAATACAAATACAAATACAATAAATAAATCCTAAAATATATAAACTAAAAATCACAAGACTAATTATATTTATCGCCTATTTTTCGTTTCCGGTCTAATAAAAACTAATTTTTTTAAATATTACGGTCATATTAACGGCTATAAAGCCGTTATTTTCCTAGGCAACACTCGGTGATTAGTATCCAGTTCAACAACCCGACGGGTAACCGCATGGGGTGGCGGTGGTGTACCTGAGAGGGTACCCGCGAACGCCCTCTCCTCCCTTAACAATAGATTAGAGCTCATGTATTAAATGAGTGGAATAAATATAATATACTAAAATTTTTAGTTTTATGAATTTTTTTATTTTCTAAATGTTATTATGTATTGGTAAAATAAAAATATTATGAATATCTAAATTTATAACACATAATGTTTTAGAAATTTCCCTATATATTTAAAAAGCAATGGGAATGAACAGTATGAACAGTCCCAAGGTTATATCAGGTATTTTGGCTTCTCGCCACCCTCCTCCACTCCTCTGTCCGGCGATCTCCGCCCAGACCCGCCCTCACTCCGACCGCCTCGCCACCCTCCTCCGTTCCTCTGTCCGGCGATCTCCGCCCAGATCCGCCCTCACTCCGACCGCCAGATCCGCCGCCCGCCCCCACCCTTCCCCCGCCGGCCAACCCTCATCAAATCTTGAGAAATCTGTTGTATTTTCAAGAACCGGCCTTGCTGTTGTTGTTTGTGGGGCAAAGGCGACGGTAGTGGTTACGGTTTGGTCGCTTGGATCTGCCGGTGGAGCTTGTTGCTGCTCTGCCTCCCCTTTGTGGTTGAGGTGGAGCAGGTGGCACTCTTGTAGCCACTGATTGTGTCGATGGTGGTGGTGCGACCATCATTGTTCTCTAAACGGTGTTGGTGTTGACGGCGATGGTGTTGACAGTGGGGGTCTTCACGGTAGTGGTGTTGACGGTGGGGGAGAAGTCACTGCTTTGTCACGTCGGCGATGGTGTTGACAGTGGGGGTCTTCACATATGAACACCCCGAGGTGAGTCAATTTCATTGATGTTCATAAACATGTTTGATTGTATTTAGTTGTTGTTTTGATCGATGCAAGTTCTTAGGTCGAAATATTTGAGGGTTTTGAAGTTTTTGGTACCAATTGTATATACCAATATTGTGGTTGAGGTAATGCAGGTTTTTGCCAGCTTTGGTTGGTGTTTGTGTGTCGCCATTGCCGCTGGTGGCTTACACACCCTGTGCAACAGATTCTTTGGTCACTGGTATTTCCCATTTGGTCATTCTGGGAGCTTGCGTATACAGGATATGGGTCATAAAGAAGAATTTGAAAGTGCAAAGGTCCAAACTAAGGTCAAATATCTACAATTATTGGTTGGGGTTATTGGCTTTTTACTGTGCTGCTGAGCCTTTGTTTAGATTGGTAATGGGCATTTCAGTTTATAATGTTGATGGCGAGACTGGTCTTGCTCCATACGAGGTTTGTTTCTTTTTGTATACATTTTCTTCAACATACCCTTTTGTTCTAACCTACATCCGTGATGAACATATTAGAAAAAAAAGACCGGATATTTTTTCCAAACAAAATGCAAATTTGATTGTATATTTGAGAATTTAGAGAACTACATAGAGAAGTAAGATATACTGACCTTACTATGTTTCCAATTTATCTATTATTGCAGGTTGTCACCTTACTTATTAAGGCTCTTGCATGGTGCTGTATGTTGATCATGATCGGTCTTGAAACAATTGTTTATGTTTATGAGGTTCGCTGGTTTGTGAGGTTTGGTGTCATTTATGCTTTGCTTGGGGATGCAGTGTTGTTTAATCTTATGCTTTCTGTGAGCAAATATTACACCAGGTTTGTTTTATGCCCCTTGAAAACGCTTGCGTCGGGCTATGATGATATTCAAAAAATAGTTTCGGGTTGCTTTGGCGTGGCTACCGTTTACGGTTAGCAGCCATAACTGAAATCCTGTTCTGAGCCCCATTCATCACATGCTGCATTCGGAAAAATGAATCGGTGCTTTGTTTCAAGTCGGTGACGATGAAACTGTCTTCATCTGAGACATGTACATGTTGTATGTTGGTGTACATTTGAATTTAGTATAGTGTCGGGCTATGATGATATTCAAAAAATTATTTCGGGTTGCTTTGGTGTGGCTACCGTTTACGGTTAGCAGCCATAACTGAAAGTGTTAACTTGTGGCTATGATGACAGAGTTCTGAGCCTCCGTTTAGCCCGTCTTTATGACGCGCAACGCGCGTCTGGGGACCAAACTAGTTATGACTCTAATTTTAAAGATAAAAAATATTTGAAATCATATACTTTAGTATGTATTAATAAATTATTAAAATAAGAACATTTAAATTTTAGATGTTTAATAATTTAGTTTACTTATTTACAAATTATCATTTAATATAAGAGAGACGAGAAACACGAATATAGATATACCAGGTTATTAACCTGTGTATTACATTGTTCGGGTTAAAAGTTATAAATATATAATTCAAATATGTAAACATAAATATTTAAACTCTTATCGTTTTTATTTTAAATCGATTATATAAAAATAAGGATTTGTGATCATAATGTTTAAATGATTAAATAAGGTTTGAGATGATTGATATCATAGATTCAAAATCCTTAAAATGGTTGGTGATGATTGAGGTAGTTAAAAAAATAAAAACTTCACACTTGTCATTCAAAAAAATTAAAATAAAATAAAAACTTCAAGTAAGAAATATATCATGATTTGTGAAAATCTGTTAAAGGAATGTGGGAAAGTTTTTGTGATGTGAAATCTTGTGATGATATGTGTCAATACATGTAATCATTTATTAGTATAGATTTGTTTTAACATATTTTTTTAGTTAAAAAGGAAAGTCATCAGCGCTGGAATCTCACTTGATGCAATATGCTCTAAGTGGGCTAAGGGTTTTATCACAATGGGCCAATGGTTTTACCACAGTGGGCCTTTGGGTGGTGGGTTTCCATTGGAATGGTGGGCGAGCCGGGTCACCAGCGTTGTGTGTTTACGGGCGTAGATGACCTTTCGCCAATAGGTTTACCCAGATAACTAGGTTTAAAATTATTTGTTGATCGCTAAAAAATTAAAAAGAAAAGTAAATGATTGTTTTATATTTTTTGTATTTATTACGAGAGAGAAGCATTATCCCTTGTACATGTTTTACATCATCCAAAACCTTACATCATCCAAAACCTTTATTCTATTTATTATTGGAAAATGATATTTCTTAATATACTAGAATGATTAAACGTGTATTTTCTTATCCTAGACTGATAACACGAGTATTAAAAACCTTTTTATTATATGTTATTATTATTATAGAATTAACTTTTAAAAGTTATCAGTTAGTTTCATTACAAACAACAATCTTAAACTTATTTATAGAATCGGCTTTAAACATCATATATTAGTTATATTTTTAACAAATTTTTATTTTTAATAATTTCAAGTATTTAAAAAATTTAAAATATTACATACTTTTATTTTATTTTATATGAGATATTAATATATTCGATATTGATACGGGTAAATTGATGACATCTTGACAATTAGGTCGTTATCACCTAATGCCAATACATTTTTATGTGTTTGGATAGTGAATACTTATCTAAATGAGAAGTTTACTATACAAAGTATTGTCTTTGTACGAAGATTACGAAGTAACAAGTACCATTGATCTAAGAGATAAATGTCACACCCCGACCGACGGCGGAATCATCGGAGCGGACGAGGGAATGATTGATTGTTCATAACTTATGATTGTCTAATAGTGAAAATAATATTAAAATCAGATTACATGATAACATGAATTCAACAGATACAAATACAACAGTTAAAGTCACAAATAATAATTGTCTTTGTTTTGACTAAGTCCAGGTCTTATATGATCAAGTAGAAGTCCACTAGCTTGCTTAACCTGAAATCATGTGAGAAAATAAAGTCAGCTAACGAATTAGCTGGTGAGTAATCATAGTTTTGAGTATACATATAGATTGATTGATTGATTGAGAATAATCCAATTCACAAGGTAACGTTAAGACTTATATTGCAATAGTAAAGCATATAGATAAACTGACACAATAACAACCCCTTGACTTGACACTTGCAAATAATAGACTCCACACATACACCATAGTTTAACTCCTGCCTCTGGCACAATCACCACTCGACTATTCATATGGGGTGGGTTATCCAAACCAGTAGATCTACATTGTTGCCAGGATTGATTGATTGATTGAATTAGGGTTTTACTGTCGTCCAGTTTATCACAGTATGTTCACATAATTGCAAGTAATAACATAACCTGTCTTGAATTGAATTTAGAATGAAATAACAATAGAATATCATGGTTGAATATATTGTATCACATGATTTCCCCCAAATAGGAAATGATATAAAAAGGGGATATGAATACTCACTTGATTGATGAGATTTGAATTTGGACGTGATAGTTTAGACACCTACGATTTCCTTATGATTAACCTAAGGAACGGTGCCTTGAATTAGAATAATAATAATGTGAGAAATGGGGAATAGGTTGGGTTTCCGTTGAGATTGGGTTTTGAATGGTAGTTTAAATAAACTAATTTTATTTCATTTGTTTGTCTTGAAATATAATAAATTCATTTCAAGTAATTATATAGAAATAAATCTACCAATATACTTGAACATTTGATTGATTGTTAAAGTGCAGGAAGAATAAATAATTAATTTTTATTAATTAATCATATGATAATCAATTAAAATTCTAATTATTTAAGTGACTCAAAAGTGATAAAATAATTTGGAAGGATCTAGGTTGATTTTTAGTGATTTTATAAATTATCAACCTATAATATTAAAGTTTGAAATATTAAAGAATGAAAATAATAATTATTAATAAGTAAATAATTATTGGTCAAAGTAATAATTCATCTGAAAAATAAATTTGTTCGTTTTTGAACAATTAAAACGTTTTATGTTTATAAAAGAAATAATAGTTTTAAAATAGATTATATTGTTTATATTGTTTTATGTGTTATTGTTTTATAAAAATTTAAAGAAAAATTGCAGAAGATGATTTTGATGTTTTAAAAATAAACAAGTTTATAAAAATGATTTTTATAGTTTTTAAGAATTTTTTTGTAATTTATAAAGGCTTAAAACAAAGCAAAAAAAATGTTTGAGGTTGCTCGGGTTCGAACCCGGGACCTCCAGTATGTATTGTGAGTACAGAACCATCAAACCAAGGGCCTAAGCCGCGATAGAGTTTGGTTCCTAATTGTTTTAAACATAAACTCGAGCTAACCCCCAATCCCAGAAACCCTAGAACTGATTTTGGATCAATTGAAGCACCAAACGATTATGTTAATGACAACAATCATAGGGCTTTGCTTGTACGTGTAAAATCGAGTATGTATGTATGCTCAATTACCTTGTATATGATTGAATTGGTGTTGAACTACTCGAAGAACAGACCGCGACGAAGGTGATGATCGAGTGATGCTCAAACAATGATTATAATCGAATTAAACCTGAGGGAAGCTTCAAATGATGTTGAGGATTAAAAGCCCCTTATTAGTTTCAGTTAATATCAACCGGAGATGGGACTTTAATCGGGTTGCAGGTCGCGGTTTTAAGAGGCGTTCGAATGGTGGATTTGTTGTGTTTTAGATCGAATTGAAACTGAGGATCGATTGGTAACAGATATAAAATCTTTCAAGTTGATTTAATTGAATTATCGTTGATTGTTAGTGCGATTCAAGGCTGGAAAGCCGGTCGAAAGCGGGTGATTGGATCTGGTCTAAATCGCACTCATTTGATTCGAATTCACGTGGGTCTTCAGTACGAATCTTTCACGTGAAGGTGTCGGGTGTTTTATTGTGTTGAAATCGATTTATTTGGGGTCACGTGGGTCTCGCCGGAGGTGTTTGGCCGGCGGTGGAGATGCCGACGGGGTGAGGGGGGTGGTTTGGGTTGTTTTCTGAAAGTACACAAATGGTCCCTGTGAATTAGATGTTTTGTTATTTTATGCTCAAAGCTTTATTTAAAGTTTTTAAATTTACCAATCTACCCCTGGGCTTATAAAATTAATTGGATAATATATCAAATTAATTGTTTGTTAAACTTTATAACTTTATAATTTGTAATATGACTTTCCATTTAGTTATTCATTATAAATGATTAATAAATTTTATAATCTTCTATAAAAAATTATTTATAATCCATAAATTATTATAAGTTGTCTAAATGTTTCATAAATGAATAATTTATTTATTATTATTATTATTTTTATTATTATTATTTTAATTATTGTAATTATTGGAATTACCATCAACGTATTAAACTTAATTGTTTAATTAACTTTTATTTACGAAATTACGCGATGTTACAGTCTCCCCTGCTTTAGGAAATTTCGTCCCGAAATTTATTCACGAGGAGGCTGAAACGAAAAGATGAGGGTACTGGGATTTCATTTGGTCCTCACGTTCCCGGGTAAACTCTGGGCCACGTTTAGATTCCCAGCGAACTTTGACAATGGATATCCGACTACGTTTGAGTTGTTTGACTTCCCGATCCATAATCTCCATAGGTTTCTCAATAAAGTGCATAGATTCATCAATCTGGACTTCGTCGAGTGGAATGTGGAGATTTTCATCGGCAAGACATTTCTTGAGATTTGAAACATGAAACGTTGGATGTATATTGCTGAGTTCTTGGGGTAGTTCAAGCTTGTAGGCCATTTTCCCAATTCGCTCAAGCACTTTGAATGGACCCACGTAACGAGGTGCTAGCTTCCCTTTCTTTCCAAAGCGAATCACTCCCTTCCAAGGTGATACCTTAAGAAGTACGAGATCACCGACATTGTATTCCATGGGCCTACGTCTTTTGTCAGCATAATGCTTTTGACGATTTCTAGCAGCGACCAAGTTATCACGGATCTTATGAATTTTGTCGGTTGTTTCTTGTATCAATTCCGGACCAGTAATGTGATTCACCAACTTCAGACCATACAAGGCCTCAAATGGTGTCATCTGTTGGTCTGGTAACTGTTATTGTAAGAGAATTCAATTAACGATAAATGAGAATCCCACGATCCACTGAAATCAATGACACAAGCCCGGAGCATATTCTCGAGGGTTTGTATCATTTTTTTTTTTTTTCAGTCTGACCGTTGGTTTGTGGTTGATAAGCTGTGTTAAGATTCGGTTGAGTTTCGAGGGCTGATTGGAGACTTTTCCAGAAAACAAGAGATGAAGCGACCATCACGATCAGAGATAATATCTTTACTTGACAATAGATTGTTTAGGAAGACTACCATCACGTAATCAGGTTTTGATGATAACTCACAATGAAAATCGATAGATAAGGAATAAATGGTTTGATGTAGCTAGATCGAGTCAAAACATGAGAATAAAAGAAATCGATTTAAGAATTTAAATGTTCCAAGTTAGGATTCAAAATCAACCTAAACGAATCAGGTCTCTGTTCAAGTTCAGAGATCATGCTTTGGCTTGATAGGTCGAAACACTAACATTATTTCACCCTTCAGGTTAATACATGCGTCTCGTCACTTGATTACAACCATGGTAAGTTGATGATCAAGAAATGAGAATAGTCCTCAAGGTATGGTTTTCACCCCTAACTTGATGGTGTACTCTCAAGGTATGACTACTAACTTACCAATCAAAAGTTCGATTTGAGGATCTTTAGAAATAAGACAAGGTAACTCACCATTAAGGTAAGGGAAATCACTCCTATCTTAACGATGAATTTTTACAAAAACAAAATATGATAAGATAGACTTCCTCATCAAAATCCAGAATTCACTCCTACTTTGACGAGGTCGTTTCATTTGAGAAATACAATCCATAAAAATGAAATTATCACCAAGGTATGAATTTACGTCTATCTTGATGATTGAATTTCATAATAACAAGAAAACAATTGAAGATTGACATTTGTCACCAAAGTACGGTTTCAATCCTATTTTTTAGTGATATCATGTCATTTGTGAAATGCAAGTTCCAAAGTGAATAATTGAAGTTAGTCCCCGAGATAAGGAAATCACCCTAATCCAGAGGATGAAATTTCATAAAACACATCATTGAAGGACATTTATTGAAATGAATAAAGATTCATCACCAAAGTAAGGGAATCACACCTGTTTTGATGAGTTAGAATCATTTAGGAGATTCGAGTGTCCTTAGTCATAGGTTGACTTACAAACTCTTTCATCTCCCACGGTGCAAACGGTTCAAAGTTAGACTTAACAACGAAAGGAAAAATATCTCAATTAGAAATTTAGAAATTTTCAAATTACATCAATGTAACAAAAGGAAAATCACGATTACAAATCTTGAATTACATCATGAAGACGAAATCAAGGACAAGAATTATTCAACACCACATCATTGGTGGCTTGAGCTTGTTGAGTATTGATGTTGAAAGCACGTCCTTGAGCCGTAGGAACTGGGATGACAAGTTGAGGGCATCGATTGCGAAAATGGTTCGGATCACCACATTGATAGCATGCACGACCCTGGGTGATTGCAAGAGGATGTTGGTGAACTGGTGCATTAGTCGGAGCTTTAGCAGCACTCCTGCACACGTTGAATGTATGACCCAAACGACCACAATTTGTGCATTGACGACATTGAGTGTTAGCGGGATGATGGTAATTGCAGATGTTACACAGTGGATGGGGTCCGGTGTATGGCTTTCTCATCAGCGATTGGTTGTTTACAGCTTGTTGATGTGTTGGGGGGACTTGAGTAATTGGCACAGCAGGGGTAATTACAGCAAAATTTTGAGATTGAGCCTTCCTCTTCTTGTTCTTGGAAAACTCGGGTTGGTCGGTTTTGACGGTTTGTTATGAAGTTTATCGGTATTTTCTTTGATCCTTTCCTGGTTAAGGAACCAGCTTTCACATGATTATCGGTTAACTGTGCAGCCAGCCTGATAGCATCTTCTAGTGTTGAAGGATTCCTTCCTAGCACCGTATCCTGAATCTGCATGGGTAGACCACCAATGTATTTCTCGATGGCTCGGGAGGTAGGGGTAGCAAGATGCGGTACTAAAAGGCTCAGTTCGTGGGATCGGTTAGTGTATGCTAGGTTCTCGCCACTGTCTTGGGTTAATTCCCAGAATTCAGCTTCCAGTTTTCGGACTTCGTTTCTTGGGCAGAACTCTTTAGTCATAAGCTCCTTAACTTCAGCCCATGTTAATGCTAGAGCAGCATCAGTTCCACGGGTTCGTTTCTCTCCGTTCCACCAAGTAAGTGCGCGTTTCTGCAGAACACTTGTGGCATACCGGACTTTCAGATTTTCAGGGCATTCACTGTTTAGGAAAGTGTTCTCGATGCTTTCGAACCATTGAGATAGTTTATGAGAATTGGGTAATATGAGCTATACAACATGAAAACGAGAATCGAGAATTTGGCATAATAACGATGATATGTTCCGAGTGTAATCGTTTGATTCGTAAATCAAAGCGAGTACGTTGACTAATCAAAGTGTTATGTCCAACACAACCTTATTGAAGACATGCGTACCTATAAGCAGATACTCATCCGAGGGTTCCCAGGTAAGGTAATCAAGTTGTATGAATACCTTGCCTAGACAGAACACCTTAAGATACAGGTATCCCACTCTTCCAGCATTGCATGTTCTCGGTCGTGTGACACGGACTTTGACGAGATTTGAAAACCATGAATAACAATCGAGTTTGGAGTTTGAAATCACTTGAATTAGGCATACAATGCCTTAGAATATGAGTTAAGATTCGTGTGTATATTGATAGATTCAAAGTATAAGAATAATCACATAAGGCAAATAATCACATAATCAAGTATAAACACGTAAGGCACATAAAAATCCTATCTAAGCATATAAAATACATGAGAGGACTCATGTGTAAAGGTACTTAGTTATAGTCTAGGTCATTCCATTTCTAATAACCTAATTCCCTATAACCATGGCTCTGATACCAATCTGTCACACCCCGACCGACGGCGGAATCATCGGAGCGGACGAGGGAATGATTGATTGTTCATAACTCATGATTGTCTAATAGTGAAAATAATATTAAAATCAGATTACATGATAACATGAATTCAACAGATACAAATACAACAGTTAAAATCACAAATAATAATTGTCTTTTGTTTTGACTAAGTCCAGGTCTTATATGATCAAGTAGAAGTCCACTAGCTTGCTTAACCTGAAATCATGTGAGAAAATAAAGTCAGCTAACGAATTAGCTGGTGAGTAATCATAGTTTTGAGTATACATATAGATTGATTGATTGATTGAGAATAATCCAATTCACAAGGTAACGTTAAGACTTATATTGCAATAGTAAAGCATATAGATAAACTGACACAATAACAACCCCTTGACTTGACACTTGCAAATAATAGACTCCACACATACACCATAGTTTAACTCCTGCCTCTGGCACAATCACCACTCGACTATTCATATGGGGTGGGTTATCCAAACCAGTAGATCTACATTGTTGCCAGGATTGATTGATTGATTGAATTAGGGTTTTACTGTCGTCCAGTTTATCACAGTATGTTCACATAATTGCAAGTAATAACATAACCTGTCTTGAATTGAATTTAGAATGAAATAACAATAGAATATCATGGTTGAATATATTGTATCACATGATTTCCCCCAAATAGGAAATGATATAAAAAGGGGATATGAATACTCACTTGATTGATGAGATTTGAATTTGGACGTGATAGTTTAGACACCTACGATTTCCTTATGATTAACCTAAGGAACGGTGCCTTGAATTAGAATAATAATAATGTGAGAAATGGGGAATAGGTTGGGTTTCCGTTGAGATTGGGTTTTGAATGGTAGTTTAAATAAACTAATTTTATTTCATTTGTTTGTCTTGAAATATAATAAATTCATTTCAAGTAATTATATAGAAATAAATCTACCAATATACTTGAACATTTGATTGATTGTTAAAGTGCAGGAAGAATAAATAATTAATTTTTATTAATTAATCATATGATAATCAATTAAAATTCTAATTATTTAAGTGACTCAAAAGTGATAAAAATAATTTGGAAGGATCTAGGTTGATTTTTAGTGATTTTATAAATTATCAACCTATAATATTAAAGTTTGAAATATTAAAGAATGAAAATAATAATTATTAATAAGTAATAATTATTGGTCAAAGTAATAATTCATCTGAAAAATAAATTTGTTCGTTTTTGAACAATTAAAACGTTTTATGTTTTATAAAAGAAATAATAGTTTTAAAATAGATTATATTGTTTATATTGTTTTATGTGTTATTGTTTTATAAAAATTTAAAGAAAATTGCAGAAGATGATTTTGATGTTTTAAAAATAAACAAGTTTATAAAAATGATTTTTATAGTTTTTAAGAATTTTTTTGTAATTTATAAAGGCTTAAAACAAAGCAAAAAAAATGTTTGAGGTTGCCCGGGTTCGAACCCGGGACCTCCAGTATGTATTGTGAGTACAGAACCATCAAACCAAGGGCCTAAGCCGCGATAGAGTTTGGTTCCTAATTGTTTTAAACATAAACTCGAGCTAACCCCCAATCCCAGAAACCCTAGAACTGATTTTGGATCAATTGAAGCACCAAACGATTATGTTAATGACAACAATCATAGGGCTTTGCTTGTACGTGTAAAATCGAGTATGTATGTATGCTCAATTACCTTGTATATGATTGAATTGGTGTTGAACTACTCGAAGAACAGACCGCGACGAAGGTGATGATCGAGTGATGCTCAAACAATGATTATAATCGAATTAAACCTGAGGGAAGCTTCAAATGATGTTGAGGATTAAAAGCCCCTTATTAGTTTCAGTTAATATCAACCGGAGATGGGACTTTAATCGGGTTGCAGGTCGCGGTTTTAAGAGGCGTTCGAATGGTGGATTTGTTGTGTTTTAGATCGAATTGAAACTGAGGATCGATTGGTAACAGATATAAAATCGTTCAAGTTGATTTAATTGAATTATCGTTGATTGTTAGTGCGATTCAAGGCTGGAAAGCCGGTCGAAAGCGGGTGATTGGATCTGGTCTAAATCGCACTCATTTGATTCGAATTCACGTGGGTCTTCAGTACGAATCTTTCACGTGAAGGTGTCGGGTGTTTTATTGTGTTGAAATCGATTTATTTGGGGTCACGTGGGTCTCGCCGGAGGTGTTTGGCCGGCGGTGGAGATGCCGACGGGGTGAGGGGGGTGGTTTGGGTTGTTTTCTGAAAGTACACAAATGGTCCCTGTGAATTAGATGTTTTTGTTATTTTATGCTCAAAGCTTTATTTAAAGTTTTTAAATTTACCAATCTACCCCTGGGCTTATAAAATTAATTGGATAATATATCAAATTAATTGTTTGTTAAACTTTATAACTTTATAATTTGTAATATGACTTTCCATTTAGTTATCATTATAAAATGATTAATAAATTTTATAATCTTCTATAAAAAATTATTTATAATCCATAAATTATTATAAGTTGTCTAAATGTTTCATAAATGAATAATTTATTTATTTATTATTATTATTTTTATTATTATTATTTTGATTATTGTAATTATTGGAATTACCATCAACGTATTAAACTTAATTGTTTAATTAACTTTTATTTACGAAATTACGCGATGTTACAATAAACAGTTCAGATTTAAGATGGAATAATCACGCAAAGGAATATGTATGGAGAGGTAGAATTGTAAATAGCCTACAATTGTAAATTTTTTTAAAATTCCTCCCATTTTATAAACATATATAACTTTTTCATAAGGTATTATTTTTTTAAAAAAATACACCATAAAAATGTACATTTTATCCTCTTTAATATGAGTATAATATTGCTATACTTTTTAAAAAAATATTTTTTTAAAAAAAAATTATATGTGTTATGCGTATAACTTGTCTGAATATTCATTGCGTAATTATCAACATAACTTGCGTAATTATAGGTACAATTTGCGTAATTATTTTTTATAACGTGTGTAATTTTACTTTGCCTAATATCAAATATATCTTGCATAATGATACATATAATTTGTGTAATTATTAATATAACTTGTGTAATTATTAATATAATTTGCATAATTATGTACATTATATGCGTAATTATGACGCGGACGAAACTACCCATCCACCAAAAAACACGTGTCGCTTCCTTGTGACTTCGTATGACACTTTGTATGGTAACCGAACCCTATCTAATGTCTCAAAATAATCTGTTGTTATGGTTTTTAACTATACATAGGGATTTTTGTATGTTTCTCTTTTTAAGATCATAAATACATAGTTTCCCTAAATATAAAATCAATTAAATATTTCCTCCTTTCCAAGACATGTATTATATATTTATCAATTCATTAAAATAAACCTATTTAATGATCATTTTATCTTATTTTTAGTAAGGTATTTTTACGTATTTATGTTTTGTTATTATAATTGTTTACAATTTTAATAATTGTTTATTGTATGTGGCTATATAACTTTATTATCAGAGATTATTGTTTTGAAATGAAGTTTCAAACTTTTGTATTTAAAGTTGTAATTTTATAAATATCCCATACATGGGGTAAATATCCCATACATGGGGTAAATATCTCATACATAGGGTAAAAATATAATTAATAAGTTTAGGAAAAGAAAATATACAATTGCCCCTAATACATAACTATTGGCTCAGAACCAACTGTGTTTGATACAGTTTCTAATTATAAATTTTTAAAAACTTCTTTCAGTTTGGTTCATAATTTAATTTTTAAATGATTACATTATTAGTTTTTTCTAGCTTTGGAACTACTTTGTCAAGCTTAAAAATCTATTATGTTTGAATTTTTGGTTTTAAACCAAAACTTATCAAAACTAAACCGGCCAAAGTTATTCTGGCCAAAATCTGCAACCCTATGTCTATATATATTTTAATAAACGACATCTCATTCACTCTTCTTACCTGCTATTATTTTAATATCACAACTAATTTACACTAACTCTCCTAATAAACAAAACTCAAGCCCTTAAATGAAAGTTTTACCCCTATAATTTAAATGGTATCGTCATTGTCACAAACCCCAACCCAAGTGATTGACCCCACTTAATTGTAATTGTAGTCTTGTTAGGCCCTTCCTGATATTTTTTCATCCACAAGTCTATTCCCATAAATATTTGTAGTGAGTTTGTTTCATCGTATCTATATATTGTATAGAGTAAATTACACGCATCATCCTTGTGATTTAAAGATTTACTCTTTAAATTTTATGGATATAGTCCCTAAGATTATGTGTAGTGGTTTATTTAATTAAAAGGTTATCTAAATAAATATTAATTTATCAAAATTATTTTAAATTAAGTGTAGTACTGTAATGGGTTTAAAGCATTTTGTTAAAAATTATTAAAGTGAGAAAAAAATGATTTCATTTCTTTTATAACGCTCGTTAAAGGTTTGGCTAAACGTGAGTTTGAAGTCCTCCTTTAACTAGGACGTAGTGGCTTTAACGCCTTAATTGTGTCCACATCAACAAATTTGACGTCCTTAGGAGCACCACTACGTCCGGTCTAAGTAAAATGGTTGCTTTCACGGATGTCCATGGATTTAAAAATTTGATTTACTTAGGGGTTGTTTGATAGTCATTTAATAATCCTTAAGATGCTACCTCTTAATGGTTTATAGTCTTTTAATGTTTAATAGGTAACTCTAATTTTGAATAAGTTAAAAGAAAACATTCATCCTTCTTGAAATCTAGGTTCATATTTCATCACAATTATTCATTCTCTTGGTTTGTGTTGTTCCCATAATCAAGAATCACCTCAATTACCTCCATTGACATCCATTACAACAATTTTTTCTATTATCCCTACAATTTTAACACTCACACAAAACAACAGATGCCACAGCTTTCATCTCCCTTGTAATCACAGATTTAATCATCCATGAAAATAGATTAATGATTGTGCAACCCCTCATATTTGATGAAATCCTATTTGGGGCTTTTCATGGTTTTGCAATCACTTGTAAATTTGGGTTTTTATGAAATCAATCGGTGAAGATAGAGTTTGGGTTTTGTTGGAGTCAAAGTTGTAATTTATAAAACAACAACAATCAGGTGCACCCTTGATGGATTGTGACGGGAGGAAGAAAACGACTAAAATGCCCACAAAGTTAACCTAACAATTAAACATTGTTAAACTAATGGACCATCTGTGAAATTAAATATGATAGTTTGGGACTTTATCTGGAAAAAAATAAAGTTTAAGGACGGAATTGAAAAACCACCCTAATTCATAAGGTCATCCGTGTAATTTACTCTTTTGGATACTTCTAAACTCCTTACGAAAATCTTTATAAAATAACACAAACTCGTAAATTACAACTTATATTAAAAAGCAACTAGGTTGCAACAATAAAGCTCTCATATTTTATTTTAGCCGCTAACCTTTTTTACTATTTGTTTTCACTACTATTGCTCTTTTGAATTAATTTTGACCATTTAACTTTTTGCTTTTTGTTTTGAACACTATTACTCTTAAAAATTTGTATTTCATGCTACATGAGTATAGGTGTATAAATTAGGTATTTTTCAAATCGGTTCGGTTTTGATTAACGAAAGTCAAAAAGCGGTTTTCATGTGTTGATTTTCTTTGGTAAGAGGGAAAAGATGGCAACAAATGGGGATACCGGTTTCGCTTTTTATATAAAGTGTCTAATGTTATCAACGCATGTTAGAGTTTCGTTTTTCTTATATATAATTACATATATTATCGTAACCTCGGTTGCAGTATTGCGACGAACCGAACCAATTAAGAGCGAACATCATCTTTGTAGTTATTAGTATTACTAGAACTGATACGGTATTCACTTTTGTGGTTCCGATGAGACAGGCCGACAACAAACAAAGACAAGTTGCGTGAGACTGGGGAAAATGACAAACTCCCACACGCGTAGCGGGGAGAAAACACTAGTTAATAATAATAGTACAATAATTACTTATAACTATTTGTATGTAAAGTGACTGAAACTTATTTTTCACTTGAAATTTTCCAACAATCTAAAGTTTTTATCTAGCCTAAAGCCCTAACCCTTTCATCTTGAAAATAAAAAATCTATACAATAACCACCAGCTCCATGTGATGAGACCAATTACTATCAACAAACGTTACAATCTCTCTTACTCTATTTAACCCTGCCATGGTAATAATCTCCATATCATGACGTCGACCCTATTCAATCGTTTGAATGATGGTAATGAATCTGATTCTTAGATCCCTACCAATCTCTCAGTTACAACCCAAAGATATGACCTAATGTGATGCCACCATCGATCGACAAGCAAACTTTGATGCTGACAAGGATGTCAAATATAGTCACGCGCTACACCTACAAACCAATCTATCTTAACTTTTAATTAGCCGTGAGCCTGATTATTAACTTATGGTGGCTGTCAGCAGCAATCTAGGTGGCTATGCTGGCAGTATCAATAATACACTGTTGGCGGGACGATCTCTCTACTGACCCATCAACTGGTGGTGGAAATGAAGAGGATGTTGATTGCAATCTGAAACAAGATTGGCAGGAAATGATGTTGGGCATGATTTCCCAAGATGATGATTATGCCAACACTTGACTCGAATTTATTTAACTTTCAACAAGCAAACAGAAAATTTGATATAATTTACCAAAAAGAAAAAATAAATAACTGAGCTATTGGTTGTGAAGCCTGACAACTAACTGCAGTGAGTTATACATTTTAGCCTTCTGCACTAATCAAGTTCCATTTTTCATTACACCAATTTTCTTGATGCTCAAGTAAAAAAGATGTGTATAAACTTAGAAACTAGCAGTTAAAATACAAGCTATCACCTACAGTTTCATGCGGCCCAGAAAGGTTTAGAAGCTGGCAACGATCTTGAACCTTTTGTAAGAGGATCTTCGAGAGTGTCTTCGTCGTCATCATCATCTTCATCTCCATACGCCATAAGACTTATTAAAGTTTCTGAAATGATTTGGGATAGTGTCACAAACTCACAATTACATTTAGCCAGTGGTAAAATGAGCATGTCAGGCAGGTTAGTAACAGGTCAAAAGGGCCAATACATTGGTCTGGTCAGTCAGGTTGGTTGTCCGCCTGACCTGAAACACTCTGTCCAAAAAATTTTATATATAGTTTTATGCCAAATACTAAGATGATATACTATTACAATGCAAATTACTTTTTGTACTGTGTTAAAAATACACTTTGTGTGAACTTTCAAACCATTTGACATCCTATCTTGTTTTTTTGTTTTTCTCCCAATATACCCATTGGGCATGTTAGAGATAAAACATACCCAAATTAACCCATTTATTAATGGGGTAAGCATGTCACCTCTACGTTTACCAAATTGCAAGTGGTTAAGACTGTAAACTTACCGGGAACTGATTTGGTTTCTGGTTTGGGGTTGCTATTCACCTCCACCGCCTTTGTGACAGCAATGGACGGTTCCAATCTTGGAGGTGTCAAGGCTGGTGTCCTTGAAGGGGGCGGGGGCATGGTCCTCGGAGAAGGGGGTCGGGGTATGTTCCTCGGAGGTGGTGGCATCATGACATTGGATCCTGGCTCGACCAGCTTCTTTGGAGCTGGAATTGAAGATTTCACTTGACTAGGGTTTAAGATTGTTGATTCCTGTGGCAAGTCATAAGCACACATTCCAACAGGATCCTCAATGATCAGTTAGTTTACAATAAAAAGTCAATAATAACAAATAAAAAGTCAATTATAAACATGGTGTGAAAATCTTGATAATTATGCAAGCATGGTCAAAAACAAAGAACCCCCTGAAATTGAAGAAAGTTTAGTAAAATCTTGTGTGGCTAATGATCTCCACTGAATTTGTCTAGTCGAATGTTGCATGAACATATGACATGAGAAATAATGCAATTGAAGTATAAACAGACACTTTTAAAAGTACCTAGTGACAAACAACCTCTTGTGTCCATTCTCTCATTAAGTGTCCTAGATAACTTTAAGCCATTTACTTTTAAATGGTCAGTACGGTATGTTTTTATGTCTAACTGGTGTAGAAGGATAAGCTTAAAAAAGGTCGCTCTTATCCTAATGTATAAAATGTTCTAAATCATTTTTATTCAAGAAAATAGATCATTAACAGCATATAAATTGGGTAAACATATTTGTCACATTTCTTTTATTTCTTAAAAATGTGCTCTAGTTGGTTATGGATGAAAGAAAATTCAATTTGAAAAGTAAGATAACAGGTGCTTTCATGCTTGTAGCCATTGCAATTTCAGATAAATAATATTTAACAATGCATGGAGAAGACTGAATATGCAAGTCCTGGTTAAAACTTAAAAGCACCAAAGCAGCAACAGTCTGAGGCCTCCAACGCATTTTGATACCCTGTGAAAATACAAATGTCCAACACATAGGTCCAATATCAGCTGTAAACTTCATACAAGGTCAGAGTAAATACCTGTAATATCAAGTAACAGAAGTTAAAACCAAAATACTACCAAGATATATTAATCAAAGACATGTGCATGTGTAAAGAAACATGAATGTGTAAAAGAAAAAGAAAATCTTAAATTATCCATTTATTACCCTAAATTTGTTTGTTATGTTCAACTGAAAACCCAACAAATTTAAGCAGGACTTTTATCCCGATTAGTTACACGCTTCTAAAGATGCTTGGAAAACCCAAACAAGTTCTAGAACTAAATGCAAAACCTATTGTAAACTTGCTACTAGAGCTGGCATTTCAAGTATCAACCCATCGGTATACCTGATGTGTTTAACAGGCCCTTCCTGAAACTTGCGCTTGTGAGGGGGTTGTTTTTCCTTCTCAAGCATGGTGCTTGCATTTGTGTTTCCATCTTTTTGGCTAACAGAAACGGTAGAAGTGATAGGAGAATTTACTTGCTTAAGGGCCAAGGCAACTTGTTGCAAAGGAGTTGCTTGTGGATATATCCCTCCATACCCATTGTAGCTTGTACCATGCGATATAATAGTGGTGGTGCTAGGGTATGTAACCAAAGAAGTTGCTGGCGATTGAATAAAGTCTGCAGTCAATGATGCTGAGCTGGCAGTTATTTTGGCAGTGGTTTCCAACTCAACACCAGGATTTTGGACCCCTGCCAACAACTTCTGTGGTGGTGGGACAGCACCATAAACCTTAACTGACGACACCCTGTGACAATGAGATGGAAATCAGAAATAACATTTTTTTGTAAAAACAAAATGTAATTATGATGTTCATGCACAGCATAACTACCTAGAGGCACCACACTCTGCACATATTGTATCTAGAAGATTCTCAGCCAGAAGCTTGGCATGTTCAAGGCTTTTAGGATTACTACTTGATAAAAACAGATGTAACGGCTGTTGGTCTGCAATGAAATAGATGAGAATAGAACAGCTTATGCGTTTAAGAAATGAAACGAAAAAACATCAAAAAAGTGATATAAATACTACCTTCAGCATTTGTTGTTAGATTTCCTGAACCACGCCCTCTTAGTAACACTTTTGATCCTGTTTCATTCATAATGTGATTTACATACTGATCCTGCATTTACAAAACCCAACCAGAAGCAACAAAAAAGAACTCTCCCAATCGTATGGAGATGTCAGGGAAAGCTTCAAAATTAGAATTTTTCAACTTAATCATGAGTAATAGAAGCTTTAATAAATTTAATAAAAATATAACAAGAAAAAAGATTAATATTGAAAAAGCAGATGACAGACATTAGAGAAGCTCACATTTGGTCCACGGATACGAGCAATGATGTTCAAGGAGGGATCTGGTTCAAAGCCCAAATACACACATGTGCTAAATGGTTGAACGGCCTAACAAACAAGACAATATACAACGCCTAGTGTCAATGATTTGGCGGTACACCATTAGTAACATCATTATTGACATTTTACCTTCAATCCATTGGTTAGAGGACCCTGCTTCAGGATTTCCTCTACCATAGCAGCCGCCTGATCAACTGCTTTTATCCTGTCTGCTGTTGTTTCCAACTACAGTGGCAAAACGAACTAATCAGTTTGCTACATCATCATTCATAAGGGTATAAAACCATCGAGAAACCGAAAAAACAGCAACTTCCCAGTGAAATGAATAAATACTAAATTACAAAGTTGGTCCATGTGGTAATACCATATTCTAGATTTCGTCCCAACTGTTTGTCTGTTTACACTTTGTAGTGCGTTTGGACCAAAATACTAACTGACGTTAAAATTGAATGTAAGGTTGGTGTTAAATAACTATTCTTTCCTTTTCACTAATATAACAAACAAATAATGCCAATCTTCTTCCTCCGTATTCCTTAACTTCCCATAGACCATAATCCGGGATGAAATATACTATATGTCATGCTAGAGGGACCATCCATGCAATTCAAGAAAAAAGAATATGAAAACCTTAAAAAATCATGTTGCAACCTAACTTAAATGCTTACTCTTAAAAGAACACGTCGTTATAGCAAAACTATGAATTTTCCATGTGTGTCATCTTTATATCCTAAAATCCATGACAAAATTGTCATGATTTATTCTATATTAACCTCAATAACTTCTTGCCATCAGTGATCTTAAGGTTTAAAAGAGCATACAGAGAAATATATAATCAGTTTATATTCATCAGGTCATTAAATAATTTAAATATATGAAGCTTTAGCCCGTATCTATAAATTCAAAGAATAAGATGGTCTTCTATTTACCAAACATGCCATTAGATCAATATATAACTCAACTTTATAAGCACTATTTCCAATAAATTACAGATATGAAGCAGTACTTATCCAAACTGGAACATATGAAGAATGTAACGTAGTGCTATAAATGAGAGACTATATGACTATAATCAGACAAGTCGGGTCCTAGATTAAGACATCACAAGTCTGTACCCTGATATACACTATTTGGTTACCTATAACAAAATAGCAATCAAGGCATGTAAAGCATCACACACCCTGCACCATGAAAGCCTCTATCTTAAACCAGTTGTGGTCGGCAAAAACTATAATACATGTGTGTTTCTGCTTGCTACCATCTACTAAAATGATTAATTTGGACAGTAGTAAGCATATTAGGATTTCTAATTAACTTCCTTAGCTTTACAAATCATGTGCTTTCACTTTTACCAGAAGTATCCTGGTAACCAAAACCAATAGTCTGGAAAAGGAAACAAAAAGCAAACTTACATGAGTGCCAGCTGAAATGTGAAGGTATAATGGTTTTTCACCATCAGATGGTGCATTTGGAGGCCGGTATTTACCCCTGCAGTTGTACAAATCATCAGTATCAACATAAAGAAGACAAGAAAAGGAATCAAATCAAATGAGCTACTTACCTAGTTATCACTATGGCACCGGTGCATATCTGAATCTGCACAAGTTAATACACACAATCAGTGTTGGGAACATATTTTCAAATTCAATTCTACCCAAAAGAAGACATCTTGCATTTCTCAGTTACTTTGGCTCATTGATAACGAAAAAAACAACAGAATGTAGACTAACCTCCTCTTGTGTCTGGCGTTTAGTGAGCCTGTACCGAACAGACGGTTCTGCATCATTTATGACAATTTCTCTTGCAATCAACTCCTCCTGAATCTTTGGCTACAAGAATGACATTCAATTAGCGCATTCTCACTTCTTACAACAACAAAAAAATAACACTTATATTCTTCTAAGTTCTATCATGGCTAGTTTGGAAAGAAGACAAAGACCTTAAGTTTGTTCCTTAATAAGCATAATCATATAGTTAATATCAATTGCAATTTCAATGTTTAAAGCAACAAAAACCGCAAAAACAATCGTGCGCCTAACTTATATTGGGCACATCCCCATGGTATCTTACTAGAATCTTCTGAGCTAGCAAGGAAGCATGCTGCTGCATCGACGGCGCCACAAGAACCTGCTGCAAGTTTCCATAACTAGCAGCAACAGGATTCATCAAAGAAGCCGTAGAAACTGGAGCAACAACGGGAGCAACAACGGGAGCAACAACGGGAGCAACAACGGAGCAACGCCGGGATATACAGTCCCAACAAAAGCTCCCATGTTGCCCATGGGGACTGCAATTCCAGCTGAAACCAATGATCAGCGGGGCTGATCCCATTTTCTCTTCTTCCTGCACAAAACGCAATCCACCAATACCACTACGGTGTCATAGATGCTACTTAGGACCATTAATAGAGGCAAAAATCGTAAACCCTTGATAGCAATTGCGATGCAATAGGCGTGAACAATGAACATTAGGTCGATTATACTCGTATTTGATGGAAATTTGAGAAATTAGAGGGGTGAGAAGTAGGAATACCTTGGTTTGGTGTTAGATGAATCGGTTATAGGCGTTGATTCAGGCATCGAAACCCTAGATCGATCGTCTTCTGTCATGATGTTCGTTGATGTTTGAGGGGTTGTGGTGCTATTGCTTTATCTGTAACAAGGTTTATCGATTTTATGTTTTCGTATGCCAAATAATTAGGCTTGTTCATGACCCGAGCCGAGCCGAGCCAGGGTTAGCTCGGACTCGGCTCGAATTATAAACCGAGCCAGCTCGGCTCGGTTCGGATTTACAACCGAGCTAAAAAGTAGAGCTCGAACTCGGCTTGGTTTTAAACCGAGCTGGCTCGGCTCGGTTTGTTTGGCTCGGTTTTAAAAGAAAATTTTAATACCTCTCTCAAGATATCTGACCCAATCGAAGATTCGTAGGTAGGCAAGCACCGAACTTGTCGACTCGTCGTCGGCTAACTTGTCGACGATTGAGGGCTAGGCAAGCAAGCGGCGGCGAGGGCGTAGCTGAGTGGTGACCGTGTGACCGGTGAGTAGGTGAGTGGTGACTGCCGTGGGCGACTGGCGACCAGGCGCTAGGCGTGGCCGGTGGGAGGGAGTGATGGTTGCTGCTCGAGGAGAGTGGGACTGTGGGAGACGGGAGTGGAGTTAGGGTTTTCAAACTTTAATTTCAACAGGCTATGGAATGTGGTATACTTACGTTTTCAACATTTGAGTTTTTGAGGTTTGAATTTTGATTAGGTTATCATAATATATATTAATTAGCTAAGAAATTAGATAATAATTATGGTAAATACATAAGCTCCATAAGAATAACCAAGAACGGCCTTACATTTTCAAATTATATATAATATTATAATAATATATATATAAATATTATATATATATACATATATATACATACATACATACATTATATTATTACATATTTAGTCGAGCCAGGAAACAAGCCAACGAGCGAGCCAACAAGCGAGCAACGAGCGAGCCAACGAGCGAGCCGCCCTTGGCTCGGACTCGGCTCGTTTATAATTCGAGCCGGCTCGGCTCGGCTCATTTATAAACCGAGCCGATTCGAGCGAGCTTTTTTCGAACTTTTCCGAGCGAGCTCCGAGCGAGCCACGAGCCGCGAGCTTTTTGAACAGCCCTACAAATAATCGAGGATTCTGTTGTTTAGTGTATGTTTCGGATTAGTTATTAACTATTTAAAATTAATTTATTAATTATTAATTTTTTCTAACACGTATTTATTAATTTATTTATTTTTAAAAATTAATAAGTTAAAATTAATCAAAATTTAAGTTCCTAAACATGACCTTAATTGCTAATCATGCCTTGGTTTATGTATATGTGACATAAATGTTTTTACTTTTAAAAGTTGCACTATAACCCCCAAAGAACCAATAATAAGTTGTGTTTTTTTAGAGTTAATTACACGATTTGTCCCTGTGTTTTGCTTATATTGTAATATTGATCCCAACTTTTGAGAAATTACAGGAACCAATCGTGTAATTAACTCTTTATTTTTATATTTTTGGAATGAAGTTGATCCGGTTGTGGTCTTAGGCCTTCTTTTAAAAAGCAATTGACTTGCTTACCAATCATGGCACCTATGGCAAGAAGACCCTACTTAGCTTGGCTCGATCGTAAACTAAAAGTTTGGTAGTTATAAATATTGTATTTGCGAGTTTAGTGTTTTCGACCGAACTCAATTTAAAGATTTGACAGGATCTCAGCCTCTCGTGTTGATCAATTAGATTATGTTTGCGTGGATTTAGCACATTAATTAGCAATTAAAGCAAGAACATAAAGATATTGCAATTAAAGCATTAACATAGAGAGAGAAGAGTTCTGCGAAGCAATAAATGTTCTATTGGTTGCACGTTTCGGCATTTAAAACTGTATAGCTTGCCATCCTTATATAGGCGGCAAGAGCATGGTGGTGATGTCCTTTTCTGACATCACTGAATATTCAAATTACAGTTGTCAAACATAAAACTACTGAAGATGTCAACAACTGACATCTTCTTACAAAAGTTCCTAAGTGCTGACAAAAGTAAACTACTGAAATCCTACAACGACTGAAGAACAAACTCTTCAGTCGTTTATAACTACTGATACTATAACAACTGAAGAACATGCTCTTCAGTTGTTGTACAACTACTGAAACAAAATAAACTACTGAAAAAGAAAAACCACTACAACAACTGAAGAAGACTTCTTCAGTTGTTGTGACAAACTCTGAGTCTTCAGTACTTGGTCTTCAGACTTGGCTTCAGATGTTATAACAACTGATGACTTCAGTAGATATCATCAGTTGTTGTCTTCAGTCTTTGTCTTCAGACTTTGTGCTTCAGTAGAAGGTCTTCAGTTCTTTAGTTCTTCAGCTTTTGATTCTTCAGTACTTGTCTTCAGTACTTGAAGTCTTCAGTACTTGTAAGATCAGTACTTCAGACTTCAGTACTGATCTTCAGTACTTTAGAGTCTTCAGCTGATATTCTTCAGTTCTTTGATCTTCATACTTTGTTCTTCAGACTTTGTCATAACAGCAGAAGGCTGGAGCTAAGATGCTCTCGAGTTTGACATTCAAGCAAGAGAACACAATAGCTGATGAGAGTCTTCAGATGTTCTCCAGTCTGACATTCAAGCAAGAGAACATTGTAACTGATGGGAGTCTTCAGCAGTTGTAGCAGTGGCATGTGGGACTTAGAGGTTTCCTGATCTTGGCTCATTGGTTCTTTTGGTCCAACAAACTCCCCTGAACCAATGCAGCCAAACCTGTAATTATTGGATGTCCCACTTATTGGTGGCATAATGATTGGTCTATTTCCTTCTAGGTCAGATTAGAAGTTGACCCAGATAAGCACTGGCCAGAGAGGTAGTCTCAAGTGTTTGTTTGGCTAAGTATGGATGGGAGCTCTGTCTTGGGAATTGGACACAGAGCTGTTGCCCCATCCATGAGATCTACCTCCCACGTACAAGCCGGTAGGATTCTCTACAGTAAGCCTGAAGAAAGATCAATTGTTCTTCTTTGGACAGGTCTTCAGGCTCACCTTCGAATAACCCTCCCGACCGTACAGCTCTGAGAGGTACTTGACCTGTCTTCCATTTTTGAGCTCAAGTGTTGTGATTTGCCTATATGCAAACTCATCAGGGTGTTTACCCTCTAACAACAAAGTGAGCTCATTCCTATGAAATTCTCAAGCTTCTTATAGACCAGACCCTTCCTAACCACCCTATTATCTAGCATTGAAAAGGGTGATTGGCCGGCTCTATAAGCTTTCTCGAATTCATCTACTATTTCCCAGGGTGTTATTACAATAGCCACAGAGATCTCTTCATCTACGATTCTCTTTAGTTGGCTTTTGTATCTCACAGGCATGTCCTTCTTGACTATCCTGTGAGCCACCCTTGGGTCAGGCCAAGTTCTCACCTCTCCCTTTCATATTGAAAGGTTGTCTGAGGGTGAATAATCTCAGAGCTTCTCTCTGCATATTTATTATAGAGGTGGTAGCAGTATAACATTTGTCAATGCTTTTCAGCATTTCCTCATCATGTCTTTTCTGCTGCTCCTCCTCTTCTAACTTAACCTTCACAGTGTCCTGCTGTGAGGTGGGATTGATGGTTTGTGGTTTGGCTTTGGGTAGAGGTATAACTGCTGAGAGTGGCAGGCTATCCTCCTCATCATCCTCTTCTTCATCTTGCAGCCTCAGCACCCTTCTCTTCTTCTTCAAGGGTGGATCATTGGCTGCGGGTTTTGGTGGTAAAGGAGTTGGTTTTGTGGGTTGTGGTTGGGTTGTTGGTGTGGGAGTGTTGGCAGGCACTGCTAGCAGCCTAGAAATAAGGGCTGGTTTGGTTAGCTTAACTAGCAGTGTCCTGTTCCCAGCACCGGCTTCAGATAAGGCCTCTGCAACCAGTCCCTTTGTAAAATCACCAGCCGAACAAATCTTGGTGGTTATTGCCAAGAGTTTGTCCCTGGTCCATGCCTTAACATCAAGGACTGGTCTGCCCAGGTACTTCGAAGTGAACCTACTCATAGCCTCAAGTTTTTGTCTTTCCTCTTGGCTATGAGTAGTCCATCGGTACTCAATCTCTCTCCTCTCCATATTCCTGATCTCTTGATCTAGCAAGGCAGTGTCCTTGTCAAAGCCTTGCCTGAACAGCTGTTCAATGACTTTGTTCATTGAACGGTTATATTCAGCATCAGCCTCCTTGACAAGGGCTGCTAGATCAGGATCAGCCACCTTCTTTCCCTCTCCCTTATTCTTATCAGTGATACTGAAATCCTTTTGGATTTCAGCCACCTCTATATGCTCTACCTCCCTCACTTTCCTCTTCCCCTTCTCCCTCACCCTACTACTCTCCTCAGCCAACTCCCTCTCTACCACCACCTCTTTCTCTGCCTCTTTCTCCTCCTCTCCCCTCTTCCTCTTGTCTTGCACTGATGTCTCCCCCTTTTTGGTTGCATTGGTTGGGGTTTGACTATCAGCAAGAGCCTTAGATATGGCAACCTCCACCATGGGTTGTATATATGTGGGAAGCCTCTCATCAAGGGTTTGAATAATTATATCTTTAAGGATTGGTGTGATGAGAGGCAGGGATTTCTGGAGGATAGCATCCAGCTGCTCAGGGGGGTTCTGTCCCTGAGAGCTAGTGCCAGAAGCAGGGGCTGGTGGCTGAGTTTGTGGGAGTGGCTCAGTGTTTGTGAGACCTTCGGGTGAAGGTGCCATCTGTGGGGTAGTGGTGGCAGATGGACTTCTATCCTGAGTCATTTGAGCAAGCAGCTCTTTGAGTCTGCTTATCTCATCCTCAAGGATAGTGTTTTGAGCTACTACATCGTAGAAGAAGCTCAGGTCATCATCAGCATGAGCTGAATCACCTGACCTCCTGACATTGTCAGGATGAACATGTCCTGAGTGTGGCTCAGTAATGACATGTGCCCCTTGTTCATGGTACTGGGGACTTCTGGCCTCAGGATTGGATCCATCATCGGCCATTGCCTCTGGTGAGGTCTTAGTGATGTTACCATCTTCACCCTGCTCAGATGTTGATGCAGGGGAAGTGGCAGCCTCACCAGATTGTTCTATCTCCCTAGCCACACTGGGAGAGTGAACTGATTCTCTGTGCTGTGGGCTCCGATCAGCACTTGTGCCCACCCCCTCTTCGGTTGGAGTCTCCCCAGTGGTAATAGGTTTCTGGGGAGAGGGTGGAGTGCTCAGATCAGTCAGCACTTTGGCTATAACCAATGTTGGGCTTAGTGGGGTGGTCTCCTCTGTATGTGGGCTAGAAGCAGTATGCACATGGGGAGGACTGTGCTCTTCAATGGCAGCCTCCTCAAGTGAGGAAGACCCCAGTAATGTGGTTGCCCCAAAATTGGTTACATCAGGCTCCTGTTGAGAGGAAGCCTGTGCGGTTGTGGTGGGTGGAGTCGTGGTACCTGCTGGGAGAATCGAACCAGCAGGCACATCCTGCCTTTGTGTGGCAGGGGCATCCTCAGGGGACTCATCTCCCTGAGTAGCCTTTGTGGGATTCTTTTTGGCTTTTGGCTTGGTGGGGACTTTGGATTTGGAGGTGGAGGCTGTGGGTTCCAGCTGCGTGGGTTTTCGCAGCCGGCCAGCCTGTTTGAGTGTGGGGTCAGTGTTGTGCCTGGAGTATACCTCAGCTTGAACAGCCATGGCAGGGACCCCAGTGCCAACTAGTCCCTCAGCCTGAAGCTGGTATTCGATCATGGCCATTATGAACCGTGGATACAAGTTCCAACGGTTAGAAAAAGGTTTTGTGGCCATGTCCTTGAGTTCCAAAAATAAAAGATCAGTAAAATTTAAAGGTTGTTTCTCAAGGATAGAATACAATACCTGCTGCCACCTTGTGGACATCTGGTCCCACGAAGAGGTCTTGGGAGCCAGACATACATTCACCATGTGGAAGATCAAGCGTTGAGGATCAGGAAAGTGTTTCTTCAACAAGGTGGAGGCGGAGAGGTTACCCTGATAGTCATGAGATGTGAAGGAAAGATCAAGGGTACCTTTGGAGTAGGAAGTTGGGTGAGTGGCATCATCCAGCTCTAGGGTTTGGCGTAGAGCAGCTGGAGTGATAACCACAGGTTTGCCGTTGACGGAGGACCGGAGGGAGACCTCGGCATTCTGCTCTCCGGTTTGGACGGTGACATTGGTCCAAAACTCCGTCAAGGAGTCGGTGTATAGTGTGGGGTTCAAGAGAAAAGCCGTTTTGTATGGTGAGTCATGCATAAGGTCGACGGCTTGGTGAAATTTGGGCCATAATGGCGATTTTGTAAGGTGGGCGACACAGTTGTGTGAGGTTTCAGTTGCATGTTCGCCTTTAATGGTGTATGGGAATTTCAGAGGTTTGTAAGGATTAGGTCAAGTGAGGAGTAAATGCTCTGAAAGTGGGGTATTTATAGGGTAGGGCAAAGGTTGAAAGAAAACTACTGAAGGTTTTGGTGTTAGTCATCAGTTGTTGTAACAGCTGATGACGTGGTTTTAACCTTCAGTGGTTGTAACATCTGAGGACTTGGTGTTAGCCTTCAGTTTTGCCCTTCAGATGTTGGGAACGTCTGAAGAGTTACTGTCAGTCTTCAGTAGTTATGAACTACTGATGACCTAGTATTCTTCTACAGACGTTGTAACAACTGAAGACTTGGTGTTAGCCTTCAGTAGTTGTGAACTACTGAGATCAGTAGTTGTGAACTACTGAAGACATGGTATTGCTTCAGTTGTTGTAAACAACTGAGGACTTGGTGTTAGCCTTCAGTAGTTGTGAACTACTGATGTCAGTAGTTGTGAACTACTGAAGACATGGTTTTGTCCAGTTGTTTGTGTATGAAACATCAGCTGTTGTTATCAGCTGATGAGAAATTACTCATCAGTTGTTTCCGTCAAATCAGTTGTTTCATACTAGCCTCTACATTTACTCATCAGCTCTTTGGCTGACTTTCAGATGTTTCATTGACCCTTCAGCTCTTGGGAATATGCCTTCAGCTCTTGTGATCAGATGTTCACAAGTGCTGATGAAATTCTTCAGAGCTGGTGAACAAATTTGTCTTCAGTATTTGTGTAAGATTACACATCAGTACTTGTAAGCAAAATTTGTTCTTCAGTACTTATTTATTGAAAATCATACATCAGTAGTTGTAATCCACTTCACTACCTCAGTTGTTTTTCAATAAATAATGTACATCAGTACTTTGAGTCAGTTTAGTCTTCAGTAGTTGTGAAAGAGCTGAAGACTAAATTACTCATCAGTACTTATATTTGACCTTTGCTCTTCAGTAGTTGGGAACTAAGAGTACCAGCATAGGTCAAATCAATCAAGCTGCAGCATACCAAGCCTTAGTACCAAATTTTGGAATGTGGCACTATCTAAAGGCTTAGTAAAAATGTCTGCAAGCTCATCAGCACTAGGTACAAACTTAGGATCAATCAGACCTTTCTCATAGCAATCCCTGATAAAATGATGTCTGATCTCAATATGTTTGGTCCTAGAGTGCTGGACTGGATTCTTAACAATACAAAGAGATGAAGCACTATCCATTAATAATGGAGTCTTAGTCTCAGTAATGCCATAATCCAGAAGTTGATTCTGAAGCCAGAGTATTTGAGAGGTACAGCTTGCAGCAGCAATATACTCAGCTTCAGCAGTGGATGTAGCAATTGATGTTTGTTTCTTACTCTGCCAAGAAACTAAACAATTGCCTAGGAATTGGCAACCACCAGAAGTGGATTTTCTGGTGACTTTGCATCCTGCATAGTCACTATCAGAGAAAGCAACTAATTTGCATGAATGCCCAGCTGAATACCAAAGTCCTAGTGATTGGGTACCTTGCAGATATCTAAAGATCCTTTTGACTGCAATCAAATGGGATTCTTAGGTGCAGCCTGAAATCTAGCACAAGCACATGTTGAAAACATGATGTCTGGTCTAGAAGCTGTAAGGTACATCAAGGACCCAATCATACATCTGTAAAGGGTTTCATCAACCGCTTTACCTTTCTGATCAACATCTAGTTGTGTGATGCTGCTCATGGGAGTAGAACAGGGCTTACAGGTTTGTAAATCAAACTTATTCAACAAGTCTTTGGAATACTTGGACTGATGGATGAAGATTCCATCATCCAGTTGTTTGATTTGCAAACCCAGAAAGAACTGTAATTCTCCCATAGCACTCATTTCAAATCTTAGCTTATAAGCTTTGTAAAATCATCACACAACTTTGGATCAGAGGATGCAAAGATGATATCATCAACATAAATCTGAACAAGGAGCTTATGTTGTCCCACAGTCTTGATGAATAAGGTTTTATCAATGGTGCCTCTAGTGAACTTATTCTCTAGAAGAAAGGTTGAGAGTGTCTCATACCAGGCTCTAGGTGCTTGCTTCAGCCCATAGAGAGCCTTATCAAGCTTGTACACCCAATCAGGATGTTTATTGTCCTCAAATCCTGGTGGTTGACACACATAAACCTCTTCTTTTATTTTTCCATATAGGAAAGCACTTTTGACATCCATTTGATAAACCTTGAGACTGTGAAAGGCAGCATAGGCTAAGAACAGTCTGATTGCTTCCAGTCTTGCCACAGGTGCAAAGGTCTCATCATAATCGATGCCTTCCTCCTGTGCAAACCCTTGAACAACCAGTCTGGCCTTGTTCTTAACAATTTGGCCCTTCTCATCTGTTTTGTTCCTGAATACCCACTTGGTGCCTATAGCACACTTACCTTTGGGTAATGGAACAAGCTCCCACACTTGCTGTTTCTTGAATTGAAGTAGCTCAAGCTGCATAGCTTCCACCCATCCATTGTCTCTTAAAGCAATATGATAGTTCTTTGGTTCTTGCTGACTGATGAAGAGAGCATAGAAGCAGAAGTTGGACAATTGATTCCTGGTTGAAACTCCAGCATGAATATCACCAATGATTTGTGAAGTGGGGTGATTCTTGAGCTCTTGATAAACTATGATATCTGTGCAAGTGTTTGTAGACCCATCAGCAGCAACAGATGGTGATGGAGATTCCTGAAACCATGTAGAGGATGGCAGCTCAAATGAAGTAGAGCAAGCAGAAATCTCATCAGCATTTATAGTGGATGGAGCTGCTGAGGCTACAGGAACATCAGGTTCAGTGGAATTAGGCAGGTTGTCACTAAACCTGAAGAGGTGAGTACTGACTTCATCATCTTCAGTACCACCAGGTGGAGATCTGTTGACAGGCTCAACAGATGGAGGTTGATAAGGAACATATTGCAGTATGTCCAGATCAAACAGCTCCACAGGGTTTTGTGGAATCTTCCTTTGGAGATTCATTGAACTTAACATGCAAAGTTTCTTCAACCCCTTTGGTTCTACAGTTGAAGACTCTGTATGCTTTGCAAGTTGATGAATAACCAACAAAGTACCCTGCATCCACCTTACTAGCAAACTTATGGAGTGGGTTGCTAGTGTTGAGAATGAAACAAGGACACCCAAAGGCTCTAAAGAATGAAATAAGAGGGGCCAAATGATGAAGAACTTCATAGGGAGTCTTCATCAACCTCTTATTTACTAAGGCTCTATTCTGTACATAGCAAGCTGTGTTGACAGCTTCAGCCCAAAAGGTCAGTGGCAGCCCTGAGTCAGCCAACATTGACCTTGCTGCTTCAATGAGGGTCCTGTTCTTTCTCTCCACCACTCCATTCTGTTCAGGAGTTCTTGGAATGCTAAACTGCCTTCTTATTCCCTTGGACAGGTAGAAGTCATCAAGTGTGTGGTTTCTAAATTCTGTTCCATTGTCACTCCTCACACACTTGACCTGTAGGGAATACTGCTTTTCTACTTGTAACACAAAGTTCATTATTGTCTTTGCTGCTTCATCCTTGGAGTGCAAGAAGAAAGTCCATACAAACCTGGAGTAATCATCCACAATTACCAGGCAGTATTTCTTCTTTGCCATGCTCATTACTCTGACAGGACCAAAGAGATCCATGTGCAGAAGTTGTAAGCAGGCAGTGGACTTTGGTTCTTCTATTGAAGGGAATGAAACTTTGTGTTGTTTTCCTTTCAAGCAAGCAGTGCAGTCATCTTCACACTTGAACTCCTTCAGAGGCAATCCTCTTACTAAACCATGGCTTATAAGCTGATTCATGTTCTTGAAATTAACATGACCCAGCCTTCTATGCCATAGTGTAGACTCTTGAGGAGATGCCTTGGAGAATAGGCAAGGATGGCCTTTTAGATCCATCTTTTTGGAAAGATCTAAGGCATACACTCTTCCTGTCCTGTTGGCCTTCAGGAGAGTGTGTTCATCCAATGCCTTGTCAATCAAACTCAGAACTTTGGATGACAGAATCCTACAGTTCTGGCTTGTGAAAAGGGCAACATGGCCTTTGTCACACATTTGACTGACACTCAAGAGGTTGTACTTGAGATTCTCCACATGGTTAACATCATCAAACCTTATTTCCCCGTTGGAAACAAAGCCTTTTCCGACGATGTAACCCTTTGCATCATTGCCAAAAGAAACAAATCCCTTCTTTCCTTGAGAGTAGTCATTAAGAAGGGAGCTGCTTCCAGTCATATGCATGGATCCTCCACTGTCTACATACCAGATGCTTCTATGGCATGTTGAAGAACCCTGCAAACACAACCATGTGTTAGTTAGTCTTGGAGACCCAAACCTGCTTGGCTTTGGGTCTGTTCTCAGCTACAGGTGTAGCACTAACAGGTGTGTTGTGAGTGACAGCTTGAGGTGAAGAAGATGGTACAGAAGAGGAACCCTTTGGCTTGGACTTCCTTTTCTGTGGTTTCAACACAGGAGCATCTAAGTGGTTGACTCTTCCCACTAGCTGCTGAACCATCATCACCAATTGTGTCTGATTCTGTGATAGGGCTTTCAGCTCTTCAGACATATTGGAGTTTGCTGATGATGAGTTCCTATGTTGTACCATCTTTTTCTGAGCAACCTCAGCTGTTGCCTGAGTAATCCCTACCTTCTTGGATTTAACTTTGGGCCTAGGGATTTCAGGCTTGGATGTTGCCAGTACAAACTTGGTTTCAAACTCATTCTTCATTTTATTGATGCTCTCAGTAATTTGCTCCTTCTGTTTGAGTTTTGAACCCCTTTTGTACCAGCAATCATCAGTAAGATGATTGAACAAGCCACATATCTCACATGGCTTTTTCTTCATCTTATGCTGATCATCAGCTGAAGAGGATTTAACTGCTGAAGACTTGTTCTTCAGCTGTTTGTCATCAGTACTAGCAGTTTTCTTCCTAGTGACTGCTTTCCTGGTATCCTCTCTAGCTGTCTTCAAACCTTTCCTACTGTTAGTTGTCTTCTCTTTAGTGCTAACAGTATTTGAGGTTTGAACTTCAGATGTTGTCACTTGCTCTCCAGTACCTTCAGTACTTCTAGTGACAACTCCTGAGTTGATCAGCCTTTTGGTCATGTGATAGTCTATCTCTGATGATGCTGATTTAGAGGATAGTAAGTCACATGATGAGAAGGATTGGTTATTGCTCTCCCCATCAGATTCAACTTCTGCTCTTGAAATGAAGTCTGTGGGAGGAGCAGTGTGATTATAACCAATGCCAAACTTCACATTGGAAGCTGTTTGCTTGCTAAGAAGCATTTCAAAACCCTTGTAAGATTGCACCCATCGATCACACTCAACTTGGGTGGTTGCAAGAGTTTCCTTGAGGTCCTTGTACTTCTCTAGAAGTACATCTTCCCTAGCTTTACTATCTTTGATTTGGCAGTTGAGCTTGTAAATCTCATCATTTTTATCTTTTAGAACAACCTCAAAATCAGCTTTTCTTTTGGAAATAGTGTGCTCAAGCTCAAGATTTTTATCTATTAAAGCTACATTTGCTTCTCTAATAGAAGCAAATGCTGCTATGCATGACTCTGAACAAAGCTTGGCTTTTGCCTCAGTGGATACCTGAGATGAGGCATTGGATGATGACCCTTCAGCAGAGTCAAGGGCCATCAGAGCAAGATTTCCAAAAGGTTGATCACCGCCATGTTGACCAGCATCTTGGAGTAGTGGTTCCTGACCAGAAAGCTCTTCTGGTAGACTACTCCAGTCAACAGCAGTTGGGGTGAAAAAGCTTTGTTGTTGAGGTTGTGTGTGGTGATGAGATTGGGAAGAATGAGGCTCTGGAAGAGCATGAGGTGGTTGAGCCGGGGGTGCTTGAGGTTGACCAGGCTGAGGCATGTAGTAACAGGGGTAAGGATAAGGCATATGACCCTGTGGCACAAAATAAGCAGGTGGTGCTTGTGCTTGAGATGGATGGGGAGAACTGTAGGAAGGTTGCCCTTTGTGCTGTGAGCTATTGCTGGGAAAAGTCACAAAGGGTGTAGATGAGTTAGATCCAGATGATCTACACTCTCTTGCAAAGTGTCCAAGCCTTTGGCACTTGTAACACCTCAACTTGCTCTTGTCAAAACCAACTTTGGTTTTGCCAGAGAGTCCTGGGAATTTCCTACCAGTTCTTTTGTAGAACTTCTGAGATCGGATATTTATCATTGCCATTTGGTTCAAAATATCCATCTCTTCCAGATCATCATCTGGAATGCCCTTCAAATCCTCCATCAGAAAACACAAGTTGTCACCACCTCCTCCTGAACTACTGACACCAACAAAAGCTTGTTCTGAGTTTGTAGAGAAATCAATATGCTCATCATAAGAACTTTCTGATGAAGCATATTCTGACTCATGACTTATCAAGGCAGCATTACCTTGGACAAAGTCATCAGCAAGTTTGCCAGAAGATGACAACTTCCTCTTTTGCTCTACCTCTCTCTCAAAAGTGAGTAGTTTCCCATGAAGTTGGGTGAGAGATAGAGTGTCAAGGTCAGCACTAGAGCGTAGGACAATGGTATATGTGTCCCATCTCTCAGGCAATGACCTGAGGAACCTGTTGTTCATCTGGCTTTTGGAGTACTCTTGTTTAACCATCTTCAGCTCAGAGATTAAACAAGAGAACCGCTCAAACTGCTGGGTCAGAGTCTCACCCTTTCTATATGAGAAAGTCTCATATTGTTGGGCAAGGATTTCCCTATTGTTTGCTAAGACCGAATCAGTTCCTCCAAATTGTTCCTTTAGAGCAACCCATAGGTCATGAGCAGACTCATGATGCAAGAGCCCTGAATATATCTCGTTTGGAATGGCCATGGCTAAAATTCCATGGGCTCTAGCATCAATTTCAAACAGCTTTAGATCTTCGTCCGAATACTGTTCAGGTTTCTTCGCAACCTGTTCATTAGATTCCGGGACGTTCACCATAGGCTTGTATGGCCCATGCACCACTGACTTCCAACAACCAGCACTGTTGACAGCCAAGTGGTGCAGCATACGTCTTTGCCATATGTTATACTCGTTCCTAACCAGCATCGGAGGCTTGGTTGCGGAACCAGTATTGTGAGGATCATTGGTTGGTGTTGTCATCTCAGGTTTTGGTCAAAAACAAGTTTAAACACGACAATCGTAACTCAAAACCACCAAAAGACCTCAAGATTTTGGCCGGAAACAGCAGAAACTCACTCTCTATGACTAATTCTTGCAAATTGCTAATTCGATCAAACTGAGAGATCAAAAGAGCAGTTTCAAATGATCAATGGTAAGATCGATCAATGATTAACCTGCTCTGATACCATTTGACAGGATCTCAGCCTCTCGTGTTGATCAATTAGATTATGTTTGCAGCGGATTTAGCACATTAATTAGCAATTAAAGCAAGAACATAAAAGATATTGCAATTAAAGCATTAACATAGAGAGAGAAGAGTTCTGCGAAGCAATAAATGTTCTATTGGTTGCACGTTTCGGCATTTAAAACTGTATGGCTTGCCATCCTTATATAGGCGGCAAGAGCATGGTGGTGATGTCCTTTTCTGACATCACTGAATATTCAAATTACAGTTGTCAAAACATAAAACTACTGAAGATGTCAACAACTGACATCTTCTTACAAAAGTTCCTAAGTGCTGACAAAAGTAAACTACTGAAATCCTACAACGACTGAAGAACAAACTCTTCAGTCGTTTATAACTACTGATACTATAACAACTGAAGAACATGCTCTTCAGTTGTTGTACAACTACTGAAACAAAATAAACTACTGAAAAAGAAAAACCACTACAACAACTGAAGAAGACTTCTTCAGTTGTTGTGACAAACTCTGAGTCTTCAGTACTTGGTCTTCAGACTTGGCTTCAGATGTTATAACAACTGATGACTTCAGTAGATATCATCAGTTGTTGTCTTCAGTCTTTGTCTTCAGACTTTGTGCTTCAGTAGAAGGTCTTCAGTTCTTTAGTTCTTCAGCTTTTGATTCTTCAGTACTTGTCTTCAGTACTTGAAGTCTTCAGTACTTGTAAGATCAGTACTTCAGACTTCAGTACTTGATCTTCAGTACTTTAGAGTCTTCAGCTGATATTCTTCAGTTCTTTGATCTTCATACTTTGTTCTTCAGACTTTGTCATAACAGCAGAAGGATGGAGCTAAGATGCTCTCGAGTTTGACATTCAAGCAAGAGAACACAATAGCTGATGAGAGTCTTCAGATGTTCTCCAGTCTGACATTCAAGCAAGAGAACATTGTAACTGATGGGAGTCTTCAGCAGTTGTAGCAGTGGCATGTGGGACTTAGATGTTTTCCTGATCTTGGCTCATTGGTTCTTTTGGTCCAACAGATTTGGAGCTTGGTCTCAAACCTAGTAACCTGCCACTTTTGTGGTTATGCGACCATGTTGACCAACAACTACAATTGCTTACTCAGTTGACAATATGGACCAGGTGGGTCTTGTGAAAGAATTGTGAGTTGGGCACCTTCAAAAGAAGTCTTAGCTCATTCTATTGTAGCGTGTTTCAGAATCACTGTTGTTGACATTATATTTCAAGGGATGTGACAAAAATACTTTGTTTCTTAAAGAATTAGCGTTTGTGAACTTGACAACATACCACTTTTATGGGTTGTGCTTCTACTACAGGTGGCAAGTGGGCAGATTAGACTGGATTGATGGTCGGGTCAGGATGGGTTTAGGTCAAGGTGGATTTGGGTTAGGATGGGTTGCTTAGAAAAGAGTGTCATGATGGATTTGGGTCAAGATGGATTCGGATCAAAACGGGTACGGGCGGTGGCGGACTCAGGAATTTCATTGATGGGGGTCGGATATTTTTTAGTCCGATTGTGTATTGTTAAATATTAAACTTTTTTTGATTTGGTTCGGTCGGGTTGGGACACATAATAAAAAGATAAGACCAAATTAAATTTTAAACACATAATATAAATTGTTAATCGTTAAGAAGAAATTAGAAATATCTAAATTTAGAAATTGCAGCTTTTTTAATATCAGGTTTGAGAGTGGGGTGTACCATGGACAGATGAACAACTAGTGGTATGCGGCTCTAACAACAAGGTTCTTAAAAAACTTAGCAATTGAAGGCTTAGGACGACAACGTCAATGGAACTGCTTGGAATAAAAAATGTAATCGAACAATCGTCCATTCAATTACCACTAATATTATAATATTATAAATTGTAATTGAATTGTGTATTAATTATTATCTTATTTGTTTAATGAATGAGTTAATAGAGTATTGAGTTTGTTTTTGTTATAATAGTTATTAGGCATTTGATAATTGGATTTATAAGAATAAATAAAGTAATCGGCTTGTGATTAATATAGTTAACGTGTTTATACCTTTTTCCCTTAACATGTGTTATTTAGATTATAATAGATTTGCATTTGTAACAATTCTCGGAGTTCGGTGTCAAAAATTTCTTGCTTTGTTGTTGTAAAAAATTCTTGGAGTCGGTGTTAATATTTCATGAGGGTCGGTGTTAAAATTTCTTGGGGCTCGGTCGAGATTAGATTGTATATTTAGTAACAAAATAAAATTTTCATGGGGTTCGGTTGAACCCCAATATAACCATTCGGGTCAGAATGAGTCGTTATAAAAAAACTTATTGAGATTTGGTTATCAAGATAAGGATACCTAGTTTACAAAAACACATGGTCCAGAAATAAGACCGACATCATTTCTATATGCTTAACTCACACAAAGGCATCAAACAAAGGTAAATGACGCAAAACATTATAACTTGATATGAAATAATTCGAGAACAATCATTCAAATGTTAAATACAATCACAAAATTCAAGCTTGAAACCTTCACTTGCTACAGAATTGATTAGTTATTTTGATGAAAATATTCACAAAACCAAAAGCTTGAAATCCATTTTCATGGAAATCACTGTTCAAATTACGAACGATTCTTCGATATCAAACCCAGTTATTTTATGTTTAAAATTGATTCTTTGATATCAAACCCGAGATATTTTATGTTTAAAATCGATGGTGAACATCAATCAAAACATCGTTGTTTGGATTCTTGTTTAAAAACCAAATTTTCTGGTCAACATAGCTTGAGATGAGATGATGCAAAAATCCATGGTTGCCATTAATACTCATGAAAAAAAACTCAATCAAACTTAGAATCAAAAGACTAAAATTGAATAAGGTGAAGAGATCTCATGATCGATGGCTGTGATATGGTTAGCAAAGATTGACTTAAAACCTAGTTACGGAATAAGTTTTGAAACCAAGAAAACAACTGACCTATTTCTTCAAGAACATACCCCATGCTCGTTCATTCCTAGAAACTTTGAGCATTCGTTCAAAGTAAATCGATTTAGAACCCAAAATCACAAACTTTCAAATTTATTAAACAACGGATTAAAGAGCGGAACCACCAATCGATCTTCTCTAACTTTGTGATAATGTATCAAGAGGAGGACGAAACAACCTATTTCAAAAAATAAACAAGTGCAGAGATTGAATTATCTCTGTTGTTGTGTTTGAATGGTTAATAAAGACCCATTATTTCCCTTGTGCTGAGCCATCCTTACCCGTTGACTATTTTGACTAATTTTAAGTTTACCTATCTTGATCTCTTAACAATATATAAACAAACAAACAAACATACCCAGTGTATCCCGCTGAAAAGCAGGGTCTGGGAGGGGTATGTGGTGGCAAGTCTTTCCTCTATCCTGAGAGATAGAGAGACAACTTCCTGAGAGATAGCAAGTCTTTCTTAACAATATATATATGTTAACCCAAAACAATCCATGAACTTTATTTCTTCAGCCCAAATCCACCCAAATTTCACCATACGGGTCAACATTGCAGGTATAGCTTCTACGCATGAGCAAAGAGACTACAACTCTTACCCATATGATTATATAGACCGAGTGGTACCCATATGATTATATAGACCGAGTGGGGTCTCTAAGATGAATTGTGAGTTAGGGCACCATAACATAAGGTAGTAACTCTTACATTCTACAGTTGGAAATATACTTTGGGGGTTGTGGATATCCTAATAAATTAGAGCTTGATCTTGAACTTAGAATCATTCCACTTGTATGGGTTGTGTGTGGAGATGACAAACAAACAATAACTGAAACATTCGGCATGACAATAGGTTGGTTACAAGTATGGGACCGATGAGATTAGTTTTAAAAAATTTCACAAGCATAAGCCGGGTATGATATTTGGTGAATAAATTGTCCTGTAATGTTTTGGTCGAGGAAAAAAAATACCATTTCATATCAATTTACTTTCTCCTTAGTTTAGTTTAAATTAGTTTTGTTTTTAATTTTCTTCTCTATCTAAATTTTATTATCGTATGAGCCAAATGCTCTTGGTGATCAAATCATATCAATTTGTTTGAATCAAGGGCGACCCTAATTATGAGTTTATCACATTGATTCACTTACAAATCCTTTGGAACAATGATCCCAATTTACCATAATCCTTTGAGATTCATAGACCTTAATTTAGCACAAAATAATCCTTTTAAGATTCAATATCTCAATTAATCAGCATACGATAATCCTTTGAGATTTAAGGATCTCAAATATACTTTGATTTATTCCTATGAGATTCAAGGATCTCAAGTATGCGTATACCCACCATTGCCCTTAGGACTTTCAATCATCAAGTTTCTTCCTTCTATTTGTTGACTTCCTGAAGTCAAACAAGTTTTATGTCAATATGCAAGTTTTAGGCATAGTGTATCATAATCATACACATTGACTAGGGTTGCAAACGAACCGAACGAACACGAACAAGGCCTTGTTCGTGTTCGTTCGTTAAGAAATAAACTTGTTCATGAACTGTTCACGAACACCTACCGAACAAGATTTCTTGTTCGTGTTCGTTCATTAAGAAAATGAATATGTTCATGAACTGTTCACGAACACTTACCAAACACAAATGAACACAAACAAAAGCAAACGAACACAAACAAAAGCAAACGAACACAAACAACTGTTCATGAACATGACGAACACAAAAAAACTCATAAACACAAACGAATACAAATTATTATATATTTATTTTAGAATAAAATTTATATTTTTATTATAAACATTACACAAAATCAATAAAAATAATAAGTAGTTAACATAAATACCAAAAAAATACTTGATATAATAGTTATAAAAATAACTGACACATTAATTAAGAATATAAACGAACACCTTAACAAACATAACACAAAATCAATAAAAATAATAAGTAGTTAACATAAATACCAAAAAAATACTTGATATAATAGTTATAAAAATAACTGACACATTAATTAAGAATATAAACGAACACCTTAACAAACATAAACGAACATATTATCGAACGTTCACAAACGAACATTAACGAACATAAACGAACACATTATCGAACGTTCACGAACATAAATGAACGAACGCGCCTTGTGTTCATGTTCGTTCGTTTAACTAAACGAACGGAATTTTCTTGTTCATGTTCGTTCATTTACTAAACGAACGAACATAAACGAACTTCCCGTCGAACGGTTCACGAACTGTTCGCTGAACGTTCAGTTCGTTTGCAGCCCTAACATTGACTATTTCCACTGCTTACCTCCTTAACTAATCTCTTATTAACATACTAGTGGGTGAACCCGCACGTTGCGACGGGTGTGCTCCAATTTGTAGGGATTGGAATAATAAGCAGTAAAGCCAGAGTAAAATTGAAATCAAAACTTGTAGAAGAATGAAATCACTTACAACAAACAAAGTTCCTTAAACATGATTGTCCCATCAAAACCTAAAGAAAGATCAACAATAATTGAACATAAATCCTAAATCAAGAATATATTCGCAAACTTGCAAGCAATTGATCATAGAATCAAAGTATGAATCTATATCAAAGTACCTCCATAGTAGGCAGTAAAAGGAGAACAACTGGGGAAATAAGCCATTGTTGGATCCACAAAATCTCAAAACAAAAAGGTTACAGACCTTTTTAAAAGTCTCTAGTTTAAACAGAAGTTACATGATAATTACAAATTTATTACATAACATTAAGCTTCAACGTATAAACTTCTACTACATTGATAAAAACAATAGTATAACATATTGCTCTATGAATTGATCTTATAGATAAAATTGCTTAGGCACCACAAATTACAGATAAGCAAATTACAAAAACCCAACGATGATTAATTTTATATCTTAGCACAATACTGTCATTCAAAAACCCAACCAACCTGAACAAATGACCAGTATGGCAAAAAATAAAATAGAATTACAAGTAGAAATCTTGTATAAACTTAACAAAGTTTCTAGCAGACATAACCTGAGGATTTCCTTCATTGCAATCCACATAAAATTATAATTAGAGTTATATTCTATCTCTATGGATCAAATGAAGAACTATAGCTAAGAATAGAATTGGTCAGTTTCACCTCAGTCTCTTCGCATCATTCAAAACACTAATAAAAGTTCCGATTATCTTTTGATGGACAGGTTAGGTCATAGATTAATGGGTCGTATTTTAATACGGTAGATGGATTGGATCAAAGGTCAAAATGGGTCGTATTTACTACGATTGACAACAAACACTTTTTATGTATATAGGTAATGTACCCGGGCGTTGCGGCTGTTTCATAGACTTTGTAGTATTTAACAAAAAAATAGAATTAAACAATGTAACACAACCATTATAGCAAACTAAATGTCATCAACATTTTTATTGTTAATGCTTAAAATCTCCAAAACCAGTTTCAAACTAAGTTATCTCATGCTTTATAAGATAATTTTTCAGAATGTAATCAACAGCTATTGCACATCCTCAAAGGGATTTGCATTAGTGATTAGTCTATTAAGTCATTTCTTTGCTGAAAAACTATGCATTAGTTATACCTCGTTCTATGAAAACTGTAAATCTTATGTAGCATTTCACCAGCTTTAGCTGCTACCATTTTTGATCAACTAATAGTAACATTGTAGCAGAGAGCAGGAGCTCAAAAATATTGAGCAACTAATAGTATATCAGTTACATTACTTGTTACAGTGTGGAACAACTAAGACTTATAAGTCTGCATATTATGGGTATCGCATCCTAAAAGGAACCTTGTCATTTAAAAGCATACATCACGCCTTGAACCTCTTGTCTATAATAATTTAAATCTATCATGGCCGTTAAACTCTACTAATTTCAATAAATATATTTTAAAAAAAAATTAATTCTCAGGTTAAATATCTCACCTACAGTGAAGATAAGCATGTTGGAGCATAACTAATTCTTAACCCATTTCCCAAGCTACATTAGAAAATGATTTATTTAAATCATATATACAAATAAACACATAATCAATATATGATAACTACCATATAAAATTTGATTAAAAACACTTGAAACGATCAAACCCTTGTACATGGTAATTAGCACACAGAGTGATGATATCAATAAGAAGAAACATGTATGAATAAGAGATACTAAATCAAATTTACGTGATAAGGAGCAAAGAAGCAGTTAAAAATTGATAAAAATGGTTATGTTTGTACCTGTTACACATCTGATAAGATTTGGTTCCTCGTTCTTTTGTGGAGTGAGGACACTTGCATTGTTTGTTATTTCTCTTTTCTTCCAACAAAATAAGAAGAACTTCATCTCTTTTGCGTTTGAACCTCAGGACACCGGTAAAAGACACAAATTCTTGCACCAAGAGTTTGAGGCTTAAGGCACAACTCACGATGTTCGTCTTGTTTGATTGTTATGAAAACACTGATATAAGCACTTTAACAAAAAACCAAAGAATAATCCTTAAGAATGATATTATGTATTTAGAGACAACTTATAGCATTTGATTATAAGCAAGTAGATAGATGCAGACTACCATTAAACTCTTATATATTAGAGAACCAAATTATTGTGTAGGTGAATTGAGTAAGTTTGGAATCAAAGCCTCACTCTAGACACTTACAAAAGAGTTTTAAAAGCTTTTTACATGTAGTTCTGAGCTTGTAAATCCCCAACACAGTCTAACACAACAACCATAACAAAATCAACAGACCAGTCCTAAAACCAAATACATTCTAGCACCAAATACATTCTGCCAACACTCAAAATAGAGAAGGAAACAAGACATCTCTATGAATAAGAGCGCAAATACCATTCAATTTCACGGTTTCAAATCCAAGATCATACTCAAACTCTTGCATTCATTCATACTTTAAAACTTGCATTATATAGAGTGTAGACATGAACTCCTAAAAACAAGTGCAATTACTCAACTATCCCTATTACATGCCCACTGTTTTTAACTACTAAGACTAATTCAAAAGAAATCTTCTTGCATACTTTAAATAAAACATGTACTCAGTTATTTCTTAAGGGAAAAAAATACTAAAAAAGACCTTAATGTGATTGACTTATTATTTCCAGATGACATCATAGTGAAGGTAATTATGCTAATGAAATACATAGCCTCAAAGCATCATAGCACTATCTGCCTTAATCATGTTACATAGCCTCAAAGCATCAAGAAATACAGCATATTAAGGAATCATAAAAACTTGAAATCAAGATCAGAAGAATACAACTTCTGGTCAAAATCACTAACATAATTACCTTCACTATGATGTCATCTGGAAATAACTCAATCACATTAAGGTCTTTTTTAGTATTTTTTCCTCAAGAAATAACTGCGTCAATTTTTGACACCTACCCAATTCAATTTCATGACTCAGATCTTCATATACATTCTTTACGATGATAGCAACTATTAAGCAATCAAAATTATGGAGTTTATAGTACCTGACCAGCAAGTGGATCAATTTCGAAGTTGATCGAAGGCCGCTAACTACTTCATCGTCGGCCGATATATATACATGCACGGTGGGGAATACAATCGGTAAGGGGGATTGAATGGGGGCCTTCAATTGCTGATTGAAGGCTTCAATTGATGTCTGAAGGGAGGTGAGAGGTCAGGGATAAGGGTCGCCGATATCTATCGGGGAGATGAAGGAAACGCAAGAGAAGACTTGAAAAGGATTATGCCTGATCGTCATCCGACAGTGATTTTCAATTGGTGTATATATACGCCTGGGTACCTAAAATCCTCATTATTGCTTGAACCGAAGACCCAACCACGAATGTAATTGAATTTGGAGAAGGGAATCTGTAACATGTTTGAGTCATATCAACTTCGTATTTCATATATTGTTAACGGGTACGTAATGAGTAAATTGTTTATTTAAAGTTTGAAGTTTTTAGATGAAAATTTTATGTTATAAGAGACCGTTTGAATATAATAATAATATATTATATTCGAACCTGCTCCATTTTTTACGAAACTTAGGTTGACTCGTAGAGAAAAATAAGCTCGTCACAATGACATATTTAAAATTTTATGAAGCATTATAAATAAAAAGTTATAAGAGAAAAACAAATTAAGCAGCTGAATTAATTATAATAATATAATATTATAATAATATAATATGAAAATTTCACATTTCAAATAAAATGAATTGAAGTTTCAGACGTCTCGACATAAGTTTGTTTGGGAATGCTTTAATATAAAGAGAATCCCGAGTTCTCAATACCCCGTTGGGTGTTGCTAGTAGTCGTTTTGGTACTCGAGTAGGAGCGCGACTAGGAGCGGGGGGAGGGAAGACTCTACATCAAATTGCTGTAGATAGTTTTCAGGTACGCTCTTGTTTAAAGTTATGTTTAACTATTATTATAGTCGTTATTATTATTATTATTATTATTATTATTATTATGATTATGATTATTATTATTATTATTATATTATTATTATTATTATTATTATTATTATTATTATAGGTATTAGTATTATTATAGTTATTAATAATACCTCCTGGGCTCTGAAACCATATTCTTATAGAAGAAGAACAATATGTAGTTAATAACTACATATTGTTCTTCATCCCACATCGTCCTTGAAAGTTTTTCACCTGTCTGTTGCTACCTTATAAATAGAAGTCTTAAGGTTGTATTTAGAACATAAGTTTGTTTGGGAATGCTCTAATATAAGAGAATCCCGAGTTCTCAATACCCCGTTGGGTGTTGCTAGTAGTCGTTTTGGTACTCGAGTAGGAGCGCGACTAGGAGCGGGGGAGGGAAGACTCTACATCAAATTGCTGTAGATAGTTTTCAGGTACGCTCTTGTTTAAAGTTATGTTTAACTATTATTATAGTCGTTATTATTATTATTATTATTATTATTATTATTATTATTATTATTATTATTATTATTATTATTATTTATTATAGGTATTAGTATTATTATAGTTATTAATAATACCTCCTGGGCTCTGAAACCATATTCTTATAGAAGAAGAACAATATGTAGTTAATAACTACATATTGTTCTTCTTCTATAAGAATATTTATAAATATTGTTTATAAGTTTTTAAGTATGTTTTCCTAAATAAACATACCTCCTGGGGAGGCCGTCCTGGCCTACGAGTTGGTATCAGAGCCATGGAGCTCTTCGGGTCATAGAAATACTCATGTTGATGCATGTGGATGTTTTAACACTTACTTTGTTCATACATTATGAACATATTAAAATCTCAACTCGTAGGCCAGGACGGCCTCCCCAGGAGGTATGTTTATTTAGGAAAACATACTTAAAAACTTATAAACAATATTTATAAAGTCTGTCAAACCAGGACGGCTTGGTTCAGAAAAGCTTCAGAAAAGCTATGGACCAACTGGAGATTTTACACAGCCATTGTCCAGAATGTTAATTCGTGATCAGTAAAGGTCAGCCCTAAAAACGCCCCACGTCATCCCGGCTTTTTGGCTTAACACGGGCCCCAAGAGGTCGACCACCATATTAACATCTTAGATGGGCTGTAACCTGTCCATACTCACCTTCCTGAATTTTCACTATCCTGGGATTTCCAGACTTCTTTTTTATATATATATATATATATTTATATATTTATGAGTCATAGCATGCAGTTGAGCATGGTGATGTTTTAACACTTAGATGTTTAGCCTCTTAGAGAGACTATCATCAGAAGATATGAGATTAATAATTTCTTATGCTTAATTTCAGCCATGATTCCTTGGGAACGCGACAGAGGTCGTGGAAGATCTTCCTCTCATAGGGAAAGGGGTGAAAGAGTTATCATCTTTATAGTTATTATTATTATTATTATTATAGTTGTTATTTTTATTATAGTTAGTATTATTATTATTTATTATTTTTAGTGTTGTAGTTATTATTGTTATTATTATTATTAGACTTTAAGGTTATCATTGGGGAATGTATTAGGTAGTCAACTAGTAAGAGTTGTACCAAATGGTTGGCATAAGGTAAAAGAAGTGTCGAATAATGTCAACAAATAGAAAAGAATAACAAATTATCCCTGAGGTAATTACTAGCTAGAATATAGTTTAAATAATGTTATTTTGTGTATAGGATAATACTTGATAGCAGTGAACCTGAGTAGACATATCACCGATTGGGTTACTTAAGGTGAGTTCCTCTGAACTGTTTTCTAAAATGGGATGTAATGTTATGATAACTGGTAATAATTGTAGAATTGACTATCAATAGCATCTGTGATATGTGGCAATGCTTGATAGGATGCTTGAGGGCTGCTTGTATGATTCTGCTTTAGCCAGTGGAGTTTGTATACATAGCCTGGTTATGTGAATTTATACTGTGCTTACTCTGTTCCTATCTGTTTTGCATGGCTGTATCTGCTTGATGCAATAGTCAATAATAACATGTTTTGAATTTTGAAGAATGCCATGTTTATGAACTCACAAGCTTTATGCTGAGTCCCAAATGTTTTCTATTTTTATGGACACACATCCTAGGTGCCAAGTGATTACAGGGATTGAAGATTACGAGCTAGTTTATGAGAAAATAAAGTTTTAGAATGTTGTTGAAGATTTGGATCTCTAGTATAGTTAAACTGATGTAATGGTATTATCTATTATAACAAATGTATTGTACACGTGATGTATAATTAAAGTTAGACTTCCGCTATGTACTCTATAACTTCTATGTGTTCTGTATATCTAATGCGTAACACTCCCCACGGTGAGCCCTGAGAGGCGGGTGTTACAAGTTGGTATCAAAGCCGTAGTTTAAGTGAACTAGGTACAAAGATAGTATCTTGACTTAAACTAGGAAAGATGCTTTAAGATAATTTGATTAATTGCATAGGTATTGGATAATTGGTTTTGGTGAACCATAGAGGATAATGGCTAGAACATTATAATTGCAATAGATAAGCAATGACACCTGGCCACTGTTATTTCTTGTCTATTAATACTATTATGTTCTAGATCATAATCCATCATGTGAATACTAAATCCCTACTCCCTCATGTAGGCTTTGACTATGCTAAGAGGAGGAAATACTCATGGTAGGGGTCGTGGTAGGCCTCCTGGTAGTAGAAGGCAAATCATGTCATCTACGAACGATGATCATGAAAATCTTCATCATGCTGAACATGAGTCACAACAATTTGCTGGACCACAATTCCAAGCAGCTGTAGCTGGCATAATTAGAGATGCTTTGCCAACTATTATAGGCGAGGTTATGAACACCTCTGGAGGCTGGCATAATTAGAGATGCTTTGCCAACTATTATAGCTAAGGTTATGAACACCTCTGGAGTGTATGTGAGCAATAGTGGTAATGGGTAGGATGATCATATAAATGACACTAATGGTAATGGTGATGCTGCTATGGAAACTGAACCTAAGCAGGGTTGCTCCTACAAAGCTTTCGAGGGATGTGAACCTCTAATATTTGGTGGCAAAAGATATGCCATGGCCACTTTTCAGTGGATCCATGAGATGGAAGCTGTTATTGAAATTAGTGGATGCACAACCACGCAAGTTGTCATGTATGCCACTCACTCATTCAGGTCTGAGGCATTGTTTTGGTGGGACAATGTTAAACAAGCTAAAGGACCTGGAATTGTTGCTACTTTAACCTGGAATGAACTGAAGGAGCTTGTGATGGAAAAATTTTGTCCTGAAATTGAAAGGGACAAAATTGAAAGAGAATTTTTACAACTACAGGCCGAGGCCATGACACATCGTTAGTACACGACCAAGTTTGATGAGATGGCTCGACTGCTTCCTGAGCATGTAACACCTGAAGCAAAGTGCCTAAAAAGATACGTGCAGGGGTTACCCCCTCATATTCGACAGTTAGTTAAGATGTCTGCCCCCAAAACCTATGAGTCTGTAATTGCATTAAGTGACATTGCATATGAAGAAGAAGGCATAATGACTGATAACAATAAAAGAAATAGAAATGAGGATGGAAACCAGATACCAAGAAAGGACAGAAATATCACATGAAATGAAGGGAACCGTGTCAACAAACCGTGAAGGAATGATAAAAATGAGTCTTGGAGAAAGTATCAAGATTCCAAATGTCTTAAATGTCCAACAGGTGATCGTTCACGAAAGAACTGCCTGAAAATTAGATGCTTTAACTGTTGGGAGTATGGACATTTCCGAAGTGATTGCAAGAACCCTCCATAAGCACAACCTACGGAGAATCAGAACAAGTCCAAGGGTCGAGTGTATGTGTTAAAAGAAGCTGGAGATGAAACCATAGCTGGTACGTTTCTCATTAACAACATATATGCTAGAGTTTTATTTGACACTGGTGCAAATAGAAGTTTCATTTCAACTGCCTTAGTACCTTATTTGAACTTAGTACCACAAACTCTAGAATGTGCATATATTGTAGAAACTGCGAGTGATGAGCGAGATAAGGTAAGTCAAATCTTTAAGGATTGTGTTATCACCTTAGTTAACACCGAATTCTCTGTAAACTTAATGTTGACAATTTTAAGTGAATATGATGTTATTCTTGGGATGGACTGGTTGAATAAGAATTATGCTCGGCTCAACTGTGAACATAAGACGATGACTGTACGTAAGCCAGATGGGAAAAGCTACTAATTCATGGAAGTGATGGAAACCCCAAGACCAGTATCATCTCAATAATGAAGGCAGTGAAATGTATTCAGAAAGGATGCATAACCTTTCTCTTATGCATGGTAGATGCTAAAAAGGAAATGCAGATGAATGAAATACCTGTATTGTACGAATTTCCAGACGTGTTTCCGGAAGATTTACCAGGACTTCCACCTGATCGTCAGATAGAATTTCGTATTGATTTAGTACCTGGTGCTAAACCAATCGCGAAGGCTCCTTATCGTCTAGCCCCTTCAGAGATGAATGAACTTATGAAGCAAATTGACAAACTCTTAGAAAAAAGGTTTATTAGACCAAGTTCCTCACCTTGGGGAGCGCCAGTATTGTTCGTTAAAAAGAAAGATGGTTCAATGCGTATGTGCATTGATTATCGAGAATTAAACAAGTTAACAATTAAGAACAAATATCCTTTACCAAGAATAGATGATTTATTTGATCAACTTCAAGGAGCCAACTACTTTTAAAAAATTGATCTTCGATCAGGTTATCATCAGTTGAAAGTGCGCGAGGAAGACATTCCTAAGACCGCATTTAGGACACGTTATGGGCATTACGAATTTTTGGTTATGTCTTTTGAACTAACTAATGCCCCTGCAGCATTCATGGATCTGATGAATAGAGTTTGCAAGCCATACTTGGATAAGTTTGTCATTGTCTTTATAGACGACATACTTATTTATTCTAAGGACCAAGATGATCACGCTAGACATCTAAAAATGGTTCTAGAAACCCTTCGACAAGAAAAGCTTTATGCAAAATTCTCTAAATATGACTTCTGGAAAAGAGAAGTTCAATTCATTGGTCAGGTAATAAATGAGAAGGGAATACAAGTAGATGTAAGGCCCTCCTTTCCAGGGGGACCTCACGGTTGGTCATTCACAGCAAAACATCGATTTAAAGCAATCATTTACTCATATATGTATAAATATATATTGCAGCGGAAAACACTGTAATTTCATTTCATTACAATTAAATATATAAACATTGTCTTTAATCTTCAAAACTATTTAAAAGTCCTCTTAAGCTTTTCTCCATCAGGGATGCCAGTCTTCTAGTGCCAAGAAGCTTCAGTCCCATGCTTCTATCCCATAGCTCTAACTCTCACCTGTCAGCTGATATGCATACAAAAGTCAGCTTCGCTGAGTGAATTCTAGGTTTACCTTGCTATATAACTTTTGTAAAAGGTATTAGCTTTATCAGTTGAAAATGATCATTGTCTATCAAAATATCAATACACACAGGCTATCGCTTTATCAATACTTTATCATTTCTTGTTATTTATTACACTTCTTTATCCGTCAATTCTCTGTCACTATCGGTGCCTAGGCTCGCCTAGGACTTTACCGACACACCAATTAAGGACTTACTGTCGTACCCGATCAGGCCATTATTGTCATGCCAATTCAGGACTTACTGACCTGCCTGTTCGAGCATACTTTATCACTTTATCACTGGTGAGGGCACAACGAATGCAACCCTCCTTTGTCAATTTGCTTGCAAGGCTTTACTTTATCACTTTATCAAGGTACACGTTATGGCCCTCATAACCTTTCTTTAAGTTTCACTTTCATGCTTAAGTTATAAATAATATAACACAACACAATACAAGGCAATTCATTAGAGAACCCCATTTTCCATATAAGATAGTGTATAAACTTTACTTTAGAAGAACTGTTAATAAAGGTATGGATTTAGTATGCACACCGCCCCAAAACGTTTGAAACATGTATAAAATAGGGGATCTAGAACTCACCTGAACTTGTCCAATAGCTTAAATTCTAAGCCTCTTAAGCTATAGCCTAAATACTCTAGCTGCACGAAAGTTAATATGCAAAAACGTCATTTTCTTCATAGTTTCGCCGCCAGTTTCGCTACCAGTTTCGCTGGGCAGCACTTCTGTCAGTTTCGCTGGACAGATTCGCTGGCATGAGCGCCCAACTTTCGTTGGAATTTCATAGTTTCGCAATGTCTAAGGTCAGCCTAAGTACTTAGCGAAGCTATCAGCGAAACTGTAGTTTCGCTGTAGCGAAACTGTAGTTTCGCTGTAGCGAAACTGTAGTTTCGCTGTAGCGAAACTGTAGTTTCGCTAGGATTCTCCTAGTTTCGCTGGATAAATGCACCGTTTCGCTGGATGAATACTTAAATTCGCTGGATCGGGGCCCAGTTTCGCTGGATGAATACAAACTAAGAACCAACCCGTTTTTAACCCAAAATCTTAACTTTTTACGTCCAAATCCTTGGTTTACCTTCCATGAAACCAGATCTAGCCTTTTTACACGTTTTCATATGTAAAAGTTTGACCTTTATGCGTTTCTTTGAACTTTTCAAAACTCCAAAACCCTAGAATCCGGGTTTGATCTACAGAAGGCCTTAGAGGTCGATTCTTACCTTGTTTTGTTGCTCTTTCCTTGTGTTTTGCTACTCCAATCACCCAGCTCTCCAATCCTTCAACCCTTCAAACTCCAAATCTTGATTTTCTTCACTTTCTCTCTCTACTTTCTCTCTCTACGAATTTGGTGGCTAGGGTTGCAAGGTGATGGAATGGAACTGATTATGCATGTTTAAGGGCTGATTAGGGCCCTTAAACCCATCAAGCCTAGCCCATTAAGGCTAATTTGATCCATAGCCCACTAATTTACCCTTTTATTTCTTAAATTAACCCTTGAAAGCCCATTATTATTAAATGGCTTGTTTCGGGAAATTTCGGGGCGTTACAAGTCTCCCCCCTTATTTAGGTTTCGTCCTCGAAACCTGCCTCGTCGTTAAACAGATCGGGGTATTGTCGTCTCATTTCCTCCTCGGATTCTCAGGTGGCATCTGACCCCTTTCGATGTTTCCATTGCACCTTGACTTGCTTGACTATTTTATTTCTCAATCGTTTCTCCTTCCGGTCCAGTATAGCCACTGGTTGCTCAATATAGTTCAGCTTTTCGTCCACTTTGATGTCATCTAGAGGCACGACTGCCTCACCTGGTGCTAGACATTTTCTTAGGTGCGACACATGAAAGGTAGGGTGAATCCCACTTAGTTCTTCTGGAAGGTCTAGCCTGTAAGCTACATCCCCAACTCGTGCTAGTACCTTAAATGGTCCGATAAACCTGGGACTCAGTTTCCACCTCTTCCTAAATCGGATAATCCCTTTCCATGGCGACACTTTTAACATTACCCTGTCACCCACGCTAAATTCTATTGGTCTCCTTCTTCTGTTGGCGTATGACTTCTGTCTATCCTTTGCAGCCTTCATATATGCCTTGATTTTCTCCAACTTTTCCGTGGTGGCTTCCACGACTTCCAAGCTCCCTAGTTCCTTCTGACCGACATCACCCCAACAAATAGGAGTTCTGCACCGTCGACTGTACAATAACTCGTATGGGGGCATTTTAATACTGGCGTGGTAGCTGTTGTTATAGGAGAACTCTGCTAGTGGCAAATGATCATCCCAGTTACCACCGAATTCGATAACGCATGCCCGAAGCATATCTTCCAGTGTCTGGATCGTTCTTTCCGATTGCCCATCGGTCTGCGGTTGGTATGCGGTACTAACGTGCAACCTCGTATCCATTTCTTCATTGAACTTTTTCCAAAACTTTGAGGTGAACCGCGTATCTCTATCTGAAACAATCGATATGGGCATACCATGCCGCACCACAATTTCTCGGATAAACAGTTCAGCAAGCTTTTCTGAACTAATTGCTTCCTTGATTGGCAGGAAATGCGCACTCTTAGTCAGTCTATCAACTATCACCCATATCGCGTCGTGGCCTTTTGTCATGCGCGGTAATTTAGTGATGAAGTCCATGGTAACATGTTCCCACTTCCATTCTGGTACTTCTAGTGGCTGAACATAACCATAAGGTCTTTGGTGCTCAGCCTTCAATTGTAGGCACGTTAGACATTTATTCACATATGCAACCACATCTCTCTTCATCCCAGGCCACCAATAATTTTTCTTCAAGTTGTGGTACATCTTATTTGCTCCTGGGTGTATTGAGTAGCGGGTCTTGTGCGCTTCATCCATAATCCTTTCTCGCAAGTCGCCATGCCTCGGAACCCATATCCTGCCGTGGAAGGTCTTAACACCCAAGGTGTTCTCTACCAATTCATCTACTTTTCCCACCATCCTTTCCTTCTTGATTTGTTGCTCTCTCAATGCGTCCATTTGAGTTTCACTTATCAATCTCATAACATCTGGGGTCACTACTAGTTGGCACGCCTTCACCCGGATTGGTTCATATCCTTCCTTTCGGCTCAGGGCATCGGCTACCACATTTGCCTTACCCGGGTGATAATGGATTTCACAGTCGTAATCCTTTATCAGCTCCAACCACCTCCTCTGTCTCATATTTAGGCCTTTCTGCTCAAAGAAATATTTCAGACTTTTGTGGTTGGTAAATATGGTGCACTTAGTTCCATACAAATAATGTCTCCATATCTTCAATGCGAACACTACTGCGGCTAGTTCCAAATCGTGAACCGGGTAATTAACCTCCGTGTCCTTTAGTTGTCTGGACGCGTAAGCTATAACCTTTCCTCTTTGCATTAACACACAGCCTAACCCGCAGTAAGAAGCATCGGAGTATACCGTTAGGTCTTCATCTCCCTCCGGTAGGGTTAGTACAGGAGCTTTGGTTAGTCTATCCTTCATTTCCTGAAACGCATTTTCCTGTTCTTTTCCCCAGTCGAACACCACGTTCTTCCTCGTTAACCTTGTTAATGGGGAAGCTATCTTTGAGAAGTCTTTGATGAACCTTCTATAATAGCCAGCCAATCCCAAGAAACTACGGATCTCGGATGGCGTCCTTGGGGAATTCCATTGCGTAACTGCTTCAACTTTCGCTGGATCAACCATAACTCCCTCGGAATTTATAATGTGCCCTAAAACTGCACCTCCCGTAGCCAGAAGGCACATTTAGAGAACTTTGCATACAGTTTCTCCCTTCGTAAAGTTTCTAACACCTTCTTGATGTGACAAGCGTGGTCTCCTTCGTTCTTTAAGTATATCAAAATATCGTCAATGAAGACTATCACTGATCGGTCCAACATCGGGCGACACACGCGATTCATTAAGTCCATGAATGCCGCAGGAGCATTGGTTAGCCCGAAAGACATAACTAGAAACTCATAGTGGCCATAGCGCGTTCGGAAGGCCGTCTTCGGGATGTCTTGCTCCCTCACCTTCAGTTGATGATATCCGGATCGGAGATCTATTCGGGAGAAGCAGCTTGCCCCTTGCAATTGATCAAACAGATCATCTATCCGGGGTAGAGGGTATCGATTCTTCACGGTCAGCTTATTCAACTCCCTATAATCTATACACATCCTCATGCTGCCATCCTTCTTCTTTACAAACAACATAGGAGCGCCCCAGGGAGAAATGCTGGGCCTAATGAATCCTTTGTCAAGGAGTTCTTGCAGTTGTGACATGAGCTCCTTCATCTCGGACGGGGCTAGGCGGTAGGGTGCTCTGGCAATGGGCTGGGCTCCTGACAGTAATTCAATCTGAAACTCTATCTCCCTGTCAGGTGGTACTCCAGGCAGATCCTTCAGGAATACGTCAGGAAAGTCCCTCACCACTGGTACATCAGAAAACTCCTTCTCTTTATCTTTAACATCCTTGACGTACGCTAGATAAGCTCCGCACCCTCGCCTCATACATTTCTCCGCCTTGATCATGGAAATGATCCTTGGAACCTTGCAATCGCTATCACCGTAGATCGTAACCGGACTACCATCTGGAGCCGTTAGTCGGATCATCTTTTGTTGACATACTATGTTAGCATCGTGGGCAGCTAACCAATCCATCCCTAGTACGACATCAAACCTCCTAAGGGCATGGCAAACAATTGTGTGGGAAAGTAATGACCTTCTAGTTTAATGTGGCAATCCTCTATCACTCTGACTATTCTAATGGACTTACCATCGGCTGTTTCTACTTCGAAGGCATCATCTATTTCCTTAGTTTGGGCATCTAGTGTAGCACAGAAGGATACAGATACAAAACTCTTACTGGCACCACTATCAAATAATATGGAGGCACAAACATCATTGACAAGGAACGTACCTGACACTACGTCCGGGTCTTTCCTTGCTTCCTTCTTGTTCATGGTGAAAGCCCTTGCCCTGAGGCTGAATCAATATTTCAGATTCGTTGAGCTTGGATCTTAGGATTCATCATTTTCAGATCTGAAATTTAAAATTAAGATGGGTGGAGGTGTGTGAATCATAGAACAAAGAGAATGATAATAATAACATGTAGATGATTTCATTGATGTTGGTGAACAAGTTACAATGAATAATCAAATACAAAGATGGAGGAAGATCAAACCCACCCAAAGGAGAGGATTTCTCCTTGGGTGGTGCTTCACACCTTGAGAAACACACACAAAAGAACCTCACTTGCAAAAATGCACTAGTGGGTGTATTTATATTATTATTACAACATGACCTAATTTTGACTTTTCTATTTGTCTTGATCTTGACTTTGTCATGTTGAGTTGTCTTGTATTGTTGTTTTTATTGTAATCAACTTGGTCTCTGAACTTGTACAATGAGATCTTCAGTCGGCTGTGATTGTGATTTGGAAAGCTTCAGTTTATTCAATTGTTGAACCCAACAATACTCCCCCTAAACTGATGCTTATCAAACTCTAACTTTGAAGATCTTCTCTGTCACATGTTTTCATGATCAACTGATGTTCTGACACAATTCACTGTAGTTCTCCCCCTCAGATTAAGCTTCTCCTAATGTATTTCTGATAGAGGATAGAATCTCTTTGAGAACACTTAACGCATTGGATATGAGGTGTATCACTTTTGGATTACTGTTGTTCATATCACACTCAAAGGATTAGTATGTATTAGGCATATGATGAGGCTTTGAACTTCAATAAATTGCATCAGGAACATAAATCAATCTTGAAAACACTTCAACTTATTTGAGTTTCTAAAATGACTTCGCAATCTGACATTCTTCATATAATCATTGGTCCCCTTGATTAAAGTCCGTCTAACTGTTCCGCTCAGTAGTCAGACATGGGTGCAAAAGATCATCTTTGATTGTAGTATCATGAGCTTCAGAAAGAGTTGCTGACAGTTGTACAAATCCTTGAATAAATCATTGATTACGTGACCAAAGTTGATTTCTTCTTTTGTTTTGAATGCTCAAAATGGACGTGCCTGTTGGTTGCAATCGTCCGCATTCATGATGTTTTCTTTTTCTTATTTGTTTGTGTCATCTGTTCATCATCTGTTCATTGATTATGTTGTTGATGTTTCTGTTGCTTTTGATGTTGATGATGATAATAATGGTGTTGATGTTTACGGATGTGCATGTGGTTGAAGTAAGCTAACATTTACATTAGTTACTCAAAGCACGAGCATTTGTGATGCAGCTCACGGAATGAAATCGAAGCTCCAAAACATAAAAGGGCTCGAAAACCTATTTAGAGGCCTTATTTTGGAAAAATAACGGGATAACCTGCCATTGGCAGGTTACCAAGACGTAGCCCTCGTTTCCACGGTCGTTTTGACTGGTAGCACGTCAGAAACAGAGGCTCGTAGCCCAGGTTATGCCCATTTTGGTGATTAACATCCGCATTTGAGGTTATCATCACCATTCATCCGCATTAGTTGATTGGTATCCGCATTTGTGAAGTCAACATCCGCATTAGTATGATCAACATCCGCATTAGTATACATAACATCCGCATTTGTATGTCATTCAACAGCATTAGTTCATTGAACATCCGCATTTATGCCTTGTGCATCCGCATTTGTTCTTTGAACTTCCGCATTTGTTCCTTGAACATCCGTATTTCTTTGAATAAATGCGGATGCTTTGTCAGTCATCCGCATTTGTGAAAAAGTCATCCGCATTTGAGATTAAGACATCCGCATTTGTGGAATACACATCAGCATTTGTTTATATCTCATCCGCATTTGATCAAGCTTCATCCGCATTTGTTTTTGTTCATCTGCATTTGTTTTCAAACTTGAACAAAAATGATTTCACGCTGCAGTGCAGGTCGGAAAATCAGCAGTAGCTTTGATTTCTTCATCTTTTCTTCGTTTTTGATGATTATCATGTTCAATTGCATCGAATTTTGAAGGAATAATCCAATGGATGATTATATTTCTTCAAATCGTACCATATTAGAACAGATCTGATGACTTTTCTTTTTGATTTTGTGATGAACAAGCGGGTTTTCTTCTTTTTGATGATAATCTTGTTCAATTGCATCGAATTTTGAAGGAATAATCATGAACTTGTTCACGAGTCTTCAAATCGTACCATAGTTGAATAGGTTTGTTGATTTTCTTCTGATTTTTTATGATGAACAGATGGGGTTTGGATGAACAGCGGCCTTTTTCTTCATTTTTGTTGTTGTGTTCTTTGTTCTTGACATCATTAAGGATGAAATCAGATCTAAAAACTAGATGAATCCAGCAACCAACAGCTCTGATACCATTTTGCTGAATCAATATTTCAGATTCGTTAAGCTTGGATCTTAGGATTCATCATTTTCAGATTTGAAAATTCAAAATTAAGATGGGTGGAGGTGTGTGAATCATAGAACAAAGAGAATGATAATAATAATGTGTAGATGATTTCATTGATGTTGGTGAACAAGTAACAATGAATAATCAAATACAAAGATGGAGGAAGATCAAACCCACCCAAAGGAGAGGATTTCTCCTTGGGTGGTGCTTCACACCTTGAGAAACACACACAAAAGAACCACACTTGCAAAAATGCACTAGTGGGTGTATTTATATTATTATTACAACATGACCTAATTTTGACTTTTCTATTTGTCTATGTTGAGTTGTCTTGTATTGTTGTTTTTGTTGTAATCAACTTGGTCTCTGAACTTGTACAATGAGATCTTCAGTCGGCTGTGATTGTGATTTGGAAAGCTTCAGTTTATTCAATTGTTGAACCCAACACCTGACCTTGGACTTTCCATCATCCCCCTTGTCATTATCCCCGCTTGTTCCCGAGCCTCCCGGCTTGGCTTTCTTGCAATCACTGCTGCGGTGCCCCGACTTGTGGCAGTTGAAGCACTTGTCCACCTTCGGGCACTCTCTCGCCATGTGACCACTTTTCCCACACCGGTAGCACCCAGGGCTACCCATTCGGCATTCTCCGGGATGCCTCCTCCCGCACTTCCCATACTCCTTGACTTCTTCGACCCCTTTTACAACCACTTGCTTTGCATCCACCCTTGCCTTCTTGTTTCCCGGTTGGTAGTTACCACTCCCATACCTCTTCCTATTGTTATTCCAAACTTTCCTCGTCTCACCCACTGCCACAGGCCTGCGATGATCGTACAACCTTCCGCTGAGGTCCACTGCTGACCTAAAAGTGCTAGGTCGGGCAGTGACCATATCCCTACGAATGTCCAGAGGCAACCCCTGTATATATCTCTTGATCCTCTAGGATTCGGGAGTCACCAAGTCAGGCACCAAACGTGCCATTTCATTGAATTTTGTAGTGTACTCCTGGTGAGTCATATTTCCAGCCTCCAAACTCACAAACTCTTGCTCAATCTTATCAAGCTCTCTTTCCGGGCAGTACTCCCCTATCACCAACCTCTTCATCTCCAGCCACTTCATCCTCTCAATAGCCTCCTCTCCGTAAGACTCAACAATGTTATCCCACCAACACAGTGCTGGATCTAAAAGGGAATGGGAAGCAAATTTCACCTTTTGGCTTTCCCGGCACTCGCTGATCTTCAGAACGGCCTCCATTTCCCTAATCCAACGCTGAGCAGTAGCAGCGTTACCAGTGCCATCAAACGTTGGGGGCTTACACCTCTGAAAATCCCCGTAGCTGCACCCCTTCGCCCTCTCTTCTACCTCAGAATCGTCATGGTTACCCAGACGATCTCCCTCGTCGCTCAACTCCTCAGTCTTGACCGCTCCTTTCTTATCAACCTTCTCTGAAGCCGCACTCTTTTTACTATCGCCCTTAACCTGCTCCACAAATTCCGCAAGCAGAGCGGGCATCACTCCAGATAGGACCTGATGCACCTCTTGGGCAATAGCTTCCTTTACTGTCTCCTTCAGTTTTGCCTGATCAGTGGTAGGCCCCTCGGATCCCGTTTCTAGATCAACCTCCTCCTTAACTGGTTTGTCAACCGGCTTCCTGGTTGACCTTTTGGTCGGTTTCGCAGTTTCACCTGCAGTTTCTTTCGCCTTAAGAGGGGGCCTTCCCCTAGTGCTCCTCCGGGTGATCATAGTTGGAACTGCTTTCTTTGGTGCCATTCTTTCTACCTCCTGTAAGATTCAGAATGTTAACATGGTCTTTCAAGGCAAGTTCAGTTCACGACAAGTATTGTAAATTTTAATAACAGTGGCCAGTTGTGATTAACTACTTACAGAACTTCTCGTGCCCTAAACCTTCCTATCCTGAACCATACTAACACTAGAACCTACTATACCTATTCTATGCACGTATAAGTCGCATAAATTCAGATAGGCATCACAGATAACATTATCATACCTTACCTCGACTCTAACTTCAATAAGAAGGCACTACCCACTAGAATGATACTTATAGCATACTTTGTTACCTCTTGGCATGGAGCTTCTTGGACTGGCATCCTTGACACTTGGTCCCATTATCTGTTTAAGTTTAGGTTTATAAAATAGTTTTCCCCAAATCTCTTAAACATTGGCTCTGATACCAACTTGTAAGGCCCTCCTTTCCAGGGGGACCTCACGATTGGTCATTCACAGCAAAACATCGATTTAAAGCAATCATTTACTCATATATGTATAAATATATATTGCAGTGGAAAATACTGTAATTTCAATTCATTACAATTAAATGTATAAACATTGTCTTTAATCTTCAAAACTATTTAAAAGTCCTCTTAAGCTTTTCTCCATCAGGGATGCCAGTCTTCTAGTGCCAAGAAGCTTCAGTCCCATGCTTCTATCCCATAGCTCTAACTCTCACCTGTCAGCTGATATGCATACAAAAGTCAGCTTCGCTGAGTGAATTCTAGGTTTACCTTGCTAGATAACTTTTGTAAAAGGTATTAGCTTTATCAGTTGAAAATAATCATTGTCTATCAAAATATCAATACACACAGGCTATCGCTTTATCAATACTTTATCATTTCTTGTTATTTATTACTCTTCTTTATCCGTCAATTCTCTGTCACTATCGGTGCCTAGGCTCGCCTAGGACTTTACCGACACGCCAATTAAGGACTTACTGTCGTACCCGATCAGGCCATTATTGTCATGCCAATTCAGGACTTACTGACCTGCCTGTTCGAGCATACTTTATCACTTTATCACTGGTGAGGGCACAACGAATGCAACCCTCCTTTATCAATTTGCTTGCAAGGCTTTACTTTATCACTTTATCAAGGTACACGTTATGGGCCTCATAACCTTTCTTTAAGTTTCACTTTCATGCTTAAGTTATACATAATATAACATAACACAATACAAGGCAATTCATTAGAGAACCCCATTTTCCATATAAGATAGTGTATAAACTTTACTTTAGAAGAACTGTTAATAAAGGTATGGATTTAGTATGCACACCGCCCCAAAACGTTTGAAACATGTATAAAATAGGGTATCTAGAACTCACCTGAACTTGTCCAATAGCTTAAATTCTAAGCCTCTTAAGCTATAGCCTGAATACTCTAGCTGCACGAAAGTTAATATGCAAAAACGTCATTTTCTTCATAGTTTCGCCGCCAGTTTCGCTGGCAGTTTCGCTACCAGTTTCGCTGGGCAGTACTTCTATCAGTTTCGCTGGACAGATTCGCTGGCATGAGCGCCCAACTTTCGTTGGAATTTCCTAGTTTCGCAATGTCTAAGGTCAGCCTAAGTACTTAGCGAAGCTATCAGCGAAACTGTAGTTTCGCTGTAGTGAAACTGTAGTTTCGCTGTAGTGAAACTGTAGTTTCGCTAGGATTCTCCTAGTTTCGCTGGATAAATGCACAGTTTCGCTGGATGAATACTTAAATTCGCTGGATCGGGGCCCAGTTTCGCTGGATGAATAAAAACTAAGAACCAGCCCGTTTTTAACCCAAAATCTTAACTTTTTACGTCCAAATCCTTGGTTTACCTTCCATGAAACCAGATCTAGCCTTTTTACACGTTTTCATACGTAAAAATTTGACCTTTATGTGTTTCTTTGAACTTTTCAAAACCCCAAAACCCTAGAATCCGGGTTTGATCTACAGAAGGCCTTAGAGGTCGATTCTTACCTTGTTTTGTTGCTCTTTCCTTGTGTTTTGCAGCTCTAATCACCCAGCTCTCCAATCCTTCAACCCTTCAAACTCCAAATCTTGATTTTCTTCACTTTCTCTCTTTACTTTCTCTCTCTACTTTCTCTCTCTACGAATTTGGTGGCTAGGGTTGCAAGGTGATGGAATGGAACTGATTATGCATGTTTAAGGGCTGATTAGGGCCCTTAAACCCATCAAGCCTAGCCCATTAAGGCTAATTTGATCCATAGCCCACTAATTTACCCCTTTATTTCTTAAATTAACCCTTAAAAGCCCATTATTATTAAATGGCTTGTTTCGGGAAATTTCGGGGCGTTACAGTAGATCCAGCTAAGATAGAAGCTGTGATGAAATGGGAATCACCGAAGAATCCAAGTGACATTAGGAGCGTTTTGGGATTAGCAGGATACTATAGAAGGTTTATTCAAGACTTCTCCAAGATTGCTACCCTTAACATCTTTGACTCAAAAGAATGCAAAGTTTGACTGGGGACAAAAGCAAGAAGAAGTTTTCAACCTTCTAAAACAAAAGCTTAGTAGTGCTCCTATACTTTCATTACCAGATGGTAATGAAGACTTTGCAATATACTGTGATGCCTCATATAATGGTTTAGGTTGTGTGTTGATGCAACGTGACAATGTTATAGCCTATGCATCATCACAACTAAAAGTTCATGAAAAGAACTATACTACGCACGACCTTGAATTGGGTGCCATAGTGTTTGCCTTAAAGATTTGGCGACACTACTTGTATGGTACTAAGTGTGTAATCTACTCAGACCATAAGAGCTTACAACACATCTTTAATCAAAAGATGTTAAACATGAGGCAAAGAAGGTGGATGGAACTTCTCAATGACTATGATTATGAAATCAAATACCATCCAGGAAAGGCTAACGTAGTCGTTGATGCTCTCAGTCGAAAAGAAAGAATTAAACCGATTAGGGTAAAAGCATTAAAGATAGATGTCAAGCTTAATTGGAAAGACCAAATCAAGAATGCTCAAACTGAAGCGTTGAAAGATGAGAATATTAAGGCTGAAAGAATGATGGGTAACCAGAAATTATTGACTCAAGGAATGGATAGAGTCCTACGATTTGGTCAGAGAATTTGGATCCTAAAATTTGGAGGTATTCAGGGCAAAGTATTAGATGAAGCCCACAAATCCAAATACATAATGCATCCTGGAGCAAACAAAATGTATAAGGATATTCAAAATCACTACTGGTGGCCTAATATGAAAGATTCATAGCCCAGTACGTTGAGAAATGCTTAACATGTCTGCAAGTTAAGATTGAACATTAAAAACCAACCGGTCAGTTACAACAGTTGGAGTTGCCACTATGGAAATAGGATAGAGTAACCATGGATTTTGTCACGAAACTTCCAAGAACATGAAAAGGATATAATGCTATATGGGTCGTGGTTGATAGGCTAACCAATTCAGCACATTTTCTACCCATAAATGAGAGCTATCCAATAGAAAAACTAGCCAAGATATATATTGATGAAATAGTAAGCACAGAGTGCCTTTATCCATTATCTCCGATAGAGATAGCTGATTCACTTCCAGATTTTGGACAAGTTTCCAAAAGAAACTTGGAACCAAAATCAGTTTAAGCACTGCATATCATCCTCAGACCGATGGTCAGAGTGAGCGAACAATTCAAACTTTAGAAGACATGTTGTGTGCTTGCGTGATTGATTTTGGAGGTAGCTGGGATGATCATTTGCCTTTGATTGAATTTTCTAATAACAACAGCTACCATTCCAGCATTAAGGCTGCACCATTTGAAGCCTTATACGGTAGGAAATGCAGAACTCCCATTTGTTGGACAGAAGTAGGGGATGATCAGTTGACCAAAACTGAAATTATTCTCGAGACAACTGAGAAAATCCAACAAATTAGACAACGACTAAAGGCTTCTCAGGATAGACAGAAGAGTTATGCAGATAACAGAAGGAGACTTTTAGAATTTCAAGAAGGAGACTATGTGATGTTAAAAGTCTCACCATGAAAAGGAGTAATGCGATTCGGTAAACACGGGAAGCTAAGTCCCAGGTACATTGGGCCATTCAAAATCATCGCAAGAATTGGTCCAGTTGCATACAAGTTAGAATTATCTAAAACTTTGAAAGGTATTCACGATACTTTTCATATATTGAACCTAAGGAAGTGTTTGGCAGATCTAACTCAAGCAATGCCATTGGAGGATGTGCAAATAGATGAGAAATTAAGCTTTACTGAAAAACCGATAAAGATTCTTGATTCTCAAGAACGAAAATTAAGAAAGAAAATAATTCCACTAGTATTGGTCCAGTGGCAAGGTCAGAAAGGGCCCGAGAAGACTTGGGAATTCGCAGAAGAAATGAAAGTCAAATATCCTCAACTATTTGAGTAACCTTCGAATTTCGAGGACGAAATTCTTTTAAGGGGAGGAGAATGTAACATCCCGAGCGTTTGAGTCATATGAACTTCGCATTTCATATACTGTCAAACGAGTAGATAATGAGTAAATTGTCTATTTAAAGTTTGAAGTTTTTGGATGAATTTTTATGTTATAAGAGACCGTTTGAATATAATAATAATATATTATATTCAAACCTGCTCCGTTTTTTACGAAACTTAGGTTGACTCGTAGAGAAAAATAAGCTCGTCACAACGATATATTCGAATTTTATGAAGCATTATAAATAAAAAGTTATAAGAGAAAAACAAGTTAAGCAACTGAATTAATTATAATAATATAATATTATATAATATAATATGAAACTTTCACATTTCAAATGAAATGAATTGAAGTTTCAGGCGTCTCAACATTCATCCCACATCGCCCCTGAAAGTTTTTCACCTGCCTGCTGCTACCTTATAAATAGAAGTCTTAAGGTTGTATTTAGAACATAAGTTTGTTTGGGAACGCTCTAATATAAAGAGAATCCCGAGTTCTCAATACCCCGTTGGATGTTGCTAGTAGTCGTTTAGTACTCGAGTAGTAACGCGACTAGGAGCGCGAGTAGGGGAGACTCTATATCAAATTGTCGTAGATAGTTTTCAGGTACGCTCTTATTTAAGGTTATGTTTAACTATTATTATAGTTGTTTTTGTTATTATTATTATTATTATTATTATTATTATTATTATTATTATTATAGGTATTAGTATTATTATTATAATTATAATCTTTATAGTTATTATTATTATTATTATAGTTGTTATTTTTATTATAGTTAGTATTATTACTATTTGTTATTTTTATTGTTGTAGTTATTATTATCGTTATTATTATTATTATTATTATTATTATATTATTATTATTATTATTATTATTATTATTATTAGATTTTAAGGTATCATTGGGGAATGTATTAAGTATTCAACTAGTAAGAGTTGTATCAAATGGTTGGCATAACGTAAAAGAAGTGTCGAATAATGTCAACAAATAGAAAAGAATAACAAATTATCCCTGAGGTAATTACTAGCTAGAATATTGTTGGATCATGATGAGGCTGGTGCAACCAAAATCACTTCATTGTCATTTTTTTGGTGCTACATTGAAGGGCTTCCGAAGCCAAACAAGAGATCTTCCGAAAGTCTGAGAGAGCTTCTGAAGACAAAGTCTGAAAGAGCTTCCGAAGACAAAGTCTGAAAGAGCTTCCGAAGACAAAGTCTGAAAGAGCTTCCGAAGACAAAGTCTGATGAAAGAGCTGAAGACAAAGTCTGAGCTTCCGAAGACAAAGTCTGAAAGAGCTTCCGAAGACAAAGTCTGAAAGAGCTTCCGAAGACAAAGTCTGATGAAAGAGCTGAAGACAAAGTCTGCTTCCGAAGACAAAGAAGACTCCAAGCCTCGGAAGAAGCAGTCTTCCGAAGAATAAGTACCTTCGGAAGAAGTTATTCTTCCGAAGTACTTTATCCTTCGGAAGACATTGCTATGTCTAGCAGATAAAAGTATGGTCCCTGACAGTCCGCTGCAGACCTCTGATACAGCATGGCATCTTCCTAAAGAGCCATGTTGTTGACCATACTTTATTCTACTGTTCACCTTTTTATGATAGTACATGTTACCAACTTTAGTTGGTGACAAAAGGTAAGTCAGGGACATGTCCTGACTACCAACTCTCAGGCAAAATGTCTGAAAGACCTCACCTAGAGTCTTGTAGTATAGATGTAAGGTTAGAGGTGTCCAGCTGGTATCAAAGTATATCCGGCTGTAGGTAGTATTATATATATCTTCTCCCTGTAACTCTTTAGATAAGCGATTTGAGTCCAAGTGTCTTGTAATCCTTTGAGTTGAGAAGCAATATATAAAAGCACCTTGAAAATTTACTTGCTGTGTTAAATTTTCTTACTGCTTGTTACTTGATATATTGTGATCAACTCTTCATAAGACTGCTTGCTGAGTGTTGATTCACAGTGAGTTGAGAGAAAAACCACCCACAAATCCGATCCTGCAATTGGTATCAGAGCATTAGGCTCTTGATTGTGAGATCTTACCATCCAAATCAACCTGTTTTTCACTCCTCACTACAATCCACTCACTCAAATGGCCGCTCTCTCCAAGGCTGATATGGAAACTGGTACCTTGACCAAGTCCCCAATGATCACCCCTGAAGACTTTGACACATGGTGTATCAGGATGGAAGGCTTTATCAAGTGTCAAGATTCAAGGATGTGGGACTCCATTGTCAATGGTCCTTTCATACCAAGCACTACATCTGCCACTGGTAATCGCATCATTCCAAAAGATGTTGATGATTACTCAGAGGAAGACAGGAAGAGAATAGAGCTAGATCAAAGGGCTATGACTTGTCTCCAAACTGCTCTCCCCAACTCCGTCTACAGACGCTTCAAGAAGTGCAAGACTGCTAAAGATTTATGGGAAGCATTGAAGCTGATGTATGAGGGATCCAAGGAAACCCAAGAGAACAAGAAAGATCTCTTGAAACAACAGTTTGAGAACTTTACTTTCAAGGCTGGTGAGACCTTGACTCAACAATACTTCAGGTATGTTGAGCTAGTAGATACTCTGGCGGATATTGGAGTAGCTCTTGAGAACAGAGACATAGTTAGGAAGTTTATGTCTTCTCTTCCTAAACTATGGACTCACTACTGTGTTGTCATTAAGAGAACTTCGGACCTTAAGACTCTTTCTCTCACAGAGTTGTATGGTATCCTAAGTGCATTTCAGATGGAGATGAATATGCAGAACTCCTCTGATCACTCCAATAACAAACTGAGTTCAGCCCTTCATGTGGTTGAAAGGGAAAGCATGGAACCACAACATCAGTTGCTATGCTACCCTGACAACTCACATACTGGACCTTTCATCACTCTACCTGAGACTCCAAAGTATCAAAAGGTTCAACACAACTCCTTTCAGGATAGTTGTGCCTTTGTCTCTGGAAGTGGACACTCTGGTGATTTTCAATACTGCTTTGATGATTTTGAGTGCTTCAGTCCAGATGATGTGGAGTATATGGACATTGTCTAGTAGATGGCTCTTTTAACTTACAGAGCGAAGAAGTTCTTCAGGAGAACTGGAAGGCAATTCCCTCAAAACCCAATCAACAGCAAGTTTGGGTTTGATAAGAGCAAAGCAAGGTGTTACAACTGCAACCAACTTGGTCACTTTGCTAGGGAATGCAAGGCTCCCAAGAACAACCCGGGAACCCCACAGGCCTCCACACATCCCACTGCTCCCAAGCATGAAGAAAAGTCAACTGAAAACAGCTGCTGTTGCTCAGGAAGTTGACTGGAGCTTCATGGTACAGGATGTGACTCCCGCTCAAGCACTCATGGCCGGAACAGATGATGATCAGGTATATGAACATCTTTGTACTGCTGCCTGTATTGCTAAAGTTAAATTGTATAAGGATTACATTTCGGAAATCAGAACTGAGGTTGAGTCTTTAAATGTGCTAAAATCTGACTTTAAGAGAGCTGAATCTGACTATCAAAGGAAAATTGATGAGTTAGAGAAAACCGTGTCTCTTTTAAACATGAAAAGACTAACTATAAGACTCAAATCAAAGATCTGATCTCCAAACTTTCTGAAGTTCAAGCCTAGTTAGTCACAGCTGAGGCTCAGGCCAGGAAGCAAGCTATTGCTGAGCAAAGCTTCCAACTATTCTTGCATCAACCTCTCATTCCAAAATGTTTTATCAAAGCAAAGAAGGGTTGGGAACCAGTGAAATAGCTCCACCACACTCTTATGAGTCTATTAGACTACCTAGATGTGGTACTGAAGAGCAAGAGGTTCCAACTGCTGACCCTTCTCCATTGGAACTAGAGGATGAAGTGAAAATAGTGGCCTCCACAGGGGAGAAACAGGAGGATACACCCATCTCCACCTGTGATGATCAAATCCTGACCACCAAGGCAAGAAGAAGCATAGCTAAAGCTGCTAGAAGGACTGCCAAGAAGGTTGCAGAGTCCAAGCTTAAGTTTGACCCTAAGCAAAAGGGTGTCTTCATTTCTGCCGGATTTCAAGTGGTAGGTACTCCTGATTCAGGAAAGGAGTGTAGTACCAGCACTCCTGTCCTACTGAAGGATCAGAAGTTGAAAGGAAAAGTTGCTGATGACGAGAAGAACCAAGAAACAGCAACCTGCAAGTTCCCAGAAGACTAACATTGCATGCATAGTGTGTGGTCTGTACAACCACATGGCTAAAGATTGTTACTACAATCCAGCAAGCACACATTATGTAAATATGTTAGACAAGAAGGAGTCAGAGAAGGTTTCTCAGTTGGACCACTTCAAAGGTCCAAATGATGAAAAAGGGAAAGTTGGTCTCGGAAGCCAAGTTGCTTTCGGAAGAAACTACTTCTTTCGAAGGGAAAATGGCTTCGGAAGCCAAACCTTCTAAGGTTCGGAAGAACAAGAAGGCTCCCTTGAAACCATCTCAGAAGAAGACTACTTCGGAAGAAAAGGTGGTGAAGGCTTCTTCCGAAAAGAGAGAAGCTTCGGAAGAAGACCATGCTGCAAAAGCTTCAACAAGCTCATCCTCAAAGATCAACCAAAGGATGGATTGGAAGATCAAGGAAGATGCTGCAGCCCAAACCTCTTCTTCAACAATGACCTCTATTGAACCCCATTGCATATCTTTTGGTTCAATTATGTCACTATCTTTGGAAGAGCCCAAGACCTGCAAGGCTTGGGCTTCCAAACAAAACTAACCATCTCATCTTATGTGCAGGGACATCCATTTGACAAGAACAACAATATCTGGATTGTAGATAGTGGATGCTCCAGGCACATGACAGGGAACAGATCTCTCCTTCAACAATTCCAGAACTTTGATGGAGGGCCTGTCCAATTTGGAGGTGAGGCCGGAGGATATATTTCTGGCAGAGGAAGTATATCCAATGGCAGAATAAACATTGACAAAGTTCACTTTGTCAAACAGCTTGAACACAATCTGTTAAGTGTTTCTCAATTCTGTGACCAGAAGCATCAGATGCTTTTCACAGAACATGAGTGCATTATCCTCAGACCAGGGATGACAATTCCTCCGGAATTGGTGCTTCTCAGATCTCCCAGGAAAGGGGATATGTACAAGCTAGATATGAACAATGCTTCTCCTATGGGTGAAGTATCATGCTTTCTTTCCAAAGCTGATAGTGATGAGTCAACACTATGGCATAAACGCATGTGTCATGTGAATTTTAAAACAATGAATAAATTGGCTAAAAATAACTTGGTACATGGTTTGCCTAAAAAGGAATTTTTCTGCAAAGATAACTGTGTTGCATGCCTGAAAGGGAAACAACACAGATCATCTCATAAATCCAAATGTGTTAACTCTATCACTACTCCATTACACTTATTGCACATGGATCTCTTTGGTCCCACAAGTATAATGAGCATTGGAAGGAAATCATACTGCCTTGTGATCGTTGATGATTTTACAAGATTTACATGGGTATTCTTTTTAAGAAGTAAAGATGAAACTGCTGAAACTTTAAAATCTTTTATTCTTAAAATAGAAAATCAAATTGATCACAAGGTTAAGATCATTAGAAGTGATCAAGGGACTGAGTTTAAGAACTTCGTTCTTGACTCATTCTGTGACTCAAAAGGGATTGCCAGACAATACAGTGCTCCCAGAACTCCTCAACAAAACGGTGTTGCTGAGAGGAGGAATAGGACACTTATTGAGGCTGCTCGGACCATGTTAGCTGATTCAAAGCTGCCTCTAACATTCTGGGCAGAGGCAGTCAGCACTGCATGCTATGTGCAGAACAGGGTTCTTGTAGTGAAGCCCCATGGAAAAACCCTTATGAGTTATGGAACAAGAGGCCACCGTTCATTGGCTTTCTAAGGTCCTTTGGCTGCAGGTGTACCATAAACACAAAGGACAACTTGGCAAAGTTTGCTGAGAAGTCGGATGATGCTATCTTTATTGGATACTTCTAGCTCCAAAGCTTATAGAGTATACAATATCAAGAATCAACAATTTGAGGAGTCATCCAACATAGTTGTTAATGAGCACACTCCTTGTGTTAGGGGGAATGGACCTGAGTATATCTTTGATTTAGAATTGTTTCCAAACTATTCTAAACCATCTTGTGAGAATGTTTCAGCTGGAACAGGTGCTCAAAGTGATGCTGATGCTGATGCAGGTCAACTATATGAGCTTCCCAGACCTATTCCAAATTCTCCAAGAGCTGAAGGACAACAAGCTTCAACTATTCACAGATCTGACAGTGTAACTATCTCCAGAAATAGTGAAGCTTCAACAAGTGAATCACTTGATCAACCTTAAAGTTCCTCAGGTGATCCACTACAACACCAGGTTGAGGGAAGTGGTATTCTGAAGGAACAGGCAACTGTTAATACTACTTCACAACCAACCATTGATGATGTTTCTCAATCATCAATCAGTCCTCATTGAATGACTCTGAAACAACAGTTGGACAGAGTGATCCAGTTCCTGATCAGAATATGTCCCTAGACTTATCTCTGCAACTGGAAGTGATTCCTCGTCTTAGGATTCACAACACTCATCCAACTGAGAACATCATAGGGAATGTCTCTGAGGGTGTGAGAACAAGAGGACAAACTCATCATGGGAATGTCTGCTTGTACTCATGCTTCTGTCTCAGATGGAACCAAGAAGGTAGAAGATGCCTTAAAGGATAGTAGTTGGGTTGAATCGATGCAGGAGGAGCTGCTTCAATCAGAAGACAAAAGGTCTGGAATCTATGCCCACTACCATCTGGTCAAGTACCCATAGGCACAAAATAGGTATTCAGGAACAAGAAAGATGATAGAGGCTTGATTATCAAGAACAAGGCAAGACTAGTAGTTCAAGGGTATACCCAGGAGGAAGGAATTGATTATACTGATGTCTTTGCACCTGTTGCAAGACTTGAGGCAGTTAGAATCTTCCTTGCTTATGCTGCATCCAAGAACTTCACAGTCTACCAACTTGATGTCAAGTGTGCTTTTCTATATGGGGATATAGATAGGGAAATCTATGTGTGTCAACCTCCAGGATTTGAAGACCCACAGCACCCCAACTATGTGTGCAAGCTGGATAAAGCTCTATATGGGCTGCACCAAGCACCTAGGCTGTGGTATGAGACCTTGTCTCAGTTTCTCCTGAAGAATGGATACACTAGAGGTACCATTGACAAGACTCTTTCATCAGAAAGAGTGGAGAAGACATTTTGCTAGTACAAGTCTATGTTGATGACATCATATTTGGTTCTTCAAACGACCAAATGTGCAAGGACTTTGAAAGCATTATGAAGCAGAAGTTTGAGATGAGTTCCATGGGAAAATGGACTTTTTCCTTGGAATCCAGGTGAAACAGATGAAGGAAGGGTTCTTCATAAGTCAATCTAAGTATGTCTCAGACATCTTAGAAAGATTTGAAATGAAGAACTGTAAACCAGCCAAGACACCCATACCCAGAAACCATAATCTTTGCCCTGACCTTGAGGGGGAGGATACTGATCAACATCAGTATAGAGCAATTATTGGTTCTCTGATGTATCTCACTGCAAGTAGACCAGATATCATGTTTGCCACATGCATTTGTGCAAGATATCAGGCTGCTCCAAAGGTGTCTCACCTAGCTGCTGCAAAGAGAATCCTCAGATACCTCAAAGGAGCACCTAAACTAGGTCTCTGGTATCCAAGAAATAGTGATTTCAATCTCTATGGATACTCTGACAGTGACTATGGTGGCTGCAACATTGACAAGAAATCAACATCAGGAGGATGTCAATTCTTGGTGGAAGGATTATCTCATGGCAATGCAAGAAACAATCCTGTGTCTCTACATCAACTGCTGAAGCTGAATACATTGCTGCTGCTAGCTGCTGTGCTCAACTGCTATGGATTCAAAATCAGATGTTAGACTATGGATTCAACTTCATGACTACTCCTATCCATATTGACAACAACAGTGCTATCTCCATTACTGAGAATCCGGTGAAGCACTCCAAGACAAAGCATATTGATATCAGGTATCATTTCATTAGAGATATTCATGAGAAACAGCTGATAAAGTTAATCAAAGTTGACTCAAATGAACAATATGCTGATTTGTTCACAAAGGCATTTGATGAACAAAGATTTAAGTATCTCATATCAGCAATTGGGATGATAAACATTGAATAACTACCTCTTTTGAAAACCTTTTTAATATGTAAAGTCTTGTGTCAATACAATTTAAGCCCTGTTACAAAAGATCTTTAAATTATTCCAAGTGTAAATTCTTCCGAAGAGGAATTAACTCTCGGAAGATATTCTTGAATATCTTCCGAAGCCAAATTCCTCAATGGAAATTTTCTTCTCGGAAGAGTTTTTGGTCTCGGAAGAAGCGATTGATCTTACATCAGATCTACTTCCGAAACTTATACAACTCTCCATTCGGAAAGACAACTTTACCTTCGGAAGCAATGCCTTGCTTCGGAAGATAAAGTGCCTTCAAAGGACAATTTTACCTTCGGAAGCAATATCATGCTTCGGAAGAGAAATTGCCTTCGGAAGAAAGTTACCTTCGGAAATGTTTTACCCTCGGAAGTAAAGGTTTTTATATGTAACGGATATCTTTTGGGCCCCACTCTGTAAAAAGTAAAGATTTTGTTGATGATGGTCAGATTATTTAAAATTATCCTTGCCGCCACTCATTTCTCCGCCGTAAACCACCATACCACCCACAGTAACCCCAAACAGTTACCCTATTACCACCACTACCACTATTCACCCCTTTTAAATAATCTTGACTGATCAATTTCATCTTCTTTTACCACTTTACAGCCCTAACTGTTCCCTTCACTGTCAAACCCTCAAATCACCCAAAATTTCAAGCTTACTTTTCTTCAATGGCGCTAAACCCTCAGCACAACCAAGTCGCATTACTTGACTCGTCAAGGGATGCCGACTTCACCCCATCATCACCTTTCTCACCGAATCCACCTACCTCACTGCACTAACAGTTAACCCCACCGTATACTCCAACCATATGTCAGAATTTTGGAGCAACGGTGAAACTGCAGTACTGAATGGGGTTCGAGTCCTGAGAACCCGAGTTTGTGGCCAAGAGTTGGTCATCAATGAACAGCTCATCAGGGAGCATCTCGAGCTTCACGATGATGGGGCTCCTACTGAGTTCCCCAAGGAAGACTTGGAAGGCACCTATATCCTCATGGGATATGGAGGCGATGTCAGCAGGTCTACAGTATACAAGTTCAACTTCTCTTACCATTGGAGTTCCTGCTGCACATTGTCCTACATTGCCTCTCCAACAAATCAGGGGGTGGGATCAAATCCCATATGAACTAGGATGCCTAGTTCATGGTTGGGTGAGAGGCCTCAGATTCAACTACTCACGATTTGTGTTGAACAACCTAATCGCCAATCTGAGCAGGGATACATTCTTCATGTATCCCCGATTTCTTCAACACATAATCACTGTGAGATGGAACCAAGCAAGCTTGTCTGCGCAGCTGCTCTTCCTGTTCCACACATGAGCCTACCATCTTCAAGATACTGAAGAAGATGTCCACCAACTTCACTGGACGGTACACTCCATTACCTCCAGAGATGACTGAGCGCATAGCTCCTGGTGACATCCCTGTTATCCCCACAGGTGATGAACCCACACCAGCAACATCCACCACAATACCAAACCTTCTTTACCCATCAAAGCCACATATCAGAGACGCCCCAAACGAACCCTTGTTCAATCTACTCTGATTGAACAAGCTCCTTCTGTTCACACCAAAGGACTAGAGTGGAATCATGGGCTCCCACTCAGTCCGAGGTCACACCATCCTTCACAATTGACCTCAATGTGGGTTTTGAGCCTCCTCAGTCTCAAACCCCTGAGCCCGAACCCCAAGCCTTAAGCCCACAGGGTGAGTCTTACACTCCCCTGTGCAGCCTTCAGGGACAGCCCCACCAAAGGCTCAATGCCTGTAGACATTGATTTAAGTCCCGGGTCAGTAGGACTAACCACCCTCTCTGTCACTGACCTTTTACTCCGCAATGATGAGAGATTACATCTCCCATGGCCATGAAGTTGATCTACAACACCCACTGAAAGATCAACAGAGCCAAGAGGGATCCCTTGTCTCTAGCCCCCATCAGAAGCCAGCTACTGAGGTGAGTCCCACTGATGTGGAGGGGACTCATGTAGACTCAGCTGCCACTACTCAGAGTCTCTCATTGAGCTCTCAGGACAGTGGTAACAATTAGGACTGAGTCTACGGCAACTTTGCCCATTGACATCTCTGAAAGAGATGACTCTGAGCAAAGGAAACCAGGGTGCCAAGAAACCACATCTGGTGGTGAGAGTGAGCATACTAGGTATGTTATCTCATCTCCCCGTGATTTCTTATGAAGATGAGGGAAGTATGCAACTAACACTTCAGTACTTGCTTTCTAAGGTCTCCAACCTGGAATCACAGGTGAGGATCTTAGAATCAAGGACTGCCACTCAGCAACTTGAGATTAACTCTCTCAAGGCTAAACTAGCTGAGAAACAGACGGAGAGGTCTGTTAGGCATGTACCAATTCGGTCTCAATGACTTCTTCCTCTAGCTCATCTAGCTCTCAAGATGATGCTACCAAAAGGGGAGAAAGTTCAGAGACAAACACCACAGGAACCACAGACCAAAATTTCTTCCCAAATCATTACACTACCTGAGTCATCTCAATCCTTTCTGGAGATTGACTCAAGGATGCTTCAAGATCTCTACAGACTTTTCACAAAGTTTGTATTGAGATCATCCCTAGAACAGCCCAGCCCCGACACACACTTGCATACTTTGGGGCTGAGGAGCTTCAAAGACTGACTGCACCTTCTACCACTGTGGAGGAAGTTGGTCAACCTAAGGTCTTCATGGAACCTGAGATTAGCTTCGAAGGGGAAATGGGGACTGATGGCCCAGCAACTGAAACAGATGGGACAAAACTTGCAGCAGTCTCATCTTCCGAAGCTCAAGCTGAAGCTTCCGAAGCTTAATGGAAGCCTCGGAAGAACAAGACAAATCTTCCGAAGCCGAAATAGAAGCTGCGGAAGGCTTATTTAGATGTCCGAGGAACTGACCATCACAGATGTCATTGCTGAAATAGCATCTGAGGTGAGCAGGGAGGACACTTCTGAATTCCTCCAACCCAAGCACCAGCTGAACTTCTCTCTCAATCACAACCCTCCATCCAAGAACCACCACAGTCAAGCACTGCTAAAGACAAAGGAAAGAGGAAATTGACTGCGGAAGAGCTTCAGGAGGAGGAGAGGATTGAGAAGGCCAAAAAGAAAGGTAGGTTTCCTACTGAAAAGCTGCTAGCTGCTAGTTCTAAGGCAGCTGCAGCCATCAGGAAGAAATCAACCTGAAGAGAAGAACATCACTCATTGACCAGCTCATCAGTCTAGGAGCTGCCAATGAGGAGATACTCCTGCTACCACTAGAGGAGTTGGTGACTTTGGAGAGGTCAACCAGGCTACTACAACAAGAAAGGGAAGCCAGGTTGGCCTTGGAGAAGGAAGAAGAAGAGCAGAGGGAGGCAGCCCTGAAAGCTGAGAGAGGATAGGATCAAATTCCTACTCTCAAGAGGCTTCAGTCTTCCTGAACTGTCTCCACATGACGATGACATGATCCTGCTGCTCCACAACAAAGAGCAGGATCAAATGGAGAAGGAAAGGAAGAAGGTTGCTAGGGAGAAGTTGAAGGTGAAGAGGAAGAGGAAGAAGAGAAGAAGGTCACTGCCGCCAAGAAGTGATGAAAAGCCTGGATGAAGGACTATCTCCGGGCTCATGGCTTCTCTGGTAGGCAGGTGGGACCTATGTCCGAAAGGACACTCCAGCGGATAGTCAGTGAAATTAAAGCTGACATCCGTTTGGGGAAAAGGAAGGAGATGTATAGGAGGATGAAAGGAATGGTCTTCACCCCAGCCACCCAACCAGACCCAACCCCTTTTCCATTAAAACAGAACCACTGATGAAACCTTCACCCCTCAACCCACAACTCTACCCAAACCTACCACATCACCTCAACCACCCAAACTACCCATCCTAAAACCCAAAACACAACCCAAAACCACTAAACCTAAGCCTACCCAAAAAACACCAAGACCATCCCCTCAGCCTCCTCAACATCTCTCCTTTGAGGGAAATAAAGGAGTTCAAGACGAGGCTCATCAACTGCACTACTTGAGCAGCATCTTCTGTGAGGGAGAGCTTATCAACATCACCTATGTTGATAACTCTTCAAGCTCCCTCCCTAGGCAAATTTCTTGAATTGCCTAGAGACACTTTGGGCCAGGCTGCAAGACTTCTTGGTCTCAACTCCGACCCTCAATGCTGAGGAGAAGAGGCTAAGAAGGAGACTGGTGACTCTGCTGGATACCAGGAAAGAGGACAGGATTTCTGGTCAATCTCCTGGACCTAGAAATGCTATAATCCAGTGGAGGTTCGATGAACCTTCTCACAACTTTGTTGTGGAAAGGGAGAATGGTGAAACCAACAGGCTTAATGCCACATCTCTACTGCATCTCAGCAGATTTGATCTTGCTGAGCTTGCAGAGAAGCCATTCTCCAATCCCTCCAACTCTGAGACTGCTGCACACATCAGAAACCATATCAGCGGTCTCCACTTGGCTGAACGAAGTAGAAGAGCCAAGATTGAAGAAGAGTTGAAGTTGAAAGGAGTGGAAGACAAGGAAAGACCAACCACCAAAGGCACAACCTTTCTACAGATGGTGGAAGGTCCTGAATTGGAACCAATAGTTCGATGGGAATATGACTATACTTCCATCAACTAACTCTTTCAGAGGGCCACAACAGAGGGTACATATAATCCAAGGTGACAGAGTAGAGGTTCTGTCCACCAAGGATCTGTACAAGATTCTCAGCACCACAGCAGGAAAGAATGAAGACACTGATAAACACTTACTTTCCTTGGTGCTGAGAGCTTTGAGAAGAAGAGAGAAGTGAAGTTTTGGTAGCATCAGCCTAGGGGGAGTTTGTTGGATCATGATGAGGCTGGTGCAACCAAAATCACTTCATAGTCATTTTTTGGTGCTACATTGAGGGCTTCCGAAGCCAAAAAGAGATCTTCCGAAAGTCTGAGAGAGCTTCCGAAGACAAAGTCTGAAAGAGCTTCCGAAGACAAAGTCTGAAAGAGCTCCGAAGACAAAGTCTGATGAAAGAGCTGAAGACAAAGTCTGAGCTTCCGAAGACAAAGTCTGAAAGAGCTTCCGAAGACAAAGTCTGAAAGAGCTTCCGAAGACAAAGTCTGATGAAAGAGCTGAAGACAAAGTCTGCTTCCGAAGACAAAGAAGACTCCAAGCCTCGGAAGAAGCAGTCTTCCAAAGAATAAGTACCTTCGGAAGAAGTTATTCTTCCGAAGTACTTTATCCTTCGGAAGACATTGCTATGTCCAGCAGATAAAAGTATGGTCCCTGACAGTCCGCTGCAGACCTCTGATACAGCATGGCATCTTCCTAAAGAGCCATGTTGTTGACCATACTTTATTCTACTGTTCACCTTTTATGATAGTACATGTTACCAACTTTAGTGGTGACAAAAGGTAAGTCAGGGACATGTCCTGACTACCAACTCTCAGGCAAAATGTCTGAAAGACCTCACCTAGAGTCTTGTAGTATAGAGATGTAAGGTTAGAGGTGTCCAGCTGGTATCAAAGTATATCCGGCTGTAGGTAGTTTATATATATCTTCTCCCTGTAACTCTTTAGATAAGCGATTTGAGTCCAAGTGTCTTGTAATCCTTTGAGTTGAGAAGCAATATATAAAAGTACCTTGAAAATTTACTTGCTGTGTTAAATTTTCTTACTGCTTGTTACTTGATATATTGTGATCAACTCTTCATAAGACTGCTTGCTGAGTGTTGATTCACAGTGAGTTGAGAGAAAAACCACCCACAAATCCGATCCTGCAAAATATAGTTTAATAATGTATTTTGTGTATAGGATAATACTTGATAGCAGTAAACCTGAGCAGACAATCACCGATCGGGTTACTTAAGGTGAGTTCCTCTGAACTGTTTCTAAAAAGGGATGTGTGTTCTGATAACTGGTAATAATTGTAGAATTGTATCAATAGCATCTGTAATATGTGGCAATGCTTGATAGGATGCTTGAGGGTGTTTGTATGATCTGCTTTAGCCAGTAGAGTTTGTATACATGTCTGGTTATGTGAATTTATACTGTGCTTACTCTGTTCCTATCTGTTTGCCATGGCTGTATCTGCTTGATGCAATAGTCAATAATAACATATTTAAATTTGAAGAATGTCATGTTTATGAATCACAAGCTTTATGCTGAGTCCCAAATGTTTTTTATTTTTATGGACACACATCCTAGGTGCCAAGTGATTGTAGGATTGAAGATTACGAGTTAGTTTATGAGAAAATAAAGTTCTAGAATGTTGTTGAAGATTTGGATCTCTAGTATAGTTAAAGATGTAATGGTATTATCTATTATAACAAATGTATTGTACACGTTGATGTATAATTAAAGTTAGACTTCCTATGTACTCTATAACTCCTATGTGTTCTGTATATCTAATGCGTAACACTCCCCACGGTGAGCCCTGAGAGGGGGGGTGTTACAGAAATGCGGCGGTCCCCCTACCGGTGCCTCAATCAGGTAACAGCTGGTGGAGGCGAAGTCGACGGCGAATAAGCGTAGTTGAGGGGTGCGTCTTACGAGAAGTGAGAAATTACTATTCTTCCCATCCTTTATGTATTATAAAGGAGTACAGATTAACTACGAAACTCATTTATCCTCAATTAAATTTCTAAATTTCTGTTTAGGCATCTAAAATCAAAAATTTAACCCGTTGGCCCATTTGAAGCAAAACTAGTAAATTCGTAACTGATAGAATGTTTCATTGTAATCATCTCAGATTATATAAATGATACTTTCAATCATACTGTATTTTTCTTTCAAGTTCCATAGTATTTGTAATATTTATTAACTTCTAGTTTTGGAATTTATGTTTGTCATGTTTAGTTTTTATATAATTGGTTTAATAGTATTTTATGTTCAGCAAGTTCACTTTTTTAAGTCAAATATAAAAATTAATCGTTATAGGGAAAATACAAGAACAAAGGACATGATGCTTATTGTAACGACACTCCACAACCCACCGAAACAAAGACAATTTGAGAAAAAACACTTGTTAAGCACTCATTGTTTAGAAATTATGCTCACATAGAGTCAGGTTGACCATTGGCATCTGCATCATTCTTTTGTATCCATTCAATAAAATTGTTAAGATTTTTGTGAGAGCAGCCCCCTTCGTGACACTTCTTGTGACATTTCTTTAATATCCAACGCCTTAACTATATATGTTTTGTCACCGAGCAGTTGCTCCACCTTACTTTTTATTTCTCCACGAGTAATGACACCTGATTCATCTTTTTCTAACCGCAACCAGTCTTCAAATGTCACAAATGTACGTCTCATTGTGAAATTGATCAGCAAAGTATGGCCAACTTAGAAAAGGGAGTCCGTTTGTGACACCTTCTAAAGTAGAGTTCCAACCACAGTGACTCATGAAACATGCGACCGAAGGGTGAGTCAGGACCTTTTGTTGCGGGGCCCAACTCACAATTCGTCCACGAGACCCTACTCTTTCTTTATATGCATCTGGTAGTAGTTGTAGTCTCCTTGGTCATACCTGGTCGCACCACCCACAGAATGGTCTGTTGCTAATCAAGACCAAGCGCCAATTCTTCGAACTGAGTTTGGTTGAAAATAGTGAAACTCCCAAATGCAATATAAATGACGGAACGTGCGGTTGTTTATCTAGCCATGATAAGCAGGTGGGGTCTTCTTGCCAGAAGTGGCCTGTCTGGTCAGCTAGTCGGTTGCTTGCCAAAAGAGGGCCTATAGGCAACAACTGCGGGTACAGGCTAAATGTTGCAGCCTCCAGCTCAAGACTGAGTTACATATAAACCATTCCGTCAATCTGGAAGCTTCTACACCCGTACTACAACTTGAAAAAAGGCTTCTACGGTCGCTGAGTCCTCAAAGCACGCCCATGCGAGGTTACGAGGTTTTATTGGTGGCATGGTTTCAGATAGCTGAATTATCTTATCATTTAGAGGTATGCCTGCAACAGAAGGTTCAATAAAGATTAAATGAAAATTTCCAAGTACATATTCATTAATGTATATATAATACATGGGCAAGTCGGGTGAATCGGGTAACAGGTCAAACAGGTTCAAGTTGAAATGAACTTGCTAACACTCTATTTATTTCTTTAAATCTGTTAAAAGTAACACATATCAATTATAATCTGAAACTTTGATTAGATATAGTTTTGTGACGTTCGATGTACCCAATTGATCCCATTAGATAATTATATATTTGACACGTTTAGATAAAACACAACTTAAAACGAACCATTCTTAAGTAATTAGGCTGAAATGGCCACCTCTAAAATATAATTTTTTTTGTCTCACCATTCTCATTTATGATCCCATCATCAATCAACATCTGATAGGACAACAATGAGGCCAATGTAGCAACCGAGGCGGCCAACAGGCTGCTGCTTGAATTCCCATCTTCTTCGCAACTCGTATGGCCATCCCATGCAATCATCAGCAATAACACAGTAACTTTACTACCCTCTCTTGTTAATCGTCTCTATTAGTTCTTCAAGCTTGTGGGGCATGGTTTGTAATATCGACAAGGTCAACCTACACAGGTTACTCCTGTCCTCCCATGGTTCTAACCCATCAGGGAGTGAGACCATCTGCATCAGATCCCCAAAAACATCACAATTGCTCGTCACGAGTTTGTGATTAACCTCTGTGTTAATAAATGTAACTCTGACTCCTTGCTCGACTAGCCGTTGAGCAAGTTCCATTATAGGAATACATGACCTTGTGCGGGATAAGGTATCACTAGAACATGAGGTTTTGCCATTATTTTTAAGTAAGTTTTTTGAGGGAGTTCTATGAATTGTTGATGCTTTATACTTGATTATAGGCTCATTTATATAGGCAGAAACAGCCTTTTAGGTTCTAGCTCATTTTAATTGTTTTTTTAATTACCAATTTGGTTTGTTTTTTCATATATGAATTATTCACTTCCATTTCTGGTAGCATTGTTGATGTTAACCCGAATTCAAGTGATCAATTTTTGTTTTGTTTACGGTGTCTCTTTCCATGCTTTTATTGCTAGACGACATAACATATCTCGAACATGGTTTGGTGGACCTTCTAAGACAATTTTAAATTCTTGTGATGTACATAAAACACTAAGAAACTGTTGTAGTTTGAATAATATGGGACGAATTGTTCTGCGAGTCTACAATTGATATCAAAGTATGTTATCATTTGAAGCTAGAAATAATCACAATTCACAGATATTGAACATTGAATCAATGTTTGATGAAATATATATACTACATATAGAGATAAGGTACTTGTGGATTGCAGGCTTGCAGCATGTGAATGTAATACATGATGGGCAATATATGGTCCACAAGCTGCAAATCTTGGAGTTAGATGGTTGGTGAATGGTGATCATTGAGTGCTTCAGCTTGCAATCATTTGTAGTATGGGTAAATCAATGCTGCCATCAAGTTCTAGAAAGATAAACATCATATTCGCAAGACGATTGTTTATTCAAATACTGGTCCGAATACAAGTGATTCTATCTTGCATCTTCATATTCACAAGAGGTGTTTGTTAATTCAAATACTGGTCCGAATACTAGTTGATTCTATTTCGCTTCTTTTTCAAGAAAGATGAAAATATGTTATACTATGCGTTATAGTAAATTTTAGATCTAAAATTGTGCTTTTCAAATTTTAGGAGGTTTTAAAGTTCGTGTGGTGATTTCTAGTTTGTAAATGGATGCATAGTGGTTTGTGGGGAGCATGTGGCCTCAACTAGCGAATTGAATAGTTTTTTCAACATTGACTCTGCTTTAGTGGCACAATGAACTCTAGACATGACATACATCATGGGTCATCACACTGTAACAAATACAATTAATAAAATCATACTCTGCTGATTGAGGTAGTGAGCTCTCCAAAACCACTATGAAAATATTTTAAACTAGAAACTACCATACCAACTCTAAATCGTCCATAACTTTTAAAATTTTTTAAAATTCTCAATCTACGTTGGTTCATCGTTACCAGGTTTCATTAAAAATATGGTCTTTGGTAATAATATTTTGAAAATATCAAGTCTCAGAACGCTTAGAGTTTCATCGCTTCATCGTTACCATCGGGTTTCATTGTAACCAATCTAAAACTAACTTGTATAAAATACCTGACGTAATCGTCTAAATTCGCTTCCTATGACTATGGACACTCTTTGTATCTTACTTGTATCAGTGTATGTTTATGTCCGTTCTTTATATGGTGTATCTATTTGTCTTTGACTAAAGTACATTGATAAAAGTTAGACTGTGTTGATGAAGTAACTGAAGATCTTTAATTAACATTATGTTTAGAATGTTATGCCAGTGTCCTTACACATGTTGATTGTTGGAATTGTTTGTTTCTTACGTTGTTCACAGGTGACTAGAGTTAAATCAGATGATACTATCTATTCTGCCGGCTAAGAGTTAAGTTGGCTACTAAATATTCCTTATTTTGAATATTATGTATCTAGTTCTACGTTATTACTAAGATGCATAATTTCAACCTATTGATTTGGCTTTGTGTTTACATGTATAAATTACTCTATTATTATATTGACAATAAAGAGTTTGAACGTCTTAAACCAAATACGTCAACAAGTACTAATTAAACGATGATAAATTAATTTGAACCATTGAGACTAGTTATCTCACTCGTGCATCTTAATTGTGAGAGTACTTAATTCAAGATCTTCCTAAAAGTCCGACAATTATATATGTAGACATTATTGATGTATTGCAAAATACATGGGTTATTCATGCATATTTGTTTAGTTTTTATTTGTTTAGCGTCGTTTTCCTTTAGAATAGATAAACTTTTTTTTATTTTATTTGCAGGCTTGTGGGTTAAAAAGAGCCTAAATAACCAGTTAGTCACAGCTGAGGCTCAGGCCAGGAAGCAAGCTATGCTGAGCAAAGCTTCCAAACTATTCTTGCATCAACCTCTCATTCCAAAATGTTTTATCAAAACAAAGAAGGGTTGGGAACCAGTGAAATAGCTCCACCACACTCTTATGAGTCTATTAGACTACCTAGATGTGGTACTGAAGAGCAAGAGGTTCCAACTGCTGACCCTTCTCCATTGGAACTAGAGGATGAAGTGAAAATAGTGGCCTCCACAGGGGAGAAACAGGAGGATACACCCATCCCCACCTGTGATGATCAAATCCTGACCACCAAGGCAAGAAGAAGCAGAGCTAAAGCTGCTAGAAGGACTGCCAGGAAGGTTGCAGAGTCCAAGCTAAGTTTGACCCTAAGCAAAAGGGTGTCTTCATTTCTGCGCGGATTTCAAGTGGTAGGTACTCCTGATTCAGGAAAGGAGTGTAGTACAGCACTCCTGTCCTACTGAAGGATCAGAAGTTGAAAGGAAAAGTGCTGATGAGAGAAGAAACCCAAGAAACAGAACCTGCAAGTTCCAGAAGACAACATTGCTGTATAATGTGTGGTCTGCACAACCACATGGCTAAAGATTGTTACTACAATCCAGCAAGCACACATTATGCAAATATGTTAGAAAGAAGGAGTCAGAGAAGGTTTCTCAGTTGGACCACTTCAAAAGGTCAAATGATGAAAAGGGAAAGTTGGTCTCGGAAGCCAAGTTAGCTTTCGGAAGAAACTACTTCTTCGAAGGGAAAATGGCTTCGGAAGCCAAACCTTCTAAGGTTCGGAAGAACAAGAAGGCTCCCTTGAAACCATCTCAGAAGAAGACTACTTCGGAAGAAAAGGTGGTGAAGGCTTCTTCCGAAAAGAGAGAAGCTTCGGAAGAAGACCATGCTGCAAAAGCTTCAACAAGCTCATCCTCAAAGATCAACCAAAGGATGGATTGGAAGATCAAGGAAGATGCTGCAGCCCAAACCTCTTCTTCAACAATGACCTCTATTGAACCCCATTGACATATCTTTTGGTTCAATTATGTCACTATTTGGAAGAGCCAAGACCTGCAAGGCTTGGGCTTCCAACAAAACTAACCATTCATCTTATGGGCAGGGACATCATTTGAAAGAACAACAATATTGGATTGTAGATAGTGGATGCTCCAGGCACATGACAGGGAACAGATCTCTCCTTCAACAATTCCAGAACTTTGATGGAGGGCTGTCCAATTTGGAGGTGAGGCCGGAGGAATATTTCTGGCAGAGGAAGATATCCAATGGCAGAATAACATTGACAAAGTTCACTTGTCAAACAGCTTGAAACAAATCTGTTAAGTGTTTCTCAATTCTGTGACCAAGAAGCATCAGATGCTTTTCACAGAACATGAGTGCATTATCCTCAGACCAGGGATGACAATTCCTCCGGAATTGTGCTTCTCAGATCTCCCAGGAAAGGAGATATGTACAAGCTAGATATGAACAATGCTTCTCCTATGGGTGAAGTATCATGCTTCTTTCCAAAGCTGATAGTGATGAGACACACTATGGCATAAACGCATGTGTCATGTGAATTTTAAAAAATGACATAAATTGGCTAATAAAATAACTTGGTACATGGTTTGCCTAAAAAGGAATTTTTCTGCAAAGATAACTGTGTGCATGCCTGAAAGGGAAACACACACAGATCATCTCATAAATCCAAATGTGTTAACTCTATCACTACTCCATTACACTTATTGCACATGGATCTCTTTGGTCCCACAAGTATAATGAGCATGGAAGGAAATCATACTGCCTTGTGATGTTGATGATTTTACAAGATTTACATGGGTATTCTTTTTAAGAAGTAAAGATGAAACTGCTGAAACTTTAAAATCTTTATTCTAAAATAGAAAATCAAATTGATCACAAGGTTAAGATTATTAGAAGTGATCAAGGGACTGAGTTTAAGAATTTCGTTCTTGACTATTCTGTGACTCAAAAGGGATTGCCAGACAATACAGTGCTCCAGAACCTCAACAAAACGGTTGCTGAGAGGAGGAATAGGACACTTATTGAGGCTGCTCGGACCATGTTAGCTGATTTCAAAGCTGCCTCTAACATTCTGGGCAGAGGCAGTCAGCACTGCATGCTATGTGCAGAACAGGGTTCTTGTAGTGAAGCCCCATGAGAAAAACCCCTTATGAGTTATGGAACAAGAGGCACCGTTCATTGGCTTTCTAAGGTCCTTTGGCTGCAGGTGTACCATACTTAACACAAAGGACAAACTTGGCAAAGTTTGCTGAGAAGTCGGATGATGCTATCTTATTGGATACTCTTCTAGCTCCAAAGCTTATAAGTATACAATATCAAGAATCAACAATTTGAGGAGTCATCCAACATAGTTGTTAATGAGCACACTCCTGTGTTAGGGGGAATGGACCTGAGTATATCTTTGATTTAGAACTTGTTTCCAAACTATTCTAACCATCTTGTGAGAATGTTTCAGCTGGAACAGGTGCTCAAAGTGATGCTTGATGCTGATGCAGGTCAACTATATGAGCTTCACAGACCTATTCCAAATTCTCCAAGAGCTGAAGGGCAACAAGCTTCAACTATTCACAGATCTGACAGTGTAACTATCTCCAGAAATAGTGAAGCTCAACAAGTGAATCACTGGATCAACCTCAAAGTTCCTCAGGTGATCCACTACAACACCAGGTGAGGGGAAGTGGTATTCTGAAGGAACAGGCAAATGTTAATACTACTTCACAACCAACCATTGATGATGTTTCTCAATCATTCAATCAGTCCTCATTGAATGACTCTGAAACAGCAGTTGGACAGAGTGATCCAGTTCCTGATCAGAATATGTCTAACCTAGACTTATCTCTGGCAACTGGAAGTGATTCCTCGTCTTAGGATTCACAACACTCATCCAACTGAAACATCATAGGGAATGTCTCTGAGGGTGTGAGAACAAGAGGACAAACTCATCATGGGAATGTCTGCTTGTACTCAGCTTCTGTCTCAGATGAACCAAAGAAGGTAGAAGATGCCTTAAAGGATAGTAGTTGGGTTGAATCGATGCAGGAGGAGCTGCTTCAATTCAGAAGACAAAAGGTCTGGAATCTATGCCCACTACAACACTGGTCAAGTACCCATAGGCAAAAATGGGTATTCAGGAACAAGAAAGATGATAGGGCTTGATTATCAAGAACAAGGCAAGACTAGTAGTTCAAGGGTACCCCAGGAGGAAGGAATTGATTATACTGATGTCTTTGCACCTGTTGCAAGACTTGAGGCAGTTAGAATCTTCCTTGCTTATGCTGCATCCAAGAACTTCACAGTCTACCAACTGATGTCAAGTGTGCTTTTCTATATGGGGATATAGATAGGGAAATCTATGTGTGTCAACCTCCAGGATTTGAAGACACCCACAGCACCCCAACTATGTGTGCAGAGCTGGATAAAGCTCTATATGGGCTGCACCAAGCACCTAGGCTGTGGTATGAGACCTTGTCTCAGTTCTTCTGAAGAATGGATACACTAGAGGTACTCATTGACAAGACTCTTTTCATCAGAAAGAGTGGAGAAGACATTTTGCTAGTACAAGTCTATGTGATGACATCATATTTGGTTCTTCAACGACAAATGTGCAAGGACTTTGAAAGCATTATGAAGCAGAAGTTTGAGATGAGTTCCATGGGAAAATGGACTTTTTCCTTGGAATCCAGGTGAAACAGATGAAGGAAGGGTTCTTCATAAGTCAATCTAAGTATGTCTCAGGACATCTTAGAAAGATTTGAAATGAAGGACTGTAAACCAGCGCAAGACACCCATACCCAGAAACCATAATCTTTGCCCTGACCTGAGGGGGAGGATACTGATCAACATCAGTATAGAGCAATTATTGGTTCTCTGATGTATCTCACTGCAAGTAGACCAGATATCATGTTTGCCACATCATTTGTGCAAGATATCAGGTGCTCCAAAGGTGTCTCACCTAGCTGCTGCAAAGAGAATCCTCAGATACCTCAAAGGAGCACCTAAACTAGGTCTCTGGTATCCAAGAAATAGTGATTTCAATCTCTATGGATACTCTGACAGTGACTATGGTGGCTGCAACATTGACAAGAAATCAACATCAGGAGGATGTCAATTTCTTGGTGGAAGGATTATCTCATGGCAATGCAAGAAAGAAACAATCCTGTGTCTCTACATCAACTGCTGAAGCTGAATACATTGCTGCTGCTAGCTGCTGTGCTCAACTGCTATGGATTCAAAATCAGATGTTAGACTATGGTTCAACTTCATGACTACTCCTATCCATATTGCCTGCTCATCCCATACAACCGGTGAGTAACAAGCTTTATCGTATCTCAAATATTGGAACAGCTGATAGTATCAAAGTGATCAATGAACAATGGGTCAAAGCAGATGCAAGTTAATACTCACATTAGATACAGAATATACCTCTTTGACTTTATATAAAGCTTGTCATCATTTACCCATTGCTTAATATCAGTGTAATCCTTCGAAGGATAACTTCGGAATATTCTTAATATTCGAGCAAATTCAATGAATTTCTTCGAATGTTGAAACGATGATTACACAGTCTCTCGAAAAAACTCATTCAAGCTTCTTCGCAACTGCTCGGAATAAAGGTTAAGACAACCTGGAGCAATATTTAAGAAATGCTTCGAGAAGAAATACTTATGCCCTCGATAGGTTAATTGTAACGGTTTTGTCGAAAGTAAATGTGATGCGATTAATATCGCCGCCATAATCCATACAATCACCACATACCCAACAGACCCATTCGCTCACAATCACCCTTAAAATTACGTCTCTCCACTTTCCCTAACTGTTCCTTCACGTAACGTAACGATGATTGGTAGCTAGCGACATCCAGTGCTGTGATCAGACTGATTCAAGATCATTCGCCGATTGAATAACACGTATTCACCCCAAGATAGGCATGGACAGTGCATTGGCACATATTATCACTAAGTCGTCGTCATGCGAATAGCTAGTAGAGAGTCTCTCTCATTGTCGGGAGCAGTACCAGAAGAGGGAAATGTGACGATCGGATTTGCATGCTGCATGAAGCCTCAACTTACCGTGAGTTCTGGACTCTTCAGTTTCAACGATTGGCTGTATAACCCTATTTTATAATTACCATTGGTAAATCTTGAGTAGTGTAAAAAGGCGTATATGTGTTATTCTAGATTCTAGCTGATCGTGCTAAAAGGGTAAGAGGGGAGGGTGGAGGAGTGTTAACTCCAGTCGGCGAGGACGATAAGGATTGGCCATGAGTGTATAGTCATCGCGACTGAGGCTCACGATTGGCTAATCACGATAGGAGCGATGAGGTCGTCCATAAGTTCGCGATCATCCGAGAGTTAGCGCAACCATGCTTGTCTAGTCTACAGGGTTCAAGCACGTTGGTACTTATGATGCCATCGCTGGCCAGTGCATGAGAAGCGACTGGTTGTTATTCGAACGTGAGGATGAGTATGTAATAGTATGATATATTTGTTTATATGTCCATCAGATGATACTGAGTTGTATATGTTCCTATTAGTGTCTTACTGAAACGTGTATGAACGAATGAAGAATAACGTAGAAAGTAATAAAAAACAGATGAATGATGCGCATAGAAGTATAAGCTTGCAGCAAAATGAAAGGCACTGGCAGGTGTACCAGGGCGTTAGTACCCCAGATCATCGGGCATCTTGATTGACTTTGGGATCCTGGCTTAGCTGGCGCATTTGCACAGTAGTCATCAGCCGCACGCATGTGATCGTATACAGGCTTGACCATAGAAGATTTCATACTACCCAGGTGAGTCACATTTGTGACACGTTCGGTAACCACAGGTCCAGCACCGAGATGAGAAGTGGAGTAATCCCATAATGATTGACAGTGAATTGATGGTAATATGTTACGTAAGATGAATGTATGATGAAATAAGTCGTCGAAGTATAGTATAGATAATAACGAAAGTTCGAATAAGTAAGTGATAGTACATTTTTACGAAGTGTGAACCATTGGAACAGAGAGAAGATGTCTCCTAGCACCTGACTTTTGTGTTTAAGTGGAGAGAGTTTGATGGCGAGGGGTATAGTTTTTGATGGCATCACTTTTTATGCGCCATCATCTTTTGGGCCGTAATGCGCCCCACAGTCTGGTGAAGATTGAAACTGATAAAAGATTATTTAGAATGTATGAAGAATTTTTGCAAACTTTATTGAAGGAAATATTTTTATTAATTGTAATCCTGTATGACCGCCATGATCTGGATATGCTCCAGCTCAGTAGTTAACACATAAGACCAACTTATTGTAACCCAAGACATGATGTAAACTTTATGTGACAACTGACATTATTAATCCCTCTATTTTAGATCATGTACTGAAATGATGTTCTTACTGTGATGTACCAACTTAAGTGCCCGTAACGGGTCCCTTCATCAAACCCTCAAATTCACCCAAAATTTCAAGCTTACCTTTTCTTCAATGGCGCTAAACCCTCAGCACAACCAAGTCGCATTACTTGACTCGTCAAGGGATGCCGACTTCACCCAAATCATCACCTTTCTCACCGAATCCACCTACCTCACTGCACTAACAGTTAACCACCACCGTATACTCCAACCATATGTCAGAATTTTGGAGCAACGGTGAAACTGCAGTACTGAATGGGGTTCGAGTCCTGAGAACCCAGTTTGTGGCCAAGAGTTGGTCATCAATGAACAGCTCATCAGGAGCATCTCGAGCTTCACGATGATGGGCTCCACTGAGTTCCCAAGGAAGACTTGGAAGGCACCTATATCCTCATGGATATGGAGGCGATGTCAGCAGGTCTACAGTATACAAGTTCAACTTCTCTTACCATTGGAAGTTCCTAGCTGCACATTGTCCTACATTGCCTCTCCAACAAATCAGGGGGTTGGGATCAAATCCCATTGAACTAGGATGCCTAGTTCATGGTTGGTGAGAGGCCTCAGATTCAATACTCAGATTTGTGTTGAACAACCTAATCGCCAATCTGAGCAGGGATACATTCTTCATGTATCCCCGATTTCTTCAACACATAATCAACTGTGAGATGGAACCAAGCAGCTTGTCTGCGCAGCTGCTCTTCCTGTTCCACACATGAGGCCTACCATCTTTCAAGATACTGAAGAAGATGTCCACCAACTTCACTGGACGGTACACTCCACTTACCTCCAGAGATGACTGAGCGCATAGCTCCTGGTGACATCCCTGTTATCCCCACAGGTGATGAACCCACACCAGCCATCCCACCACAATACCAAAACCTTCTTTACCCATCAAAGCTCACATATCAAGACGCCCCAAACGAACCCTTGTTCAATCTACTCTGATTGAACAAGCTCCTTCTGTTCACACCCAAAGGACTAGAGTGGAATCATGGGCTCCCACTCAGTCCGAGGTCACACCATCCTTCACAATTGACCTCAATGTGGGTTTTGAGCCTCCTCAGTCTCAAACCCCTGAGCCCGAACCCCAAGCCTTAAGCCCACAGGGGAGTCTCTTACACTCCCCTGTGCAGCCTTCAGGGACAGCCCCACCATATAGGCTCAATGCCATGTAGACATTGATTAAGGTCCGGGTCAGTAGGACTAACACCCTCTCTTTCACTGACCTTTTACTCCGCACTGATGAAGAGATTACATCTCTCCATGGCCATGAAGTTGATCTACAACACCCTGAAAGATCAACAGAGCCAAGAGGGATCCCATTGTCTCTAGCCCCCATCAGAACCAATCTACTGAGGTGAGTCCCACTGATGTGGAGGGGACTCATGTAGGACTCAGCTGCCACTACTCAGAGTCTCTCATTGAGCTCTCAGGACAGTGGTAACATAATTAGGACTGAGTCTATACGGCAACTTTGCCCATTGACATCTCTGAAAGAGATGACTATGAGCAAAGGAAACCAGGGTGCCAAGAACCACATCTGGTGGTGAGAGTGAGCATACTAGGTATGTTATCTCATCTCCCCGTGATTCTTCTCATCGAAGATGAGGGAAGTATGCAACTAACACTTCAGTACTTGCTTTCTAAGGTCTCCAACCTGGAATCACAGGTGAGGATCTTAGAATCAAGGACTGCCACTCAGCAACTTGAGATTAACTCTCTCAAGGCTAAACTAGCTGAGAACACGACGGAGAGGTCTGTTAGGCATGTACCAATTCAGGTCTCAATGACTTCTTCCTCTAGCTCATCTAGCTCTCAAGATGATGTACCAAAAAGGGGGAGAAAGTTCAGAGACAAACATCGAAGGAACCACAGACCAATTCATTTCTTCCCAAATCATTACACTACCTGAGTCATCTCAATCCTTTCTGGAGATTGACTCAAGATGCTTCAAGATCTCTATAGACTTTTCACAAAGTTTGTATTGAGATCATCCTAGAACAGCCCAGCCCCGACACCACACTTGCATACTTTGGGGCTGAGGAGCTTCAAAGACTGACTGCACCTTCTACTCACTGTGGAGGAAGTTGGTCAACCTAAGGTCTTCATGGAACCTAATGATTAGCTTCGAAGGGGAAATGGGGACTGATGGCCCAGCAACTGAAACAGATGGGACAAACTTGCAGCAGTCTCATCTTCCGAAGCTCAAGCTGAAGCTTCCGAAGCTTACATGGAAGCCTCGAAGAACAAGACAAGTCTTCCGAGCCGAAATAGAAGCTGCGGAAGGCTTATTTCAGATGTCCGAGGAACTGACCATCACAGATGTCATTGCTGAAATAGCATCTGAGGTGAGCAGGGAGGACACTTCTGAAATCTCCAACCCAAGCACAGCTGAACTTCTCTCTCAATCACAACCCTCCATCCAAGAACCACCACATCAAGCACTGCTAAAGACAAAGGAAAAGAAAATTGACTGGGAAGAGCTTCTAGGAGGAGGAGATATTGAGAAGGCCAAAAAGAAAGGTAGGTTTCCTACTGAAAAGCTGCTAGCTGCTAGTTACTAAGGCACTGCAAGCCAATCAGGAAGAAATCAACTGAAGAGAAGAACAAGCACTCATTGACCAGCTCATCAGTCTAGGAGCTGTCCAATGAGGAGATCTCTGCTACCACTAGAGGAGTTGGTGACTTTGGAGAGGTCAACCAGGCTACAACAAGAAAGGAATGCCAGGTTGGCCTTGGAGAGGAGAAGAAGAGAGCAGAGGGAGGCAGCCCTGAAGCTGAGAGAGGATAGGATCAAATTCCTACTCTCAAGAGGCTTCAGTCTTCCTGAACTGTCTCCACATGACAATGACATGATCCTGCTGCCTCCACAACAAAGAGCAGGATCAATGGAGAAGGAAAGGAAGAAGGCTGCTAGGGAGAAGTTGAAGGTGAAGAGGAAAGGGAAGAAGAGAAGAGGTCACTGCCACCAAGAAGTCAGATGACAAAGCCTGGATGAAGGACTATCTCCGGGCTCATGGCTTCTCTGGTAGCAGGTGGGACCTATGTCCGAAAGGACACTCCAGCGGATAGTCAGTGAAATAAAGCTGACATCCGTTTGGGGAAGAGAAGGAGATGTATAGGAGGGTGAAATGGAAGGTCTCTCCCAGCATCACCACAGCCACACCCCAACCAGAACCAACCCCTTTTCCTTAAACCAGAACCCACTGATGAAACCTTCACCCCTCAACCCACAACTCTACCCAAACCTACCATATCACCTCAACCACCCAAACTACCCATCTTAAAACCCAAGACCAACCCAAAAACACTAAACCTAAGCCTACCCAACAAACAACCAGACCATCCCCTCAGCCTCCTCAACATCTCTCCTTCGAGGAAATAAAGGAGTTCAAGACGAGGCTCATCAACTGCACTACCTGAGCAAGCATCTCCTGTGAGGGAGAGCTTATCAACATCACCTATGTTGATAACTCTTCAAGCTCCCTCACCCTAGGCAAATTTCTTGAATTGCCTAGAGACACTTGGGCCAGGCTGCAAGACTTCTGGTCTCAACTCCGATACCCCAATGCTGAGGAGAAGAGGCTAAGAAGGAAGCTGGTGACTTGCTGGATACCAGGAAAGAGGACAGGATTTCTGGTCAATCTCCTGGACCTAGAAATGCTATAATCCAGTGGAGGTTCGATGAACCTTCTCACAACTTTGTTGTGGAAAGGGAGAATGGTGAAACCAACAGGCTTAATGCCACTATCTCTATCGCATCTCAGCAGATTGACTTGCTGAGCTTGCAGAGAAGCATTCTCCAATCCCATCCAACTCTGAGACTGCTGCACACATCAGAAACATATCAGTGGTCTCCACTTGGCTGAACGAAGTAGAAGAGCCAAGATTGAGAAGAGTTGAAGTTGAAAGAGTGGAAGACAAGGAAAGATCCACCACCAAAGGCACAACCTTTCTACAGATGGTGGGAGGTCCTGAATTGGAACCAATAGTTGATGGGAATATGACTATACTTCCCATCAACTAACTCTTTTCAAGAGGGACAAACAGAGGGTACACATAATCCAGGTGACAGAGTAGAGGTTCTGTCCACCAAGGATCTGTACAAGATTCTCAGCACCACAGCAGGAAAGAATGAAGACACTGATAAACACTTACTTTCCTTGGTGCTGAGAGCTTTGAGAAAAGAGAGAAGTGAAGTTTTGGTAGCATCAGCCTAGGGGAGTTTGTTGGATCATGATAAGGCTGGTGCAACCAAAACATTCATAGTCATTTTTTGGTGCTACATGAAGGGCTTCCGAAGCCAAGCAAGAGATTCCGAAAGTCTGAAGAGCTTCCGAAGACAAAGTCTGAAAGAGCTTCCGAAGACAAAGTCTGAAAGAGCTTCCGAAGACAAAGCGTGAAAGCTGAGAAAAGCGAGCTTCCGAAGACAAAGTCTGAAAGAGCTTCCGAAGACAAAGTCTGAAAGAGCTTCCGAAGACAAAGTCTGTGGACTAAGAAAAGTCTGAGCTCGAAGACAAAGTCTGCTTCCGAAGACAAAGAAGACTCCAAGCCTCGAAGAAGCAGTCTTCCAAGAATAAGTGCCTTCGGAAGAAGTTATTCTTCGAAGTACTTTATCCTTCGGAAGACATTGCTATGTCCAGCAGATAAAAGTATGGTCCCTGACAGTCCGCTGCAGACCTCTGATACAGCATGGCATCTTCCTAAAGAGCCATGTTGTTTGACATACTTATTCTACTGTTCACCTTTTATGATAGTACATGTTACCAACTTTAGTTGGTGACAAAGGTAAGTCAGGGACATGTCCTGACTACCAACTCTCAGGCAAAATGTCTGAAAGACCTCACCTAGAGTCTTGTAGTATAGATGTAAGGTTAGAGGTGTCAAGCTGGTATCAAAGTATATCGGCTGTAGGTATATTATATATATTTCTCCCTATAACTCTTTAGATAAGCGATATGAGTCCAAGTGTCTTGTAATCCTTTGAGTTGAGAAGCATATATATAAAGTACCTTGAAAATTTACTTGCTGTGTAAATTTTCTTACTGCTTGTACTTGTATATTGTGATCAACTCTTCATAGACTGCTGCCTGAGTGTTGTTCACAGTGAGTTGAGAGAAAAACCACCCACAAATCCGATCCTGCAAATATAGTTTAAATAATGTTATTTTGTGTATAGGATAATACTTGATAGCAGTAAACCTGAGCAGACATATCAACGATCGGGTTACTTAAGGTGAGTTCCTCTGAACTGTTTTCTAAAACGGGATGTGATGTTCTGATAACTGGTAATAATGTAGAATTGATATCAATAGCATCTGTAATATGTGGCAAGCTTGATAGGATGCTTGAGGGTTGTTTGTATGATTCTGCTTAGCCAGTAGAGTTGGTATACAAGTCTGGTTATGTGATTTATACTGTGCTTACTCTGTTCCTATCTGTTTGCCATGGCTGTATCTGCTTGATGCAATAGTCAATAATAACATATTTTAAAATTTGAAGAATGTCATGTTATGAACTCACAAGCTTTATGCTGAGTCCAAAATGTTTTTATTTTTATGGACACACATCCTAGGTGCCAAGTGATTGTAGGATGAAGATTACGAGTTAGTTTATGAGAAAATAAAGTTCTAGATGTGTTGAGATTTGGATCTCTAGTATAGTTAAATGATGTAATGGTATTATCTATTAAACAAATGTATGTACACGTTGATGTATAATTAAAGTTAGACTTCCCTATGTACTCTATAACTCCTATGTGTTCTGTATATCTAATGCGTAACACTCCCCACCCCCCGGTGAGCCCTGAGAGGCGGGTGTTACAGAAATGCGGCGGTTCCCCTACCGGTGCCTCAATCAGGGGGTAACAGCTGGTGGAGGCGAAGTCGACGGCGAATAAGCGTAGTTGAAGGGGTGCGTCTTACGAGAAGTGAGAATTACTATTTTCCCATCCTTATGTATTATAAAGGAGTACAGATTAACTACGAAACTCATTTATCCTCAATTAAATTTCTAAATTTCTGTTTAGGCATCTAAAATCAAAAATTTAACCGTTGGCCCATTTGAAGCAAAACTAGTAAATTCGTAACTGATAGAATGTTTCATTGTAATCATCTCAGATTATATAAATGATACTTTCAATCATACTGTATTTTCTTTTCAAGTTCCATAGTATTTGTAATATTTATTAACTTCTAGTTTTTGGAATTTATGTTGTCATGTTTAGTTTTATATATATTGGTTTTAATAGTATTTTATGTTCAGCAAGTTCACTTTTTTAGTCAAATATAAAAATTAATACTGTAATAGGGAAAATACAAGAACAAAGGACATGATGCTTATTGTAACGACACTCCACAACCCACCGAAACAAAGACAATTTGAAGAAACAAACTTGTTAAGCACTCATTGTTTAGAAATTATGCTCACATAGAGTCAGGTTGACCATTGGCATCTGCATCATTCTTTTGTATCCATTCAATAAAATTGTTAAGATTTTTGTGAGAGCAGCCCCCTTTCGTGACACTTCTTGTGACATTTCTTTAATATCCAACGCCTTAACTATATATGTTTGTCACCGAGCAGTTGCTCCACCTTACTTTTTATTTCTCCACGAGTAATGACACCTGATTCATCTTTTTCTAACCGCAACCCAGTCTTCCAAATGTCACAAATGTACGTCTCATTGTGAAATTGATCAGCAAAGTATGGCCAACTTAGAAAAGGGAGTCCGTTTGTGACACCTTCTAAAGTAGAGTTCCAACCACAGTGACTCATGAAACATGCGACCGAAGGGTGAGTCAGGACCTTTTGTTGCGGGGCCCAACTCACAATTCGTCCACGAGACCCTACTCTTTCTTTATATGCATCTGGGTATTAGTTGTAGTCTCCTTGGTCATACCTGGTCGCACCACCCACAAGAATGGTCTGTTGCTAAGTTCAAGACCAAGCGCCAATTCTTCGAACTGAGTTTGGTTGAAAATAGTGAAACTCCCAAATGCAATATAATGACGGAACGTGCTGGTTGTTTATCTAGCCATGATAAGCAGGTGGGGTCTTCTTGCCAGAAGTGGCCTGTCTGGTCAGCTAGTCGGTTGCTTGCCAAAAGAGGGCCTATAGGCAACAACTGCGGGTACAGGCTAAATGTTGCAGCCTCCAGCTCAAGACTTGAGTTACATATAAACCATTCCGTCAATCTGGAAGCTTCTACACCCTGTACTACAACTTGAAAAAAGGCTTCTACGGTCGCTGAGTCCTCAAAGCACGCCCATGCGAGGTTACGAGGTTTTATTGGTGGCATGGTTTCAGATAGCTGAATTATCTTATCATTTAGAGGTATGCCTGCAACAGAAGGTTCAATAAAGATTAAATGAAAATTTCCAAGTACATATTCATTAATGTATATATAATACATGGGCAAGTCGGGTGAATCGGGTAACAGGTCAACAGGTTCAAGTTGAAATGAACTTGCTAACACTCTATTTTTATTTCTTAAATCTGTTAAAAGTAACACATATCAATTATAATCTGAAACTTTGATTAGATATAGTTTTGTGACGTTCGATGTACCCAATTGATCCCATTAGATAATTATATATTTGACACGTTTAGATAAAACACAACTTAAAACGACCCATTCTTAAGTAATTAGGCTGAAATGGCCACCTCTAAAATATAATTTTTTTTTGTCTCACCATTTCATTTATGATCCATCATCAATCAACATCTGATAGGACAACAATGAGGCCAATGTTTTTTGGTGCTACATTGAAGGGCTTCCGAAGCCAAAGCAAGAAGCTTCCGAAAGTCTGAGAGAGCTTCTGAAGACAAAGTCTGAAAGAGCTTCCCAAACAAGTCTGAAAGAGCTTCCGAAGACAATTCTGAAGAGCTTCCGAAGACAAAGTCTGATGAAAGAGCTGAAGACAAAGTCTGAGCTTCCGAAGACAAAGTCTGAAAGAGCTGAAGACAAAGTCTGAAAGCTTCCGAAGACAAAGTCTGATGAAAGAGCTGAAGACAAAGTCTGCTTCCGAAGACAAAGAAGACTCCAAGCCTCGAAGAAGCAGTCTTCCGAAGATAAGTGCCTTCGGAAGAAGTTATTCTTCCGAAGTACTTTATCCTTCGGAAGACATTGCTATGTCCAGCAGATAAAGTATGGTCCCTGACAGTCCGCTGCAGACCTCTGATACAGCATGGCATCTTCCTAAAGAGCCATGTTGTTGACCATACTTTATTCTACTGTTCACCTTTTTATGATAGTACATGTTACCAACTTTAGTTGGTGACAAAAGGTAAGTCAGGGACATGTCCTGACTACCAACTCTCAGGCAAAATGTCTGAAAGACCTCACCTAGAGTCTTGTAGTATAGATGTAAGGTTAGAGGTGTCCAGCTGGTATCAAAGTATATCGGCTGTAGGTAGTATTATATAATCTTCTCCCTGTAACTCTTTAGATAAGCGATTTGAGTCCAAGTGTCTTGTATCCTTTGAGTTGAGAAGCAATATATAAAAGTACCTTGAAAATTTTACTTGCTGTGTTAAATTTTTCTTACTGCTTGTTACTTGATATATTGTGATCAACTCTTCATAGACTGCTTGCTGAGTGTTGATTCACAGTGAGTTGAGAGAAAAACCACCCACAAATCCGATCCTGCAATTGGTATCAGAGCTCCAGGCTCTTGATTGTGAGATCTTACCATCCAAATCAACCTGTTTTTCACTCCTCACTACAATCCACTCACTCAAATGGCCGCTCTCTCCAAGGCTGATATGGAAACTGGTACCTTGACCAAGTCCCCAATGATCACCCCTGAAGACTTTGACACATGGTGTATCAGGATGGAAGGCTTTATCAAGTGTCAAGATTCAAGGATGTGGGACTCCATTGTCAATGGTCCTTTCATACCAAGCACTACATCTGCCACTGGTAATCGCATCATTCCAAAAGATGTTGATTACTCAGAGGAAGACAGGAAGAGAATAGAGCTAGATCAAAGGGCTATGACTTGTCTCCAAACTGCTCTCCCCAACTCCGTCTACAGACGCTTCAAGAAGTGCAAGACTGCTAAAGATTTATGGGAAGCATTGAAGCTGATGTATGAGGGATCCAAGGAAACCCAAGAGACAAGAAAGATCTCTTGAAGCAGCAGTTTGAGACTTTACTTTCAAGGCTGTGAGACCTTGACTCAACAATACTTCAGGTATGTTGAGCTAGTAGATACTCTGGCGATATTGGAGTAGCTCTTGAGAACAGAGACATAGTTAGGAAGTTCATGTCTTCTCTTCCTAAACTATGGACTCACTACTGTGTTGTCATCAAGAGAACTTCGGACCTTAAGACTCTTTCTCTCACAGAGTTGTATGGTATCCTAAGTGCATTTCAGATGGAGATGAACATGCAGAACTCCTCTGATCACTCCAATAACCAACTGAGTTCAGCCCTTCATGTGGTTGAAAGGGAAAGCATGGAACCACAACATCAGTTGCTATGCTACCCTGACAACTCACATACTGGACCTTCATCACTCTACCTGAGACTCCAAAGTCTCAAAAGGTTCAACACAACCCTTTCAGGATAGTTGTGCCTTTGTCTCTGGAAGTGGACACTCTGGTGATTTTCAATACTGCTTTGATGATCTTGAGTGCTTCAGTCCAGATGATGTGGAGTATATGGACATTGTCCAGCAGATGGCTCTTTTAACTTACAGAGCGAAGAAGTTCTTCAAGAGAACTGGAAGGCAATTCCCTCAAAACCCAGTCAACAGCAAGTTTGGGTTTGATAAGAGCAAAGCAAGGTGTTACAACTGCAACCAACTTGGTCACTTTGCTAGGGAATGCAAGGCTCCCAAGAACAACCCGGGAACCCCACAGGCCTCCACACATCCCACTGCTCCCAAGCATGAAGAAAAGTCAACTGAAACAGCTGCTGTTGCTCAGGAAGTTGACTGGAGCTTCATGGTACAGGATGTGACTCCCGCTCAAGCACTCATGGCCGGAACAGATGATGATCAGGTATATGAACATCTTTGTACTGCTGCCTGTATTGCTAAAGTTAAATTGTATAAGGATTACATTTCGGAAATCAGATCTGAGGTTGAGTCTTTAAATGTGCTAAAATCTGACTTTAAAGAGAGCTGAATCTGACTATCAAAGGAAATTGATGAGTTAGAGAAAACTGTGTCTCTTTTAAAACATGAAAAGACTAACTATAAGACTCAAATCAAAGATCTGATCTCCAAACTTTCTGAAGTTCAAGCCCAGTTAGTCACAGCTGAGGCTCAGGCCAGGAAGCAAGCTATTGCTGAGCAAAGCTTCCAACTATTCTTGCATCAACCTCTCATTCCAAAATGTTTTATCAAACAAAGAAGGGTTGGGAACCAGTGAAATAGCTCCACCACACTCTTATGAGTCTATTAGACTACCTAGATGTGGTACTGAAGAGCAAGAGGTTCCAACTGCTGACCCTTCTCCATTGGAACTAGAGGATGAAGTGAAAATAGTGGCCTCCACAGGGGAGAAACAGGAGGATACACCCATCTCCACCTGTGATGATCAAATCCTGACCACCAAGGCAAGAAGAAGCAGAGCTAAAGCTGCTAGAAGGACTGCCAAGAAGGTTGCAGAGTCCAAGCTTAAGTTTGACCCTAAGCAAAAGGGTGTCTTCATTTCTGCCGGATTTCAAGTGGTAGGTACTCCTGATTCAGGAAAGGAGTAGTACCAGCACTCCTGTCCTACTGAAGGATCAGAAGTTGAAAGGGAAAGTTGCTGATGACGAGAAGAAACCCAAGAAACAGCAACCTGCAAGTTCCCAGAAGACTAACATTGCATGCATAATGTGTGGTCTGCACAACCACATGGCTAAAGATTGTTACTACAATCCAGCAAGCACACATTATGCAAATAATGTTAGAAAGAAGGAGTCAGAGAAGGTTTCTCAGTTGGACCACTTCAAAGGTCCAAATGATGAAAAGGGAAAGTTGGTCTCGGAAGCCAAGTTGCTTTCGGAAGAAACTACTTCTTCCGAAGGGAAAATGGCTTCGGAAGCCAAACCTTCTAAGGTTCGGAAGAACAAGAAGGCTCCCTTGAAACCATCTCAGAAGAAGACTACTTCGGAAGAAAAGGTGGTGAAGGCTTCTTCCGAAAAGAGAGAAGCTTCGGAAGAAGACCATGCTGCAAAAGCTTCAACAAGCTCATCCTCAAAGATCAACCAAGGATGGATTGGAAGATCAAGGAAGATGCTGCAGCCCAAACCTCTTCTTCAACATGACCTCTATTGAACCCCATTGCATATCTTTTGGTTCAATTATGTCACTATCTTTGGAAGAGCCCAAGACCTGCAAGGCTTGGGCTTCCAAACAAAACTAACCATCTCATCTTATGTGCAGGGACATCCATTTGACAAGAACAACAATATCTGGATTGTAGATAGTGGATGCTCCAGGCACATGACAGGGAACAGATCTCTCCTTCAACAATTCCAGAACTTTGATGGAGGGCCTGTCCAATTTGGAGGTGAGGCCGGAGGATATATTTCTGGCAGAGGAAGTATATCCAATGGCAGAATAAACATTGACAAAGTTCACTTTGTCAAACAGCTTGAACACAATCTGTTAAGTGTTTCTCAATTCTGTGACCAGAAGCATCAGATGCTTTTCACAGAACATGAGTGCATTATCCTCAAACCAGGGATGACAATTCCTCCGGAATTGGTGCTTCTCAGATCTCCCAGGAAAGGGGATATGTACAAGCTAGATATGAACAATGCTTCTCCTATGGGTGAAGTATCATGCTTTCTTTCCAAAGCTGATAGTGATGAGTCAACACTATGGCATAAACGCATGTGTCATGTGAATTTTAAAACAATGAATAAATTGGCTAAAAATAACTTGGTACATGGTTTGCCTAAAAAGGAATTTTTCTGCAAAGATAACTGTGTTGCATGCCTGAAAGGGAAACAACACAGATCATCTCATAAATCCAATGTGTTAACTCTATCACTACTCCATTACACTTATTGCACATGGATCTCTTTGGTCCCACAAGTATAATGAGCATTGAAGGAAATCATACTGCCTTGTGATCGTTGATGATTTTACAAGATTTACATGGGTATTCTTTTTAAGAAGTAAAGATGAAACTGCTGAAACTTTAAAATCTTTTATTCTTAAAATAGAAAATCAAATTGATCACAAGGTTAAGATCATTAGAAGTGATCAAGGACTGAGTTTAAGAACTTCGTTCTTGACTCATTCTGTGACTCAAAAGGGATTGCCAGACAATATAGTGCTCCCAGAACTCCTCAACAAAACGGTGTTGCTGAGAGGAGGAATAGGACACTTATTGAGGCTGCTCGGACCATGTTAGCTGATTCAAAGCTGCCTCTAACATTCTGGGCAGAGGCAGTCAGCACTGCATGCTATGTGCAGAACAGGTTCTTGTAGTGAAGCCCCATGGAAAAACCCCTTATGAGTTATGGAACAAGAGGCCACCGTTCATTGGCTTTCTAAGGTCCTTTGGCTGCAGGTGTACCATACTTAACACAAAGGACAACTTGGCAAAGTTTGCTGAGAAGTCGGATGATGCTATCTTTATTGGATACTCTTCTAGCTCCAAAGCTTATAGAGTATACAATATCAAGAATCAACAATTTGAGGAGTCATCCAACATAGTTGTTAATGAGCACACTCCTTGTGTTAGGGGGAATGGACCTGAGTATATCTTTGATTTAGAATTGTTTCAAACTATTCTAAACCATCTTGTGAGAATGTTTCAGCTGGAACAGGTGCTCAAAGTGATGCTGATGCTGATGCAGGTCAACTATATGAGCTTCCCAGACCTATTCCAAATTCTCCAAGAGCTGAAGGCAACAAGCTTCAACTATTCACAGATCTGACAGTGTAACTATCTCCAGAAATAGTGAAGCTTCAACAAGTGAATCACTTGATCAACCTCAAAGTTCCTCAGGTGATCCACTACAACACCAGGTTGAGGGAAGTGGTATTCTGAAGGAACAGGCAACTGTTAATACTACTTCACAACCAACCATTGATGATGTTTCTCAATCATTCAATCAGTCCTCATTGAATGACTCTGAAACAGCAGTTGGACAGAGTGATCCAGTTCCTGATCAGAATATGTCTAACCTAGACTTATCTCTGCAACTGGAAGTGATTCCTCGTCTTAGGATTCACAACACTCATCCAACTGAGAACATCATAGGGAATGTCTCTGAGGGTGTGAGAACAAGAGGACAAACTCATCATGGGAATGTCTGCTTGTACTCATGCTTCTTGTCTCAGATGGAACCAAAGAAGGTAGAAGATGCCTTAAAGGATAGTAGTTGGGTTGAATCGATGCAGGAGGAGCTGCTTCAATTCAGAAGACAAAAGGTCTGGAATCTATGCCCACTACCATCTGGTCAAGTACCCATAGGCACAAAATGGGTATTCAGGAACAAGAAAGATGATAGAGGCTTGATTATCAAGAACAAGGCAAGACTAGTAGTTCAAGGGTACACCCAGGAGGAAGGAATTGATTATACTGATGTCTTTGCACCTGTTGCAAGACTTGAGGCAGTTAGGATCTTCCTTGCTTATGCTGCATCCAAGAACTTCACAGTCTACCAACTTGATGTCAAGTGTGCTTTTCTATATGGGGATATAGATAGGGAAATCTATGTGTGTCAACCTCCAGGATTTGAAGACCCACAGCACCCCAACTATGTGTGCAAACTGGATAAAGCTCTATATGGGCTGCACCAAGCACCTAGGCTGTGGTATGAGACCTTGTCTCAGTTTCTCCTGAAGAATGGATACACTAGAGGTACCATTGACAAGACTCTTTTCATCAGAAAGAGTGGAGAAGACATTTTGCTTGTACAAGTCTATGTTGATGACATCATATTTGGTTCTTCAAACGACCAAATGTGCAAGGACTTTGAAAGCATTATGAAGCAGAAGTTTGAGATGAGTTCCATGGGAAAAATGGACTTTTTCCTTGGAATCCAGGTGAAACAGATGAAGGAAGGGTTCTTCATAAGTCAATCTAAGTATGTCTCAGACATCTTAGAAAGATTTGAAATGAAGGACTGTAAACCAGCCAAGACACCCATACCCAGAAACCATAATCTTTGCCCTGACCTTGAGGGGGAGGATACTGATCAACATCAGTATAGAGCAATTATTGGTTCTCTGATGTATCTCACTGCAAGTAGACCAGATATCATGTTTGCCACATGCATTTGTGCAAGATATCAGGCTGCTCCAAAGGTGTCTCACCTAGCTGCTGCAAAGAGAATCCTCAGATACCTCAAAGGAGCACCTAAACTAGGTCTCTGGTATCCAAGAAATAGTGATTTCAATCTCTATGGATACTCTGACAGTGACTATGGTGGCTGCAACATTGACAAGAAATCAACATCAGGAGGATGTCAATTTCTTGGTGGAAGGATTATCTCATGGCAATGCAAGAAACAATCCTGTGTCTCTACATCAACTGCTGAAGCTGAATACATTGCTGCTGCTAGCTGCTGTGCTCAACTGCTATGGATTCAAAATCAGATGTTAGACTATGGATTCAACTTCATGACTACTCCTATCCATATTGACAACAACAGTGCTATCTCCATTACTGAGAATCCGGTGAAGCACTCCAAGACAAACACATTGATATCAGGTATCATTTCATTAGAGATATTCATGAGAAACAGCTGATAAAGTTAATCAAAGTTGACTCAAATGAACAATATGCTGATTTGTTCACAAAGGCATTTGATGAACAAAGATTTAAGTATCTCATATCAGCAATTGGGATGATAAACATTGAATAACTACCTCTTTTGAAAACCTTTTTAATATGTAATGTCTTGTGTCAATACAATTTAAGCCCTGTTACAAAAGATTTTAAATTATTCCAAGTGTAAATTCCTTCCGAAGAGGAATTAACTCTCGGAAGATATTCTTGAATATCTTCCGAAGCCAAATTCCTCAATGGAAATTTCTTCTCGGAAGAGTTTTTGGTCTCGGAAGAAGCGATTGATCTTATATCAGATCTACTTCCGAAACTTATACAACTCTCCATTCGGAAAGACAACTTTACCTTCGGAAGCAATGCCTTGCTTCGGAAGATAAAGTGCCTTCAAAGGACAATTTTACCTTCGGAAGCAATATCGCTTCGGAAGAGAAATTGCCTTCGGAAGAAATTACCTTCGGAAATGTTTTACCCTCGGAAGTAAAGGTTTTTATATGTAACGGATATCTTTTGGGCCCCACTCTGTAAAAAGTAAAGATTTTGTTGATGATGGTCAGATTATTTAAAATTATCCTTGCCGCCACTATCATTTCTCCGCCGTAAACCACCATACCACCCACAGTAACCCCAAAACAGTTACCCTATTACCACCACTACCACTATTCACCCTTTTAAATAATCTTGACTGATCAATTTCATCTTCTTTTACCACTTTACAGCCCTAACTGTTCCCTTCACTGTCAAACCCTCAAATTCACCAAAATTTCAAGCTTACCTTTCTTCAATGGCGCTAAACCCTCAGCACAACCAAGTCGCATTACTTGACTCGTCAAGGGATGCCGACTTCACCCAAATCATCACCTTTCTCACCGAATCCACCTACCTCACTGCACTAACAGTTAACCCCACCGTATACTCCAACCATATGTCAGAATTTTGGAGCAACGGTGAAACTGCAGTACTGAATGGGGTTCGAGTCCTGAGAACCCGAGTTTGTGGCCAAGAGTTGGTCATCAATGAACAGCTCATCAGGGAGCATCTCGAGCTTCACGATGATGGGGCTCCTACTGAGTTCCCCAAGGAAGACTTGGAAGGCACCTATATCCTCATGGGATATGGAGGCGATGTCAGCAGGTCTACAGTATACAAGTTCAACTTCTCTTACCATTGGAAGTTCCTGCTGCACATTGTCCTACATTGCCTCTCCAACAAATCAGGGGGTTGGGATCAAATCCCATATGAACTAGGATGCCTAGTTCATGGGTTGGTGAGAGGCCTCAGATTCAACTACTCACGATTTGTGTTGAACAACCTAATCGCCAATCTGAGCAGGGATACATTCTTCATGTATCCCCGATTTCTTCAACACATAATCAACTGTGAGATGGAACCAAGCAAGCTTGTCTGCGCAGCTGCTCTTCCTGTTCCACACATGAGGCCTACCATCTTCAAGATACTGAAGAAGATGTCCACCAACTTCACTGGACGGTACACTCCATTACCTCCAGAGATGACTGAGCGCATAGCTCCTGGTGACATCCCTGTTATCCCCACAGGTGATGAACCCACACCAGCAACATCCACCACAATACCAAAACCTTCTTTACCCATCAAAGCACATATCAGAGACGCCCCAAACGAACCCTTGTTCAATCTACTCTGATTGAACAAGCTCCTTCTGTTCACACCCAAAGGACTAGAGTGGAATCATGGGCTCCCACTCAGTCCGAGGTCACACCATCCTTCACAATTGACCTCAATGTGGGTTTTGAGCCTCCTCAGTCTCAAACCCCTGAGCCCGAACCCCAAGCCTTAAGCCCACAGGGTGAGTCTTTACACTCCCCTGTGCAGCCTTCTAGGGACAGCCCCACCAAAGGCTCAATGCCTGTAGACATTGATCTAAGTCCCGGGTCAGTAGGACTAACCACCCTCTCTTTCACTGACCTTTTACTCCGAACTGATGAAGAGATTACATCTCTCCATGGCCATGAAGTTGATCTACAACACCCCTGAAAGATCAACAGAGCCAAGAGGGATCCCTTGTCTCTAGCCCCCATCAGAAGCCAGCTACTGAGGTGAGTCCCACTGATGTGGAGGGGACTCATGTAGACTCAGCTGCCACTACTCAGAGTCTCTCATTGAGCTCTCAGGACAGTGGTAACATAATTAGGACTGAGTCTACGGCAACTTTGCCCATTGACATCTCTGAAAGAGATGACTCTGAGCAAAGGAAACCAGGGTGCCAAGAAACCACATCTGGTGGTGAGAGTGAGCATACTAGGTATGTTATCTCATCTCCCCGTGATTCTTCTTATGAAGATGAGGGAAGTATGCAACTAACACTTCAGTACTTGCTTTCTAAGGTCTCCAACCTGGAATCACAGGTGAGGATCTTAGAATCAAGGACTGCCACTCAGCAACTTGAGATTAACTCTCTCAAGGCTAAACTAGCTGAGAAACAGACGGAGAGGTCTGTTAGGCATGTACCAATTCAGGTCTCAATGACTTCTTCCTCTAGCTCATCTAGCTCTCAAGATGATGCTACCAAAAAGGGGGAGAAAGTTCAGAGACAAACACCACAGGAACCACAGACCAAATTCATTTCTTCCCAAATCATTACACTACCTGAGTCATCTCAATCCTTTCTGGAGATTGACTCAAGGATGCTTCAAGATCTCTACAGACTTTTCACAAAGTTTGTATTGAGATCATCCCTAGAACAGCCCAGCCCCGACACCACACTTGCATACTTTGGGGCTGAGGAGCTTCAAAGACTGACTGCACCTTCTACCACTGTGGAGGAAGTTGGTCAACCTAAGGTCTTCATGGAACCTGAGATTAGCTTCGAAGGGGAAATGGGGACTGATGGCCCAGCAACTGAAACAGATGGGACAGAACTTGCAGCAGTCTCATCTTCCGAAGCTCAAGCTGAAGCTTCCGAAGCTTATGGAAGCCTCGGAAGAACAAGACAAATCTTCCGAAGCCGAAATAGAAGCTGCGGAAGGCTTATTTTAGATGTCCGAGGAACTGACCATCACAGATGTCATTGCTGAAATAGCATCTGAGGTGAGCAGGGAGGACACTTCTGAAATTCCTCCAACCCAAGCACCAGCTGAACTTCTCTCTCAATCACAACCCTCCATCCAAGAACCACCACAGTCAAGCACTGCTAAAGACAAAGGAAAGAGGAAATTGACTGCGGAAGAGCTTCAGGAGGAGGAGAGGATTGAGAAGGCCAAAAAGAAAGGTAGGTTTCCTACTGAAAAGCTGCTAGCTGCTAGTTCTAAGGCAGCTGCAGCCAATCAGGAAGAAATCAACCTGAAGAGAAGAACAGCACTCATTGACCAGCTCATCAGTCTAGGAGCTGTCAATGAGGAGATACTCCTGCTACCACTAGAGGAGTTGGTGACTTTGGAGAGGTCAACCAGGCTACAACAAGAAAGGGAAGCCAGGTTGGCCTTGGAGAAGGAAGAAGAAGAGCAGAGGGAGGCAGCCCTGAAGCTGAGAGAGGATAGGATCAAATTCCTACTCTCAAGAGGCTTCAGTCTTCCTGAACTGTCTCCACATGACGATGACATGATCCTGCTGCTCCACAACAAAGAGCAGGATCAAATGGAGAAGGAAAGGAAGAAGGCTGCTAGGGAGAAGTTGAAGGTGAAGAGGAAGAGGGAAGAAGAGAAGAAGGTCACTGCCGCCAAGAAGTCTGATGACAAAGCCTGGATGAAGGACTATCTCCGGGCTCATGGCTTCTCTGGTAGGCAGGTGGGACCTATGTCCGAAAGGACACTCCAGCGGATAGTCAGTGAAATTAAAGCTGACATCCGTTTGGGGAAAGGAAGGAGATGTATAGGAGGATGAAAGGAATGGTCTTCACCCCAGCCACTCAACCAGAAACCAACCCCTTTTCCCATTAAAACAGAACCCACTGATGAAACCTTCACCCCTCAACCCACAACTCTACCCAAACCTACCACATCACCTCAACCACCCAAACTACCCATCCTAAAACCCAAACACAACCCAAAACCACTAAACCTAAGCCTACCCAACAACACCAAGACCATCCCTCAGCCTCCTCAACATCTCTCCTTTGAGGAAATAAAGGAGTTCAAGACGAGGCTCATCAACTGCACTACCCTGAGCAGCATCTCCTGTGAGGGAGAGCTTATCAACATCACCTATGTTGATAACTCTTCAAGCTCCCTCACCCTAGGCAAATTCTTGAATTGCCTAGAGACACTTTGGGCCAGGCTGCAAGACTTCTTGGTCTCAACTCCGATACCCTCAATGCTGAGGAGAAGAGGCTAAGAAGGAGACTGGTGACTCTGCTGGATACCAGGAAAGAGGACAGGATTTCTGGTCAATCTCCTGGACCTAGAAATGCTATAATCCAGTGGAGGTTCGATGAACCTTCTCACAACTTTGTTGTGGAAAGGGAGAATGGTGAAACCAACAGGCTTAATGCCACATCTCTACAGCATCTCAGCAGATTTGATCTTGCTGAGCTTGCAGAGAAGCCATTCTCCAATCCCTCCAACTCTGAGACTACTGCACACATCAGAAACCATATCAGCGGTCTCCACTTGGCTGAACGAAGTAGAAGAGCCAAGATTGAAGAAGAGTTGAAGTTGAAAGGAGTGGAAGACAAGGAAAGACCAACCACCAAAGGCACAACCTTTCTACAGATGGTGGAAGGTCCTGAATTGGAACCAATAGTTCGATGGGAATATGACTATACTTCCCATCAACTAACTCTTTTCAGAGGGCCACAACAGAGGGTACATATAATCCAAGGTGACAGAGTAGAGGTTCTGTCCACCAAGGATCTGTACAAGATTCTCAGCACCACAGCAGGAAAGAATGAAGACACTGATAAACACTTACTTTCCTTGGTGCTGAGAGCTTTGAGAAGAAGAGAGAAGTGAAGTTTTGGTAGCATCAGCCTAGGGGGAGTTTGTTGGATCATGATGAGCTGGTGCAACCAAAATCACTTCATAGTCATTTTTTGGTGCTACATTGAAGGGCTTCCGAAGCCAAACAAGAGATCTTCCGAAAGTCTGAGAGAGCTTCCGAAGACAAAGTCTGAAAGAGCTTCCGAAGACAAAGTCTGAAAGAGCTTCCGAAGACAAAGTCTGATGAAAGAGCTGAAGACAAAGTCTGAGCTTCCGAAGACAAAGTCTGAAAGAGCTTCCGAAGACAAAGTCTGAAAGAGCTTCCGAAGACAAAGTCTGATGAAAGAGCTGAAGACAAAGTCTGCTTCCGAAGACAAAGAAGACTCCAAGCCTCGGAAGAAGCAGTCTTCCAAAGAATAAGTACCTTCGGAAGAAGTTATTCTTCCGAAGTACTTTATCCTTCGGAAGACATTGCTATGTCCAGCAGATAAAAGTATGGTCCCTGACAGTCCGCTGCAGACCTCTGATACAGCATGGCATCTTCCTAAAGAGCCATGTTGTTGACCATACTTTATTCTACTGTTCACCTTTTTATGATAGTACATGTTACCAACTTTAGTTGGTGACAAAAGGTAAGTCAGGGACATGTCCTGACTACCAACTCTCAGGCAAAATGTCTGAAAGACCTCACCTAGAGTCTTGTAGTATAGATGTAAGGTTAGAGGTGTCCAGCTGGTATCAAAGTATATCCGGCTGTAGGTAGTATTATATATATCTTCTCCCTGTAACTCTTTAGATAAGCGATTTGAGTCCAAGTGTCTTGTAATCCTTTGAGTTGAGAAGCAATATATAAAAGTACCTTGAAAATTTACTTGCTGTGTTAAATTTTCTTACTGCTTGTTACTTGATATTGTGATCAACTCTTCATAAGACTGCTTGCTGAGTGTTGATTCACAGTGAGTTGAGAGAAAAACCACCCAAAATCCGATCCTGCAAATATAGTTTAAATAATGTTATTTGTGTATAGGATAATACTTGATAGCAGTAAACCTGAGCAGACATATCACCGATCGGGTTACTTAAGGTGAGTTCCTCTGAACTGTTTCTAAAACGGGATGTGATGTTCTGATAACTGGTAATAATTGTAGAATTGATTATCAATAGCATCTGTAATATGTGGCAATGCTTGATAGGATGCTTGAGGGTTGTTTGTATGATTCTGCTTTAGCCAGTAGAGTTTGTATACATAGTCTGGTTATGTGAATTTATACTGTGCTTACTCTGTTCCTATCTGTTTGCCATGGCTGTATCTGCTTGATGCAATAGTCAATAATAACATATTTTAAATTTTGAAGAATGTCATGTTTATGAACTCACAAGCTTTATGCTGAGTCCCAAATGTTTTTATTTTTATGGACACACATCCTAGGTGCCAAGTGATTGTAGGATTGAAGATTACGAGTTAGTTTATGAGAAAATAAAGTTCTAGAATGTTGTTGAAGATTTGGATCTCTAGTATAGTTAAACTGATGTAATGGTATTATCTATTATAACAAATGTATTGTACACGTTGATGTATAATTAAAGTTAGACTTCCCTATGTACTCTATAACTCCTATGTGTTCTGTATATCTAATGCGTAACACTCCCCACGGTGAGCCCTGAGAGGCGGGTGTTACAGAAATGCCGGCGGTCCCCCTACCGGTGCCTCAATCAGGGTAACAGCTGGTGGAGGCGAAGTCGACGGCGAATAAGCGTAGTTGAAGGGGTGCGTCTTACGAGAAGTGAGAAATTACTATTCTTCCCATCCTTTATGTATTATAAAGGAGTACAGATTAACTACGAAACTCATTTATCCTCAATTAAATTTCTAAATTTCTGTTTAGGCATCTAAAATCAAAAATTTAACCCGTTGGCCCATTTGAAGCAAAACTAGTAAATTCGTAACTGATAGAATGTTTCATTGTAATCATCTCAGATTATATAAATGATACTTTCAATCATACTGTATTTTTCTTTTCAAGTTCCATAGTATTTGTAATATTTATTAACTTCTAGTTTTGGAATTTATGTTTGTCATGTTTAGTTTTATATATAATTGGTTTTAATAGTATTTTATGTTCAGCAAGTTCACTTTTTTAAGTCAAATATAAAATTAATACTGTAATAGGGAAAATACAAGAACAAAGGACATGATGCTTATTGTAACGACACTCCACAACCCACCGAAACAAAGACAATTTTGAAGAAACACACTTGTTAAGCACTCATTGTTTTAGAAATTATGCTCACATAGAGTCAGGTTGACCATTGGCATCTGCATCATTCTTTTGTATCCATTCAATAAAATTGTTAAGATTTTTGTGAGAGCAGCCCCCTTTCGTGACACTTCTTGTGACATTTTCTTTAATATCCAACGCCTTAACTATATATGTTTTGTCATCGAGCAGTTGCTCCACCTTACTTTTTATTTCTCCACGAGTAATGACACCTGATTCATCTTTTTCTAACCGCAACCCAGTCTTCCAAATGTCACAAATGTACGTCTCATTGTGAAATTGATCAGCAAAGTATGGCCAACTTAGAAAAGGGAGTCCGTTTGTGACACCTTCTAAAGTAGAGTTCCAACCACAGTGACTCATGAAACATGCGACCGAAGGGTGAGTCAGGACCTTTTGTTGCGGGGCCCAACTCACAATTCGTCCACGAGACCCTACTCTTTCTTTATATGCATCTGGGTAGTTAGTTGTAGTCTCCTTGGTCATACCTGGTCGCACCACCCACAAGAATGGTCTGTTGCTAAGTTCAAGACCAAGCGCCAATTCTTCGAACTGAGTTTGGTTGAAAATAGTGAAACTCCCAAATGCAATATAAATGACGGAACGTGCTGGTTGTTTATCTAGCCATGATAAGCAGGTGGGGTCTTCTTGCCAGAAGTGGCCTGTCTGGTCAGCTAGTCGGTTGCTTGCCAAAAGAGGGCCTATAGGCAACAACTGCGGGTACAGGCTAAATGTTGCAGCCTCCAGCTCAAGACTTGAGTTACATATAAACCATTCCGTCAATCTGGAAGCTTCTACACCCTGTACTACAACTTGAAAAAAGGCTTCTACGGTCGCTGAGTCCTCAAAGCACGCCCATGCGAGGTTACGAGGTTTTATTGGTGGCATGGTTTCAGATAGCTGAATTATCTTATCATTTAGAGGTATGCCTGCAACAGAAGGTTCAATAAAGATTAAATGAAAATTTCCAAGTACATATTCATTAATGTATATATAATACATGGGCAAGTCGGGTGAATCGGGTAACAGGTCAAACAGGTTCAAGTTGAAATGAACTTGCTAACACTCTATTTTTATTTCTTTAAATCTGTTAAAAGTAACACATATCAATTATAATCTGAAACTTTGATTAGATATAGTTTTGTGACGTTCGATGTACCCAATTGATCCCATTAGATAATTATATATTTGACACGTTTAGATAAAACACAACTTAAAACGACCCATTCTTAAGTAATTAGGCTGAAATGGCCACCTCTAAAATATAATTTTTTTTGTCTCACCATTCTCATTTATGATCCCATCATCAATCAACATCTGATAGGACAACAATGAGGCCAATGTAGCAACCGAGGCGGGCCAAAAGGCTGCTGCTTGAATTCCCATCTTCTTCGCAACTCGTATGGCCCATCCCATGCAATCATCAGCAATAACACAAGTAACTTTACTACCCTCTTCTTTGTTAATCGTCTCTATTAGTTCTTCAAGCTTGTGGGGCATGGTTTGTAATATCGACAAGGTCAACCTACACAGGTTACTCCTGTCCTCCCATGGTTCTAACCCATCAGGGAGTGAGACCATCTGCATCAGATCCCCAAAACCATCACAATTGCTCGTCACGAGTTTGTGATTAACCTCTGTGTTAATAAATGTAACTCTGACTCCTTGCTCGACTAGCCGTTGAGCAAGTTCCATTATAGGAATTACATGACCTTGTGCGGGATAAGGTATCACTAGAACATGAGGTTTTGCCATTATTTTTAAGTAAGTTTTTTGAGGGAGTTCTTATGAATTGTTGATGCTTCTATACTTGATTATAGGCTCATTTATATAGGCAGAAACAGCCTTTTAGGTTCTAGCTCATTTTAATTGTTTTTTTAATTACCAATTTGGGTTTGTTTTTTCATATATGAATTATTACACTTCCATTTCTGGTAGCATTGTTGATGTTAACCCGAATTCAAGTTGATCAATTTTTGTTTGTTTACGGTGTCTCTTTCCATGCTTTTATTGCTAGACGACATAACATATCTCGAACATGGTTTGGTGGACCTTCTAAGACAATTTTAAATTCTTGTGATGTACATAAAACACTAAGAAACTGTTGTAGTTTGAATAATATGGGACGAATTGTTCTGCGAGTCTACAATTGATATCAAAGTATGTTATCATTTGAAGCTAGAAATAATCACAATTCTACAGATATTGAACATTGAATCACATGTTTGATGAAATATATTATACTACAATATAGAGATAAGGTACTTGTGGATTGCAGGCTTGCAGCATGTGAATGTAATACATGATGGGCAATATATGGTCCACAAGCTGCAAATCTTGGAGTTAAGATGGTTGGTGAATGGTGATCATTGAGTGCTTCAGCTTGCAATCATTTGTAGTATGGGTAAATCAATGCTGCCATCAAGTTCTAGAAAGATAAACATCATATTCGCAAGACGATTGTTTATTCAAATACTGGTCCCGAATACAAGTTGATTCTATCTTGCATCTTCATATTCACAAGAGGTGTTTGTTAATTCAAATACTGGTCCCGAATACTAGTTGATTCTATTTCGCTTCTTTTTCAAGAAAGATGATAAATATGTTATACTATGCGTTATAGTAAATTTTAGATCTAAAATTGTGCTTTTTCAAATTTTAGGAGGTTTTAAAGTTCGTGTGGTGATTTCTAGTTTGTAAATGGATGCATAGTGGTTTGTGGGAGCATGTGGCCTCAACTAGCGAATTGAACTAGTTTTTTCAACATTGACTCTGCTTTAGTGGCACAATGAACTCTAGACATGACATACATCATGGGTCATCACACTGTAACAAATACAATTAATAAAATCATACTCTGCTGATTGAGGTAGTGAGCTCTCCATAAACCACTATGAAAATATTTTTAAACTAGAAACTACCATACCAACTCTAAATCGTCCATAACTTTTAAAATTTTTTAAAATTCTCAATCTACGTTGGTTCATCGTTACCAGGGTTTCATTAAAAATATGGTCTTTGGTAATAATATTTTGAAAATATCAAGTCTCAGAACGCTTAGAGTTTCATCGCTTCATCGTTACCATCGGGTTTCATTGTAACCAATCTAAAACTAACTTGTATAAAATACCTGACGTAATCGTCTAAATTCGCTTCCTATGACATATGGACACTCTTTGTATCTTACTTGTATCAGTGTATGTTTATGTCCGTTCTTTATATGGTGTATCTATTTGTCTTTGACTAAAGTACATTGATAAAAGTTAGACTGTTGTTGATGAAGTAACTGAAGATCTTTTAATTAACATTATGTTTAGAATGTTATGCCAGTGTCCTTACACATGTTGATTGTTGGAATTGTTTGTTTCTTACGTTGTTCACAGGTGACTAGAGTTAAATCAGATGATACTATCTATTCTGCCGGCTAAGAGTTAAGTTGGCTACTAAATATTCCTTATTTTGAATATTATGTATCTAGTTCTACGTTATTTACTAAAGATGCATAATTTCAACCTATTGATTTGGCTTTGTGTTTACATGTATAAATTACTCTATTTATTATATTGACAATAAAGAGTTTGAACGTCTTAAACCAAATACGTCAACAAGTACTAATTAAACGATGATAAATTTTAATTTGAACCCATTGAGACTAGTTATCTCACTCGTGCATCTTAATTGTGAAGAGTACTTAATTCAAGATCTTCCTAAAAGTCCGACAAATTATATTATGTAGACATTATTGATGTATTGCAAAATACATCGGTTATTCATGCATATTTTGTTTAGTTTTTATTTGTTTAGCGTCGTTTTACCTTTAGAATAGATAAACTTTTGTTTTATTTTATTTTGCAGGCCTTGTGGGTTAAAAAGAGCCTAAATAAACGGAAATACAAGAAGAAACGAGTCCCGAATCGATACGCGAGATCACAAGCTGAAAGGAAGTCAAAGTCTGAATCTAGGAGCAGCTGGCGGGGCGCGACCCGTTTGCCAGATCCTCTCGCGGCCCGCGAGAGAGTGTGCGACAAGTGGATATTTGCTTTAACAAGGTGGCGGGTGGCGACCGGATTTATAAAGCCTCTCGCGCCCCGCGAGAGGCCCGTATCTGCAGAAAGGTCGTAGTTTTCTTGTTTTTAACCTACTTAAGCCCTCTTGAAGAGATAGAACCCGAATTACGAAAGAGACAGATCTTGGACGATTGGGAGAGGACAAATCGAGTCATTTTGAAGCATTCGGAGCATCCGGTTCGAAGATTGAAGGCAAGGAAGCATTCGGGTCGACCTTGTGACGTTCGGGTGTCTTTATTTTCATTCTCTTTTCGTCTTAGATGTTTCGTTTCATTGTTTCAACTTTACTTTTGATTGAAACCGCAATTATGAGCGGCTAGACACTTTGTTACTACCTAGATTGGATGATTGATTGTTAAAGTTATGATTTTTATGGGATTCTTATGAAAACCTTGGTAGTCTTTGAATTGTAAGAATAGTTGGCTCTTTAATTGAATGCATATGAGTATTTGAATGGGTTTGGTTGTTGTTTATTTGCTTTACATAACTCTTGGTGACGGTCTTTATCACGTAATAGAGTTGTGTTAGGTCTTGAGTTTTGGTGATTGTCTATGTCACATAATAAATTTAGGATCTTTAATGTTGAAGGTACAATAGACTTTAAAAGCAATTAATCGGTAATCTTACTAATTCAAGTGTTTTGCTAATCTCATAATCTGTGAGGTGCGAGTTTATTGGTAGATCTAAGTCATTAAGCTGCAAGGCAGGAGCTTCTGTGAGGGAGTGGCCCTTTTGACTAATGTCTAGCAAGTTCAATTAATAGAGTTCAACTTACCTTGATTTAGATCCCGTGAAGGAGTGAATCACATAGGTACTTTCATAGACCCATTAGACATCTCGTGAAGAGTGAGTCTAGCAACCGGTAGTTACACTAATCTTAGGATGTCACTTTAGTACTCTTGAGAGTGATTAGGAGGCTTTAGGCGTCCCAAAAGGTAAGAACTTTAAGATCCCGGTTCCCCAAAATTATAATTTCCCAAACCAATCATCTCTAAACAAAATCAGGATTCCAATCTAGGTAGTGCCTTTCTATCATCCAAGTTAAGTTGTTCTTAATTCGTGCCTTTAGTTATTTCTAGTTTTCAATTACTTGTCTTTGTAGGAATTGTTAGACAACCCCCCTTTTTCAAGAACAAAACAAACAGTCCGTGTCTTTTTAGACTAGATCGAGTTAATTATTGCAATACATTAGAGTCTTGTGGATTCGATATCCGGACTTACTTTAACTATACTAGAGTCGACCGGTACACTTGCCGGTTAGTAGTTTAGTGTCATTTAGTAAGTCTAGAGTATTACTTAGTGTTAGAATAGGGTTAATTTAAGTCGTTTTTACTAAATTACTTTCTGCACATCAATTATGTAAGTAAATTTTTCTTAAGTGTCTACTAGAACTTAAAAAGCATTCATTATTAATTATTACTTATAGTTTAAATATTAAATATTTTCAATATTATTGACAAAGCATTTGTTTTTTTTTCTAATTAGTAACTACCCCATTCATTATAAGCATTTGTTTTAACTATAGTGACAATATGTCGACAACATAAGTTGGGTTGAACGATATCATATTTTTTTATTTTAGCAATATATAAAAAACAAAAATCAAATATATTTCTTTATGTCGACGAGATGTCGTCGGGATAACTTTTGGGTGTGGCGCCCTTATTTCCCTCCACTCCGCCCACGTTTGTAGCGGTGACATGTTTTTATGTTAGGGTATGACCAGTCAAAATTTTGGCGAGGTATAGAGAGATTTGTACCAGCGATATATGTTGTCGTTATAGTCATCGTCCCTGTAAAGTCAAATTCTTGTATTACCTATGATATGATCACCAGTGCAACATGGGAACCTAGGGTCATCTGTAATTTGGTTGTTATATGCGTGCATTTGTCTTGGTGTATCAATATTTGTGGTTAGTCAGGTTTTAGTGATACTCCACTTATCAATAGAAGTTACTTAATATGTATCACATTTTATTAAATGCTAAAGTGGTCACGTAAGTTGATAGACACATATGGGTGAAGTACAAAAACAACTTCAAACTTGTGGTGCATATTTGATGCGTTTTACCCAACCCGTTTATAAGATTGAACCCATGGGTGTAGTCACGAGCTTGTGATTAATCTCCGTGTTAATAAAGGTAACTCTGACTCCTTGTGTCACATCTCGGCGGAAGCTTGAAGCGTTTTGGATGTGACTTTTTTGTTCAGAACGCAATGATTACAAGAGTCAATTATCAACACATAACATCACATAACATGCTTCATTAATATAGGTTAGGGTTACATCATATATATATATATATATATATATATATATATATATATATATAATAGTCAAAATTTTATATAATCCTATTACAACATATTATTTAACTACAACATCTTCAAAGATGATGGAAATGTGCGTCCACCGTTACACTGAAATCGTAGATGTTGACAGTTAGGTTCATACAAACCCTTCTTACAATTTCTCCACAGCCATTGTACACATCAAAAGGGAATTCAATATTGTTAGTCATGGCTATCTGAAAAAGCATACTCAAAATAGTCAACATAAAGTTGGTGAGATCATAGGTTTAAATCCAGACAAAATATTTTTTTGATGCATCAATTACAACCAAACCTTTCTTACTAATCTGATAATTCATACTATCACGAAATAATTCATAAAATAAGATAATATAGCATCACAACACTCATCCTGTTGGTGCAGAAAATATTTTCCTAAGTAGCGCTACCTATATTATCAACGTTTCCACATCCGCATTAATGGTTGTATCACAAATGACAGTATATCTAAAAAATCTCAAAATAATGAATCAAACATAAACAGTATGCTTTTTCCTTAAAAACTTTATAAACATCAAAATGGGGCTATGAGTCTCACCTTTACTCCAAATTGTAACCTATAAAAATAAATTTTATAAGTTAGATATAAAAATTTCTTTAAAATTTTCAGAATCTCAAATGGAAGCAATTTTTAAAAATTTAATAGTAATAATACTATTATTAGATAATATTATCATAAAATCTCCAACTTCCATTTTATCATAAATAAATTGTTTTAATTATTACAAACACATCATAAATTACTAAAAATAGATACTATCGTCCATAAATCCCCAAATTTTTCCAGAATATCATACCAACAATTATAAATACTTCAAAAATTTTGTGATGTCTAACTCGCATTATATATGTTTCTAAAATTTTTACAATAATCTAAAAATTTAATAAAAATAGCTATTCAACTCCAAAAATTATGGAATTTATAAATTCTGTTTGTTCGATTTATCATGGCCTAAGTGAATTTTTCAATATTTATTAAACTGTTTAAGTATTTCTTTTGATTTTTCCTTTACAGGTCACATAAAATTTCATATCTCAATCATAAAAAGGAAATAAATTACAAAATAATTCCTGGAGCTTTGATATCATATGAGAATCATTATGTGATTTTTCCAGAATTTTTTCGAATTTATTTCTATTATTTGAGAATCTTTGTTCATTCCACCTTAAATCATTTGTGTAAATTATTTTATTTATCATGTTTTTACCAAAATTCATAGAATGATATTTCAGTATCTTTAAAAAGATTTTTCAATAGTTATTCTCACAATCTCTATCATTTTGTATTTTTACTTAATTTTCTTAATATTTCGAGATTTAATCTTATAAATCCCAAAATCTCCCTTTGTCACAAGTTTCCTGAAATTTTTAGTTTTTAACATTTCATTACTGTGAGTTGATTAAAATTTAGAATTTTAAGATATGTTAGGATTAGTCTTGATGTTTATATGCACCAAAACTAATTATATATGTGTTTATAACACATGTGTAACCTTTGATTTCAAGATATATTAAGGAGATTTTAAAAATCTTGTGAATGATGTTGCTGCTTTGCTTATAAGAACCGAGCCCCTTTGATGATGGTTGTTTGAGAGCCGAGAGGTGTGAGGTGGGTTGTGGGTTGTAGTCGATGGGATGGTGATGTTTCAAAGAAACCGAGGGATGGAGAGAGTGGAGATGGTAGTGATTTGGTTGGTGTGTTTGTGTTTGAAGTGGTAGAAACTGAGAGATGGTGATGGTGTGAGTATGTAGGTTATGAAGGTAGAAACCGAGAGAAAACAAAGAGATGTGTGAGCCGAGAGTTTGAGAGAGAGTTGAGGTGGTGTGCTTTGTGATGGTGTTTGATAGGTGCTTTATGGAGGTCTCGGCCGAGGCCTTTATGGCATGTAATCATGATGTTTAGTTCTAGCTTAGGTGAGTCACCTTCACAAGAATAACCTTTGTAATGATGATGGTTCCATGTGACTCCTTTGATGAAGTGATTTGGGTGGCGGTTTAATGGTTGTGGAGGTTATCTAGCCGGTGGTTTTAAGTGGGAAGGTTAATGACTTAATTAGTCATTTAATCGATGGAGTTAGGTGGTTTAATTAGGTTCAATGATCCGAGTTTGATACTTGATGTTTTGAGTGTTTAAGGTTTGCTTAGTTTGGTTTTGATGTTAACGTTCCCTTGATTTTATTGTAACATGGTTTACTTGATCTCAAATGTTGAGGTGTTCTTTTTGATCAAACAATGTTTTAGTAACAAAACTCATGCGTATGATCACATGCACACGTAAGGTACATGTCACACCCTCAAATTCCGGGTCTGGAATCTATCACGGAGGGGTGAGCAAACAGGATCGAACACAGTAGTTACACATGAGATGCAGTTTTCTATATGATAAGTTTTAGATAATCAATCCATTATTATTCAGAGCATTAGATATTATACGCAGCGGAAATAAATATATATTTGTTTCATGTCTAATCATGTCTTATCAATAACCAACATGTATCTTGCGCTCTTATATGATCCTACGTGCATGTCCATAAGCTCCTAATAGATACCTGAGAATACATGTAAATCAAGTGTCAACACAGGGTTGGTGAGTTCATAGGTAAGTAAAACATATTTGATAAATCATCAATTATCATTCAAAGAAGGGTTTATTGATAAAAGTGTGAGTTTAAATTACTCACCGGTATATGAATAGCCTGTCGGAACCCTTTTTATTAAGGTGAACCCGCTATCCCACATACCCACTATGTACAAGCCCAACAAATCCTTCACATAGGATTTGCCCATGTATCATAGTTTATTATTTCTATGTACAAGCCCAACAAATCCTTCACCTAGGATTTGCCCATGTAACATAGTTTAATATCTTTTTCATGTGTATATTATGTTATTTATAATAATTTAAATCAGAGGGCGCGAATCCTCTCTTTACATTTATCCTCATATGGGTTGTAAGTGGAACTATAATGGCAAAACTTATATAGCGCATAATCTGCCTTCTCAACACCAGAATAGTCATCCCGAATGACAGCGAGATCTTTATGCATCTGATAAGGACCACATGTCCAAACCTTTGTAGGGGTCAGTCACTCCCCGATAGTACTACCCAAAAGATCCCAGCCTTGTTAATAGTCCAGTTTACAGAGAAGGATTTTCATAGTAACCATATGTAATCATAAATGTGATCCAATTATTATTTAACATAATACACAAAAATAATTTGTAATTTCAATTACAACATGTATTCCAGCCCCAAAATATTTAAATGATTAAAAAGGGGAACAGTTAAGTATGAACTCACCTCAGTCCTTGTGTGTGACGTTGACAAACTAGTAAATTCCTCCTAAGGAAATTATAATTCACATAAGCAAACAAATACAAATCCATAACCTAAATAAGTTAGATCTTGAACCTGGCGTTCAATTGATCTAAGGTTTGGTTTTCGGGGATTTGTTATAAGCATATAATTAAATCATTTAATTATCTTCGTTAATTCTTTAATAGCTAAAGATTTATATTTCATAAAATTTGATTAGTTTAATAATGATTTTAACATATCATTATATTCTAAATAAATTGTAGACATTATTTAAACATGTAAGTTTATATTTAATTTTGTAAATATTTAAATTTATAAAAATTTACTTTGTGTTTATTTTATCATAATTAATCCATAATTAATAATATAATGTCTATTAATAATTTGATGTTTTAAATCATTATTTAGAATCCATTTTTATAAAAATAACAATTTATAACCTTTGTAACAATTTTATAAATAAATGAATGAATAAATAAATAAATAATAAGGTTTTTAATGAAATAATTTTCCAGAAGATGATTAGATAACTTATAAAATTAACAAAGTTTATAAAAATTATTTTTATAATTTTTAATAATTTTTCTGTATTTTTAAAATGTGAAAAAGGCTTTTAAAAAATAGATGTTGGGGGCCGGGTTCGAACCCGTGATCTCCTGTTCACAATCACACACACAAACCAGTAAACCAAGGCATCCAGCCGCGGTTTATTCTTGGTTTCAATTAGTTTTAACCCATGTTAATCCATTTCCCCAAATTCATAAACCCTAGAAATGAAATCGACCAAATTGAACACCAAAACGATTATGATAATGTATGGATTCATGGGGCTTTTGTTCCGCATGATAAATCGAGTTTGTAGATGTGTTCAATTACCTGTTGTTGAATCAAATCGATGATGAACACTTGACGAATCAGTCACGATTATGCAAGGATCGATTTCAATGACAAACTTTAATAATAATCAAATTCCTTTCACAGTAAGTTTCTAATGGCTCTAATGATGAAAAGACCTATGTTAATTTTGTGAAATAAAGCTCATAAGATAGAAATCGAATGAGTTGCAGGTCGCGGAGAAGAAAGGATTCGAATTCGATGAATGTGGGTGTTTCAGATGCAATTGGAAGTGTAGACCGATTAGTAATATTTATAGCATGGTTTAGTTTTGATTAATTCGATTATTGTTGAGTTTTAGTGCGATTTGAATCTGTAAAAGGGCCGACAGTGACCACGGGGATGTTAGATCGCACTATCGACTGAATTTTTAAATTGTTGTGGGGATTGGGTTCGAATATTACACATGGTGTTGTCGGGGTGTTTTAATTTGATTAAAACCGTGTGGTTTGGTGGTTTGGTCTTCGCCGGATTGTTGGCCGGAGGGTGGCCGGAGAAAGGGGTCGACGGTGGGGGGTTGGGTTTTCAGAATTTTACAGAATGGTCCCTGGGGTTTAGAAGACTTATTATTTCATGCTTAAAGTCTTTAAAACAGATTTCAAAAATTACAAACCACCCCTGGACTTATAAATCCAAGTTTAATAAATTTTTATAAATTATTATTATTAATATTATTATTATTATCACTATTATTATTATTATTAATGTTATTATTATTTTTGTTATTATTATTATCATTATTTTATTAATAAATAATAAAAAAAATATATATATAGAAACCACATAAATATTATATGAATAAAATCACAATTTTTTTTCCGTGTTATCACATCATCCCCCTGTTAGAGGAATTTTCGTCCCACATCGGTTGGGAAGGAGAACGAAGGTTTCCTTATAAGGGGCTGGATACCTTCCCCAATGTGACGCGTTTTAAACCCGTGAGGCTTCGGCCAAAGCGGACAATATCACGTTGCGGTTTGCCTGGGTTGTTAAAGTTGGTATTAGAGCCAGGGCCGGGCCGAGTGTGACAGCGAGGACGCTGTGCTCTCCTGAGAGGGGGTGGATGGGTAACCCATCCCACATCGGTTGGGAAGGAGAACGAAGGTTTCCTTATAAGGGGCTGGATACCTTCCCCAATGTGATGCGTTTTAAACCCGTGAGGCTTCGGCCAAAGCGGACAATATCACGTTGCGGTTTCCCTGGGTTGTTAAAGTACATGCATGCAAAATCTTTATACATGCAAGCATGCAAACATGCATATGTAAAGTATATATATACATGCATAGCATGCATATTTTTACTTATGTATATAGCAAAATACTATAATGTGTATATATATATACATAATTACTAAAACATATGCTAGTTAAATATATTCACGAATGTATAGAAATATATTTAAATATGAACTCGTCTAATCTTATTTTTAGGGTTGTCACATTCTCCCCCGTTAAAAGAAATTTGTCTCGAAATTCATTGGTGAGTAGTTTATAAAGTCGAGTAGAACTTATCTGATTACCAGATCTTAACAGATGACGATATTTGCTTTTGATTTTATCTTCTCTTTTCCATTTGTATTCTGGTCCTCTCTTTGCATTCCACTTAACTTTCACTATAGGGATTCTATTCCTTGTTAACCTTTTTACTTCCCTGTCTACAATGGCTATTGGTTCTTCCATAAAATGCAGTTTTCTGTTTATTGTGATTTCTTGAATTGACACTATTAATGTCTCATCCATTAGACATTTCTTAAGGTTGGATACATGGAAAGTGTTATGTACTTCACTTAGCTCTTGAGGGAATTCTAATTTATATGCTACAGGACCAATTTTATTAATGACTTTAAATGGGCCAACATACCTAGGGTTCAACTTAGTTGGCTTTCCAAACTGAAAGATAAATTTTCTGAGAGATACCTTTAGATAGACTCTATCTCCTATCTGAAATTCCAATGGTTTTCTTCAAATGTCGGCATAACTTTTCTGTCGATCACGGGCTGCTTTCAATCTATTTTTAATCTCAATGATCTTGTCTGATGTTTCTTGTATCAATTCAGGACCTGTAAGTTGTCTATTACCTATTTCATTCCAACATAAGGGTGATCTACATTTTCTTCCATACAAAGCTTCAAATTGAGCTAACCCAATACTAGAGTGATAACTGTTATTGTATGAGAATTCAATTAATGGTAAGTGACTATCCCAATTTCCACCAAAATCTATGGCACAAGCCCTTAACATGTCTTCTAGTGTTTGTATTGTCCTTTCACTTTGCCCTTCAGTTTGTGGATGATAAGCTGTACTTATGTTCACTTGGGTTCTTAAGGCCTTTTGTAATGTTTGCTAAAATCTTGATGTAAACCTACTATCCCTGTCTGATATAATTGATACAGGTATTTCATGTCTAGACACAATTTCTTTTATGTAAATCCTAGCTAGTCTTTCTATCTTATAATCTTCTCTTATAGGTAAGAAATGAGCTGACTTAGTCAATCTATCCACTATAACCCAAATTGTGTCGTATCCATTTTTGGTTCTCGGTAGTTTGGTTACAAAGTCCATAGTAATCTGATCCTATTTCCATTCTGGAATCTCTGGTTGCTGTAGGTATCCTGAAGGTTTTTGATATTCAACTTTTACTCTTGAACATATATCACACTTTTCTACGAATTCTCCGACTGATTTCTTCATGCCTGGCTACCAGTATTGGCTTTTCAAGTCCTTGTACATTTTATTATTTCCTGGATGTACAGAATATTTTGACTTATGTGCTTCTTGTAGGATAATTGTTCTAAGCATGCTATTGTCTGGCACCCAAATTCTTCCTTTGAATTTCAGGATTCCATCTGTTTCTTCTTCCATATCTTTTAATTGTCCTTTTAATTTCAACATATCTTTTTATTGAGCTTCCCGAATTTGATTTAACAAATCTGAACGCAATTCCATCCTCATGGCACGTACTCATAACGGCTTAATTCTTTCTTTTCTACTTAAAGCATCAGCTACTACGTTTGCTTTACCGGGGTGATACTTGATTTCACAATCATAGTCGCTTAGTAATTCTACCCATTTTCTCCGCCTTACATTTAACATCTTCTGATCAAATATATGTCGTAGACTTTTATGATCCGTATAAGTTATACACTTAGTCCCATACAAGTAATGTCTCCAAATTTTTAATGCAAACACTACTGCTCCTAATTCTAGATCATGTGTGGTATAGTTCTTTTCATTACCTCTAAGTTGTTTAGATGCATATGCAATTACTTTGTCTTTTTTCATTAAGACACATCCAAAACCTTGACGCGATGCATCACAATATACTATAAAATTATCTGTCCCTTCTGGCAATGCTAAAATAGGTGCACTACATAACCTATTCTTGAGGAGTTCAAATGCTTCATTCTGTTTTTCTTCCCATGCATACTTTCTATCTTTCTAGGTCAATTCTGTCAAAGGTTGAGCTATCCTTGCGAAATTTTCTATAAATCTTTTATAATATCCTGCTAAACCTAGGAATTGTCGTATTTCAGTTGGGGTATTTGGAATTTCCCACTTCTTGACTGCTTCAATCTTTGCTGGATCAACTTGAATACCATCTTGATTAACTATGTGTCCTAGGAATTGTACTTCCCTTTTCCAAAATTCACATTTTGAGAACTTTGCATACAACTTTTCCTTTCGTAGTAATTCCTAAGATAATCTCAAGTGTTGTTCATGGTCTTCCTTATTTTTAGAGTAAATCAGAATGTCATCTATGAAGACTATAACGAATTTATCTAAATAGGGTTTGCACACTCTATTTATTAGATCCATAAATACTACTGGGGCATTGGTTAACCCAAATGACATTACAAGAAATTCATAATGTCCGTACCTAGTCCTGAATGCAGTCTTTGATATATCTTCATCCTGTACTCTTAACTGATGATATCCAGATCTTAAGTCTATTTTGAAAAATAACTAGATCCTTGCAATTGATCAAATAAATCATCAATCCTGGGGAGAGGATACCTATTCTTTATGGTAACTTTATTGAGTTCCCTATAATAAATATACATTCTAAGAGTTCTGTCTTTCTTTTTAACAAATAGATCTGGTGCTCCCCAAGGTGATATACTAGGGCGTATAAATCCCTTATCCAACAGTTCTTGTAATTGGTTCATTAACTCTTTCATTTCTGTTGGTGCTAAACAATACGGGGCTTTAGCAATAGGGGCTGTTCCTAGTACTAATTCTATTTTAAACTCTACTTGACGAGGGGGTGGCAATCCGGGTAATTCATCAGGGAAAACATCAGGATATTCATTGATAATAGGAATATTTTCTAGATTCATTTTATCTCGTTTTGTATCAACTACATGAGCTAAGAAAGCTAAACATCTCTTCTTTAAGCATTTTTGTGCTTTCTTACAGGAAATTATTTTCATAATACTATTAGGCTTTTCGCCGTATATACAGAGAGTTTTATTTTCCTTAATCAGAGGAATCTTTATCATTCTCTTTCCACATATAATTTCCGCATGATTCTTACTTAACCAATCCATACCTACTACAATATCAAAACCTCCTAATTCAATAGGAATCAAATCTATATCAAAATAGTGGTCATCTAGGTTTAAAGTACAATTAGAAATGATTTCACCAGCTTCAATTATTTTACCATCAGCTAATTCTATCATATATATGTACTTTAGCTTCTTATATATTAGATTAAGTGACGGTTTAAAGGTATTTGAAATAAAACTACGAGTTGCTCCTGTATCAAATAATACTGTTGCGTACTGATTGTTGATAAGGAACGTACCCGTTACTACTTCTGGTTCATGCTGAGCTTCTTCAGCTTGCATTAAGAGCTCTTCCACGGGGGTTGTTTTGGTTAACTGGAGCCTTGCCTTTCCGTTATGGATATTTATTACGAAAATGGTTCTCGTTACCACACTGATAACAGACTGGTTTAAGGTTGGTGGGGTTCTTGCAGTCTCGGAATATATGTCCCTTCTTCTTGCAATTATAACAAATCACTGTCATACAATTTCCAGAGTGGTATCTTTGGCAGATACTACACCATGGTTGTTCTTCAGTTTGTGTTTTCTTTTCTCGTACAGCTCTTAAGAAATTTCTTTGTGGAGGTCGGGTTATCCTTTTCTGTGGGTTTTCTTCAAATTTCCTTCCTATGTGGTTGTCATTCCACTTCCTTTTCTCTCCTATTTTTGGATTACTTAAGGATCCATTTCTTATCATTTCATCTGTTAGGCTTCCAGACAAGCTTAAGGCCTCCTAAAAAGTTTTGGGCATTGCAGATTTAACTAATCCTCTTATTTGTGGTACTAATCCCCAAATATATCTTCCTATTCTTTTTGATTCAGGGGTTATCAGGTGTGGCACTAGTCTGGAAAGTTCATTATACCTGTCGGTATATTCCCGATGTGCAGCTCCTTTCATTTCTAATGCCAAAAATTCAGTCTCTAATTTTTCTATTTCATTATAAGGACAATATTTTTCTATTACTAGGTTTCTAAAATCTTCACAACTTATCTTATTCATAACATGTCTACCTTTAGTGTGTACCTCCATTTTCCACCAGGATTGTGCCTCTTCTTTAAGTAAATGCGAAGCAAACAGTGTCTTGTAATTGTCGGCACAATTACTAATTTCTAAGACTGCCTCTATTTCATCTAACCAACGTAGGGCTTGCACAGCTCCCCTTTTCCATCAAATTCCCGGGGTCTGCATGACATAAAAGTCTTGTAAGAGCATCCTTTTGTGACTCCATTTAAGATTTCTTCCTCCTGTCATTCTTCTGGATTTATATTTCCTGGTCTTTCATTTTGGTGTGACGTGGTTCCGAAATTCAGATTCTGTTGTAGTTGGGCTATCAAAGTAGGTAATGTAGCTTCTATTTGTTGGGCTACTATTTGAGAAATCCTGTCATTCTCATTTGTGTCGTTATTCACAGGTGTTTCTTCCCCAATTCGGGTTCTAGGTCGTCCCGCTCGTGCTGTTCTTCATACAGGCTGAGTGTTTCTTTTTGACGGCATGATTCACTATAGTTAATTATAATTAGTATCATAAGTAAACATTTTAACATAAATCTTATCTAACACATAACAGATAGACATTTAAACACACACAAAAGATATATATATATAATTAAGTTCTTATTCTTTTATTTTGACAAGTTAGACTAGATAGCTTCTAGCTCTTGCGAATCCATTCCCATATCTTTGTGAAGATATTTTTCTTAAGTGTTTTGAGTTTCTTGATATCCTTCTGGATTTTCCAGATTCCTTGTTGTATTTTCTTGAGTTTCCTAAGGGTCCGCTGAGCTGTCTCCATTTGATCCTCATTCAGCTTTTGTCTTTTAATTATTTTACCTTTGTTCCCGAAAGAATCAGAATTTTGTATTTCTATATCTTCAACTTGCTTAGCCATAAATCTGTCTCCACGTCGTATCTTTTTCCTAGGGGTCTTAATTGTATATCCCCCGATATTTACTGGTGCACGTCGAACATAAAACTTTGGTTTAATGTTGTTCTCAACTTCAATTTGGGAAGTTTTCATAACTTGCTGGGGTTCTGGTTCAGGTGTTATCTCCTTAAGGTTGCTATGGTCTGAGCATTCGGAAGGATCAGTCTCATTATGGTAACTATCTGAATTCATAGCTGTAAAAATTTCTTTATAATTTTTCATGAAACAGCTAGTCACATATTTTCATAGGAATTCTATATGTCATATATTTTTATTACAATTATTAAAGCTATGCATATAATCATGAAATTTCACATAAAATCATATCACACAATTATATATGTTTATCAAATACTTTGTTCATCATTATTTGAGCTTATGGTTACAGCATAGGTATTTTTATAGTACCTAATTCTCTATAACCAATGCCTCTGATATCAACCTGTCACATCCCGGTGGAAGCGTGAAGCGTTTTGGATGTGACTGGTTTGTTCAGAACGCAATGGTTACAAGAGTCAATTATCAACACATAACATCACATAACATACTTCATTAATATAGGTTAGGATTACATCATATATATATAAATAGACAAAATTTGGTATAATCCTATTACAACATATTATTTAACTACAACATCTTCAAAGACGATGGAAATGTGCGTCCACCGCTACACTGAAATCGTAGATGTTGACAGTTAGGTTAACACAAATCCTTCCTACAATTTCTCCCCAGCCGTTGTACACATCAAAAGAGAATTCAATATTGTTAGTCATGGCTACCTGAAAAAGCATACTCAAATAGTCAATATAAAGTTGGTGAGATCATAGGTTTAAATCCAGACAAAATATTTTTTTGATGCATCAATTACAACCAAACCATTTTTACTAATCTGATAATTCATACTGTCACGAAATAATTCATAAAATCAGATAATATAGCATCACAACACTTATCCTGTTGGTGCAGGAAATATTTTCCTAAGTAGCGTTACCTATATTATCCAACGGTAGCATTGTTGATGCTAATCAATTTTTTTTGTTTACGGTGTCTCTTTCCATGCTTTTATCGCTAGACGACATAACATATCTCGAACATGGTTTGGTGGACCTTCAAAGACAATTTTAAATTCTTGTGATGTACATATAAACACTAAGAAACTGTTGTAGTTTGAATAATATGGGACGAATTGTTCTGCGAGTCTACAATTGATATCAAAGTATGTTATCATTTGAAGCTAGAAATAATCACAATTCTACAGATATTGAACATTGAATCACATGTTTGATAAAATATATTATACTACAATATAGAGATAAGGTACTTGTGGATTGCAGGCTTGCAGCATGTGAATGTAATACATGATGGGCGATATATGGTCCACATGCTGCAAATCTTGGAGTTAAGATGGTTGGTGAATGATGATCATCGAGTGCTTCAGCTTGCCATCATTTGTAGTATGGGTAAATCATTGCTGCCATCAAGTTCTAGAAAGACAAACATCATATTCGCTAGACGATTGTTTATTCAAAATACTGGTCCCGAATACAAGTTGATTCTATCTTGCAACTTCATATTCACAAGAGGCGTTTGTTAATTCAAATACTGGTCCCGAATACTAGTTGATTCTATTTCTCTTCTTTTTCAAAGAAAGATGATAAATATGTTATACTTTGCTTTTAGCAAATTTTAAATTTGAAATTGTGCTTTTTCAAATTTTAGGAGGTTTTAAAGTTCGTGTGGTGATTTCTGGTTTGTAAATGGATGCATAGTGGTTTGTGGGGAGCATGTTGCCTCAACTAGCGAATTGAACTAGTTTTTTCAACATTGACTCTGCTTTAGTGGCCAATGAACTTTAGACATGACATACATCATGGGTCATCACACTGTAAAAAATACAATTAATAAAATCATACTCTGCTGATTGAGGTAGCGAGCTCTCCATAAACCACTATGAAAATATTTTTAAACTAGAAACTACCATACCAACTCTAAATCGTCCATAACTTTTAAAAAAATTTAAAATTCTCCATCTACGTTGGTCATTGTTACCAGGGTTTCATTAAAAATATGGTCTTTGGTAATAATATTTTGAAAATATCACGTCTCAGAACGCTTAGAGTTTCATCGCTTCATCATTACCATCGGGTTTCATTGTAACCAATCTAAAACTAACTTGTATAAAATACCTGACGTAATCGTCTACATTCGGTTCTTATGACATACGGACACTCTTTGTATCTTACTTGTATGTTTATGTCCTAGTTCTTTATATGGTGTATCTATTGCCTATGTTTATGTACTTTGACTAAAGTACATTGATAAAAGTTAGACTGCTGTTGATGAAGTGACTGAAGATCTTTTAATTAACATTATGTTTAGAATGTTATGCCAGTGTCCTTACACATGTTGATTGTTGGAATTGTTTGTTTCTTACGTTGTTCACAGGTTACTAGAGTTAAATCAGATGATACGTACTATCTATTCTGCCGGCTAAGAGTTAAGTTGGCTACTAAATATTCCTTATTTTGAATATTATATTATTATGTATCTAGTTCTACGTTATTTACTAAAGATGCATAATTTCGACCTATTGATTTGGCTTTGTGTTTGCATGTATAAACTCTATTTATTATATTGACAATAAAGAGTTTGAACGTCTTAAACCAAAGACGTCAACAATTACTAATTAAACGATGATAAATTTTAATTTGAACCCATTGAGACTAGTTATCTCACTCGTGCATCTTAATTGTGAAGAGTACTTAAGTCAAGATCTTCCTAAAAGTCCGACAAATTAGTAATCACTAATTATGTAGACATTATCTAAGTAATTTTTTCTGTCTACTAGAACTTAAAAGCATTCATTATTAATTATTACTTTTTAAATATTAAATATTTTCAATATATTATTGACAAAGCATTTTTTTTTCTAATTAGTAATTACCCCATTCATTATAAGCATTTGTTTTAACTTATAGTGACAACATGTCCACAACATAAGTTGGGCTGAACGATATCGTATTTTTTATTTTTAGCAATATATAAAAAAAACGAAAATCAAATATATTTCTTTCTGCCGACGAGATGTCGTCGGGATAACTTTTGGGTGTGGCGCCCTTATTTCCCTCCACCCCGCCCACCTTTGTGGGGGCGACATGTTTTAATGCTAGGGTATGACCAGTCAAAATTTTGGCGAGGTATAGAGGGTTTTGTACCGGCGATATATGTTGTCGTTATAGTCGTCGTCCCTGTAAAGTCAAATTCTTGTATTACCTATGATATGATCACCAGTGAACATGGGAACCTAGGTCATCTGTAATTTGGTTGTTGCATGCGTGCATTTGTCTTGGTGTATCAATATTTGTGGTTAGTCAGGTTTTAGTGATACTCCACTTATCAATAGAAGTTTACTTAATATGTACCACATTTTATTAAATGCTAAAGTGGTCACGTAAGTTGATAGACACATATGGGTGAAGTACAAAAGCAACTTCAAACTTGTGGTGCATATTTGATGTGTTTTACCCAGCCTGTTTATAAGATTGAACCCATGGGTGTAGTCACGAGCTTGTGATTAATCTCTGTGTTAATAAAGGTAACTTTGACTCCTTGCGCGACTAACTGTCACGCAAGCTCCATTGTAGGCATTACATGGCCTTGTGCGGGATAAGGTATCACTAGAACATGAGGCTTAGTCATGATTTTTCTTTGGGAGTTTTAGTTAACTTTTACGTACAGATTTTGTTGGAGTGATAATGTGATGATCTTAGAGTGATATATCTATGGTGGTTGACACTTCAAAGTGTCTTTATGACTGCTGCATGTTAAGGTCATGTGCCTCAAGAAAGTAGATTTAATAATTGTTCAATTTAACTTGCACTACTATGACCGACTTGCAGGCTTTTTACAGCATGTCGTTGGGTACCAAACAAATGCTTTAAAGATATCGTTTGTACCTATGCACTTCTAGAAAATTGGAAATTAGTGACTACAAAAGTAGTCGCGAAGTAAACACTGGATTAGTGATTCATCGCTAAAATTAGCGACGGAAAATGTTAGGATCGGACGATATCAAACACACGAACACAATCAACACAACCACAAGAACACACGAAGATTTATAGTGGTTCGGTCCAGTACTGACCTACGTCCACTCTCGGTAACTAGGATGTATTTATTCAGTGATGTTCAGATGTACATGGATGGATTTACAAATACAGTTTTGATCTCTATTTATAGAGACTGAGATAATATTAGATAGTGAAAACAAGTGCCTGGAAACATGGTTGTCTAAAGCCATAAAAACTGGATGGTTCTTCCTTTTCCTTTTTGACCAACTTGTTTGCCACTATGAATTAGTGGCTTCACCACTCAACAATCTCCCACTTGAAGCCACGGAACAATCTTCATCTGTGCTTCAACTATGCATCTGTATTTCTGTAAACTTTTCATCTTTCGATCCTTCCTAGTTACCCGGCCTTCTCTTCAATTATCCTGAAGGCCAGTTGAAGCTATACAAAGCTTCAACTTCTCTAAGGTGACAACCTTAGTCAACATATCAGATGGATTTTCACTTCCTTTGATCTTCTTCAACTTTAGAGTGCCTTCACTAACTTGCTCTCTGATGAAGTGATATCTCAGCTGTATGTGTTTCGTCTTCGAATGGAAGACAGGATTCTTTGCAAGATGAATTGCACTTTGATTGTCACAGAATAATGCACAATCATCTTGTTCTTTGCCAAGTTCGTTGAGAAAATTCTTCAACCATATAAGCTCTTTGCTTGCTTCAGCAACTGCCATATACTCTGCTTCTGTGGTTGAAAGGGCAACACTTTTCTGTTGTTTGGACATCCAACTTACCGCAGTGCCTCCCACTGTAAAGACATACCCGGTGGTGCTTTTGTATGACTCTTTGCAACCACCAAGATCTGCATCTGCAAAACCCTTCAGAATAACATCTTTTCCTTTAAATTGCAATGCCACTTTTGAAGTACCCTTCAAATACCTTAGCAGCCATTTAACTGCTTCCCAATGTTCTTTCCACGGATTGGACATAAACCGACTAACAACTCCCACTGCATGAGCTATATCTGGTCTCGTGCATACCATTACATACATGAGGCTACCAACTGCTGATGCATAAGGAACTTTAGCCATTTCTTCTTTGCCTTCATCTGATTTGGGTGACTGATCTTTAGAAAGCTTAAAGTGACTTCCCAAAGGTGTGCTTCTGATCTTGGCATCTTCAAGGCTGAATTTCTCTAGCACTTTCTTAATGTACTTTTCTTAAGAGAGTGTCAAAGAACCATCTTTGTTTCTGAGAATACTCATCCCGAGTATTTGGTTTGCAGTTCCCAAGTCTTTCATCTCAAATTCTTCAGACATTTGCTTCTTTAATTTCTTGATTTCTGCCATGTCTGAACCTGCAATCAACATATCATCTACATATAGTAGTAGAATGATATAAGAACCCTTGAACTTCTTAATGTAACAACAAGGATCATTGTCACATCTCCTGTAACCAACTCTTCTCATGAAGTTATCAAACTTCAAATACCATTGTCTTGGCGCTTGTTTTAGACCATACAAGCTCTTCTTCAATTTACATACCAGGTTTCCTTTGCCTTTAACCTGAAATCCCTCTGGTTGTGTCATGTAGATGTCTTCATCTAGGTCACCATGTAGGAAAGCTGTCTTGACATCTAGCTGCTCTAGATGCAAGCCTTCTGCTGCTACAATGCTGAGAACAAGTCTGATTGTAGTCATCTTCACCACTGGAGAGAAAATTTCGTTGAAATCAATTCCCTCTTTCTGTTGAAACCCCTTGACTACCAATCTTGCTTTGTACCGTTTGGTACCATCATGTTCGTCCTTGACCCTGAAGACCCATTTGTTTTGAAGAGCTTTCTTCCTAGCTGGAAGCTTTGTTAAGTGCCAAGTCTTGTTCTTCTCAAGCGACTTCATTTCATCTTTCATTGCTAGCTCCCACTGCAATGAATCTTTCATCCCCATGGCTTCTGAATAACATTGGGGCTCACCATTTTCTGTCAGAAGTATGTAATTGACAGATGGTGAATATCTGTTTGGTGGTCTGATGACTCTAGAGGATCTTCTTGGTTGAAATTGAGGTGTTACTGGGGATTCTGGAGTTTGAGGAGCAACTTCTTCTTCTTCCTCCTCAGAATCATTACTAGAATCATCCCTTGAGCTCTCACTGTCGCTTGACTCATTCCCATTTTCTGGAATGTTGACTGAAGCTTCTTTTCTTTTTCCACCACTTTCAAACTCAACACTTTCTTTCTGAACTTCTTGTCTCTTGGTGTTTCTGTCTTTGTATAATTCGTTTTCATTGAAGACGACATTCTTGCTTCTGATTACTTTCCTGCCTTCATTATCCCAAAGCCTGTAACCCATTTCTCCAGACCCATAACCAATGAATGTGCACTTCTTGGACTTTGAGTCTAGCTTGTCCCTGTCATCTAACAAATCGTAAGCACTACAACCAAAGACACGTAAGTGTTCGAGACTTACCTCCTTTCCTTGCCACATTTCTTCTGGCAATTTAAAATCCAAGGGAGCAGATGGTGATCGGTTAATCAAATAGGCTGCAGTGTTAACTGCATCTGCCCAGAATGTTTTGGGCATCCCGGCATTCAACCTCATGCTTCTAGCCCTCTCATTCAGTGTTCTGTTCATTCTCTCAGCTACACCATTTTGCTGAGGAGTTCCTGGAACCGTTCTGATCATCTTGATCCCTTTCTTAGCACAATAGCTGATAAACTGTTTGCTAATGTATTCACCACCATTGTCCGACTTCAAGCACTTTACCTTCAGATTAGTTTCATTTTCAACAGCAGATTTCCATATCTTAAAAGCATCAAATACACCAGATTTATGTTTAAGAAAATAGACCCATACCTTGCGTGTTGAATCGTCGATGAAGGTAACATAGTAGCTTGAGCCTCCTAGAGATGAAACTGTTGTTGGTCCGTATACATCCGTGTGAACAAGCTCTAATTTTTGAGCTTTTGGTGTTCTCCCTGTTTTCTCAAAAGAAACCCTTTTTTGTTTGCCAAGAACACAAGGTTCACAAAATTCGGTTTCCACTTTCTTCAAGTCTAGAAACTTCCCTTTCTGAGCCAAAATCTTCAATCCCTTTTCGCCCATGTGTCCGAGTCGATTGTGCCATAAAGTTGATGGACTCGGATCTGAGGTCGTTGCATGAACCTCTTCGGCTGAAACATCTGCCATGTACAAAGTGCCTTTCTTCATTCCTTTGGCAATCACCATATTGCCTTTGATCACTTTCCATATTCCACCCCCAAAGTGAACATTGAACCCTTCATCGTCCAATTTTCCAACTGAAATCAATTTTCTCCTCAAATTAGGAATAACCCTGACATTTTCTAATGTCCATATAGTTCCTAATGAGGTCTTCAAGTCTACATCTCTAATACCTGTGATATCAAACATTTGATCATCGGCTAAACGAACTTTACCAAAGTTACCTGTTCGCAGATTCTTTGCCATATCTGGGCATGAGATAGCATGAAAAGAAGCACCCGAATCCATAATCCAGGATTCCACATCATTCTCAACACAACATATGAGAGTGTCATCGGATTCTTCAGATGCAACATGATTGACTTCTTTCTTGGATGTTGATGGTTTTGGACATTGGCTTCTAAAATGACCCTTTTCTTTGCAATTCCAACATTCAATGTCTTTTCGGTTCTTAGACTGCCCCCTTCTTCTAGATTTTGACCTGCCTCGATTATGACCTCTTTCGTTTCTTCTTCCTCTACTTTCTGTGTGTAATAAAGAACTAGAACTAGAAGTCTCATTGCTTCTCCCTCTGATATCTTCATTTATGATCAAGTCACGAATACTCTCAAGAGTGAGTTTGGTAGTGCCGGATGCACTACTAACAGCTGTGACTGTGCCTGACCAACTGTCGGGCAAGGATGATAAAAGGAGGAGCGCTTTTACTTCATCTTCAAACTTTGTTTCTACTGAGGATAAACGAGAAATAATCGAGTTGAACTCGTTTATGTGAGCGGCAACCGACATGCCTTCCTTCATCTTCGTGTTAACCAATTGTTTGATGAGGAACACTTTGTTGGAAGCGGACGGCTTCTCGTACATGTTGGACAAAGCCTTAAATACTCCATAAGTAGTTGTTTCATTAACAATGTTATACGCAACACTCTTTGTTAATGAAAGCCTAACTACACCCAAGGCTTGTCGACCCAACAGCTTCCATTCATCATCGTACATGTCATCTGGTTGTTGTCCCAACATTGGTAAATGCAAACTTTTCTGATATAATAAGTCTTCAATTTGCATTTTCCAAAATCCATAATCGGTTCCATCAAACTTATCAATCTTGATTTTACTGTCCTCTGCCATTAAAAAAATTACCAGATTACTCCTGACCAAACGGGTTCGTGCTGCTAAGTAGTAATTTAAGGAAATAATATACGAAAGCAAGAAACTTATCTTTTTCGAGCTTTGAACGGCGATAAACAACCAAATTGTGAATGATGGAGACTTTAAAAAAAAGTGCAGGGGCCTTTCTTTTCAACTTAGAAACTCAATTTCTCCAAACAGAAATAAAGAGCACCTATACGTAGCACAAAATTTTTGCTCTCCTTTTCCACCACAAGTCTTCTTCTCTAAAAAAAAGATCTGCTCTTTTCTCCCTCCTTTGTGAGCAAGCAAACCACAAAAAAAGAAACCTTCTTCCGCCAATTTCAGCAAAGGGTTGACTCCACCCTCTTCGATTATCAGCTTCCCGTAGCGATCGTTGTCACGAGCAAGCGACACCAGCGACGGCGAGGAGGGGGAAGGCAGCGGCGGCTGCGGCTGTCTGGAGTGGGAAGGCAGGTAGGCGGCTGCGATCTGGAGGCGGTAGCGGATGCTGCGGCTGTCTGGAGGGGGAAGGCAGGTAGGCGGCTGCGATCTGGAGGCTAGGCGGCTGCGATCTGGAGGCGGCAGCGGATGCTACGGCTGTCTGGAGGCGGCTGACCGGAACGGGAACAGAGAGGTCTCCAAATCGAAACCCTAGTCTCGATTTTAACAGGTCCGTTTCTCCTCTTTCTTCTCCCTTCTCTGTTCGATTACTGGTTCGTGTGTTGATCGAGAGCCACTGCCTCTGATACCAGTTGTTAGGATCGGACGATATCAAACACACGAACACAATCAACACAACCACAAGAACACACGGAGATTTATAGTGGTTCGGTCCAGTACTGACCTACGTCCACTCTCGGTAACTAGGATGTATTTATTCAGTGATGTTCAGATGTACATGGATGGATTTACAAATACAGTTTTGATCTCTATTTATAGAGACTGAGATGATATTAGATAGTGAAAACAAGTGCCTGGAAACATGGTTGTCTAAAGCCATAAAAACTGGATGGTTCTTCCTTTTCCTTTTTGACCAACTTGTTTGCCACTATGAATTAGTGGCTTCACCACTCAACAGAAAACAAATTGTGTCGTTAAACAGTCGTTAATTTACCCACAGTTCCATTTAAAGGTTTTAAAAACTAAAAAGCATGCAAATTCATACAAAATAGGTAGTTGCTAAAACAGTTGTAAAATTATAACAAAATAATCAGTAATTGATTGTTTTTTGCTGAAACGGTTGCAGAGTAAAAAAGACAGTTTGGTCGCGAAAATGAACACAAAGTATAAAGTTAGTTAAAATCAAAAAGTATACGGTTGTTAAAACAAGAACAAAAAAATATGGCCATCCAATCAATGTTTTGAAGATAGGATCTGACCGGCTGATTCAACGGGTCTGACCGGGAATCGGAGGGTTGGCCGAACCGGTTCACATCAGTTCGTTTTGGAGGGGTTCGACCGGTTGGTTCGTCCCGAATCGGTGGTCGGAAAGGGAACCGGACCGGATTTTGATTTTTTTTTAGTTTTTTGGATTTTGATGGGCAAAAACAGAAAGTTGAACAATAAATTATTATGTTTGACATAAGAATATAAGATTATTGTTAAGTTTTATATATAACTATTAAATATGCACATAAATTACTTATATTGAATTATATATGTAACTATATATATAATTATGATGACATCCGGTTCTTAAATCCGGTAAAATCCGGTCCGACCACCGGACCAGTAAGGCGTCCAGTTCGAGGTCCGATTCAGTTCTGAAAACATTTAATCCAATTAGTAGTTTTTTTTAAATAGTAATTAAAAACAAGTGGTCGTTAATATGCTTGCTTAAATAAGATAAAATAAAAACTATTATAATAACGGTAGCAAAATATAAAAACTATAAAAAGAACAACATAATTAAAACTAAAGGTCCAATAATATACCATTAGAAAAGCTATATATTTAAGTTATTTTAAATGATAGTTAGTTTTAGTTGATGAGGTTAATCTATATTTATATTACTATATAATATATTTGAGTAGAACAAGATAGTTTACTTAAATTTTAAAATGTTTAATATAAAGCGCCCTATGCAATAGTTCTACTTTACCCTTATTTAATAATTTTTTAATTAATATACTATTTAATACACATTATTAATACATTATTTAATAATATGATATTATTTAATTCTAAAAATGATATTTAAATTTATTAAATACTATTTAAAAAATGAAGTATACAACTAATATTGATAATAACTAATAGTTATATTTTCTAACGGTGTTTTGGGTAGTCGATAACTTAAATATTTATGACTAAATTTGTTAGTAAAATGACATATTATTTAATGTCTAAAAATATAATAATAAAAATATAATAATTAATAGTAATGGTTATTTTTATTAAAATGTTAACAACAAGAACAATAACAACATTATGTTAAAATTTAATAATGTGTTTTTGTCATGTTATTGTATCTTTAACAATCTAACGATAACATACCATTAATCATGATATAATATTTTACATTTTATGATATTTTTTTGTTCAGATACTTTTAACGTATTTGTTTTACTTGATATTCGCGACTTATTAAATATCATATGTTCAATAATAGTATCATGACGATATAATAATGAATTATTAAATCATGTGTAGATATCCATAAGAATCCGACCATTTATATAATTGAACTCAATAAAATCATGATAATCTCAAAAACTATCATTGCGACATTCACATATACATTTAAAATCAAACCGTGGTGAAGTCCGAGTGTGCACTATACTACTATATAAAGCAAAACCTTATATACAAATGTAATTGTATAAAAAATTAAGACACCTAATACAATTTTTTAAGTATTAGGTACAAGTGTTCAATGCAATCATTCTTATTTTACCCCTTATTAATAAACTTCTTGTAATTAATACATTATTTCATATTGTAAGATTATTTGATTCACTACATTAAATATTATACAATTCTTAATATTTTAAATTAACATATAAATTTATAAATAAGTATTACCTTATTTGAATACCTAACTAAATACTTTTGTAATAATAATAATAATAATAATAATAATAATAATAATAATAATAATAGTATAATGATAATAATAATAATAATAGTAATAATAATAATAATAATATTAATAAAATTTATAAATAAGTATGATTCTATTTGAATATGTAACTATATAATTACTAAATACTTTTACAATAATGATGATAATAATAATCTATATCTATATCATTATAAACATATCTTTAAGAGAAAATTATAATTTTGCAATAATTTTAAGATTATAAAGGATCACAACCTTTAATCTTTAATATTATAAAAAAATCTTTCTATTATACTCTTATTCTGCTTTAAAGAAATGTACTACATGATTTTCTATTAATATATATATATTTAATATCTAATATCATAACACATATAACAAAAATAAAGCTTTCTTAAAATGCTGATTACCAACCAATTTGATGTTCTCCATGCACATTAATCCTCTTTTGGTTCTTGGTCGTATAAAATAACTCACTGCTAAGATCACTAAAGGTTAAAACGACATAGTCAACATTCTAGGTGCAAGATTTCAATTTTAACAACATAGTCAACATTCTAGGTGGAAGATCCTAATTCTAAAACCATAGGTGAAAATGATGAATATTAATCTAAAATGAAGTGAATGAGCTATTAGAGTAGCTCTGCTTTGTTTTCAGCTTCATTATTTGCATCAGTAGATTCAACTTCTCTGAAAATCTATTCTTCCAAAGTCATAGTTTTTTGGTGTATGATTTTCTGTTCTGGTAATAATAATTCAACATCCATCAACTAAACACACAACTAAGGCAAAAATATAATAAAAAATGAAAAACAATACACGGATCGCTGGGTCCCTGAATTGTATCATCCCTCTAGCAGCCTCCGCTAATCCAAAAAGTATCTACGGCTGAATGGTGATCGATGCTGCTCGTTTAGAGTCCAAATCATCATCAATGTCAGCTAATAAATGTAGTAACGAAATAAAGCTCAAAAACCTAACATCAGAGCTTTCAAGCAAAATTCCTAGCTTTCAACATTTATCCATTGCTACTCCATAACAAATAATTACAAGATTTAATGACAAGGCAATATATGGATTTGGATATATAGATTGTATTGTAATAACTATTTATATTTGATAGTGATCAATTATTTTGGGAGAACCTAGAACAGATATGTTGACAACAACTTTAGGACATGTTACTTCATGCATATATAAGAACTTGTCAATCAATCAAACAACTACTATTTAATAGCTGCAACTTCAGCTGACAAAAGAGGAGGAATAAAAAAGTTAATAATGTACATGAGTAAAATATGTAATCATGTGTGCCAATGAAATCCCCTGTACAATGGCAAGCTTTAATAAAAAAGAATTAACAAAAGATCGACAATAACAATAATTTATTTGCATTTGAAATGAATATAAAGACTGTTGATAATACTCGTTCTCGTATTAATATATAATCAAAATGACTCAACTATAGACCAACAGTTACAATCTTTATGGTATATAAAGATTTACGACTAACTTTAAATAATGTCTATTTGTTACATCACTTGATCTTCTTTGATTCACTAAAGCAAATGCATCCTTGTAGTAACCCTTTTCACCACATGCTTTGCACTATCAAATTTGTTCAGCTTTTAGATTTATTCTGTTACAAGAATCAAAGTGAAAAACAAAACTATTAGCATTAAATTGTGAAATAAAGTTAACAAAATTGGTTATGTGTGTATGTATACTTCTTGTTTCCATCCTGAAGTCCCATTAGTTTCTTCTGCTACCGATTCATGGCAGGCACTCTCAAACTCCTTCAGCAATGCCCTAATGATAATAACCTTTTAAAATTGATATTTAGATATATAAAACATATTCGTCTTTATTATATAATTCCACCATTTGTAATTCATAAGGTTCACTTACAATAACGATACAATTCCTTGTGTTAAACCTATTGAGAATAAGAACACGAGAACAAGAACACGGAATGTAATCAACCCAAAGAATATAAACTTCAAGAATACCAGAAAGAATCTTATGATCAAGAATGATTATCAGTGATTAGTGATTAGGGGCTGTTTGGTAGTCTCTTAATCAGTCTCTTAATGGTTCAGATGTCTGAATAGTTCAGCACTTAATGGTTGAGACTGTTTGTTTCGCGAGCAAATGTCTGAATGGTTCAAACATTTGCCTTTGAATGGTTAAGCATTATACTAATGCTGAATGATTAAGAGGTCTAATGTTGAATGGTTAAGACCTCTTATCTTAATTGGTCAGACATTTGCATTTGAATTGTTGAATAATATACTAGCTCTTAATGGTTCAGGCCTCTTAATGGTTTAGACCTCTTAATAGTTCAACACTTAATTGTTCAGACCTCTTATTGGTTCAACACTTAATCATTCAGAATTTGCCAAACAACCCCTAAGAGTTAATCTCACCGATTACACATGATCCCTATTTATAGCGTTAATTGACTAACTAACTATAACGGTCTAATTACACACTCAACAACTATTGAGAATTTACATAAGGACCTTAGACTAATGTTTCCGAAGCAAGAAGTGCCCTTTGGAAGATTTCCAAAGTAAAGTATAAACACCATCAACCCTTCCAAAGTAAACATAACCTTCAGAAGATATAAACTAAGCTTCGGAAGAATCATGTTGGCTTCGAAAGAAACTTAACTTTGGAAGACACACTTGTTTTGAAGTTTATACTTCACAATCTCCACCTTAAAATCGAAAAAGATTTTAACCAACTCCTAATGCATCCAAGCAAAATTTAAACTTGACACCAGGTAGAGACTTAGTAAAAACATCCGCTGGATTCTCCAAAGTAGACACACTCTCCACTTTCACCTTCCCGACATTCACCACATCCCTTATGAAGTGCAACTTCATATTGATATGCTTTGTTATCTCATGAAAAAAGCTATTCTTAGACAACCGGACTGCACCCTGGTTATCTCAATATACCACTAAGTCTGCAACATTGATCCCCAACTCAGAAGCAAAACCATGCAACCATATAACTTCCTTGACTCCCTCAGTTAAAGCTATATACTCAGCTTCTGTGCTAGATAATGCCACTACATGCTGCAACTAGGCTTTCCAACTAACCAAGTTATCCAGCACTTGAAATGCATACCCTGTAATAGATCTACCACTATCCAGGTCCTTGGCAAAATTTGAATCAGGATAACCAACAATCTTGTTATTCTCCCCATGTCCATGACACCCAAACACTATGGCATAGTGTTTAGTACCCTTAAGATATCTTAAGATCTATTTCATAGCAGCCCAATGAGCTTTACCCGGATTTGACAAATACCTGCTGACTAAGCTCATAACATATCTAATATCCGGCCTTGTACACACCATCAAGTACATCAAACTGCCAACCACATTGGCATAAGGCACCTTCTACATATATCTAACTTCAGCATCTGACTTAGGATAATCAGAGCTTGATAGTTTAATATAAGCACATGTAGGAATAGTTACTGACTTAACCTCATCCATCCTATAGTTACTTAGTACCTTCTCCAATTAAGAGCTTTGAGACAACTTCAACACCATGTGTTCTCTATCTCTCTTGATCTCCACGCCTAATATCTTCTTAGCTTCACTTAGATCTTTCATCTCAAATTCTGACATTAACATCTTCTTAGTAGCTTTAACTTCTTTCAAGTCTTGACAAGCCACCAACATGTCATCAACATACAACAACAAATACATAAATTTGTTTACAATGTATTCCTTAAAATAGACACAACTATCATACCTGCACCGGTTAAACCCATTAGTCACCATATGTTCATCAAACCTTTTATACCACTGTCTAGGAGATTGCTTTAGCCCATACAAAGACTTCTTAAGGAGACACGCCTTATCTTCCTGCCCCTTAACCTCAAATCCCTCCGACTGCTTCATATAGATAGTTTCATCTAATTTCCGATGTAAAAACGTAACGTACTAACCACATCAATATTCTAAGTGTCTTGGGCATATAGAATCCTACAATCTCCCACTTGCCTAAGATTCATAGAAGATTGATGCAAGCAGTAAATACCGCCTAACAACGGTTTACTACCCTTAATACGCATGACTTATAGCCATTCAATAACATCATCTTATTCAAGTATCCTACTTGAAATGATTTAGGTGAATCAATCATCTATCCTTTTGTTACAGATGTCATGTTAAATCCAAGAACACAGAATGATCATTCCTTGTTGACTTAACTTATCAGGCCTTAGACATCTAACTCTCAACGAATAAGAGGAACAAACTACGTTTCTCACAAACACCTCGTGTCATACCTAAACATACCCTTATGTACTGTCCACTATTTCAGGACAGTGAAGAATTAGCTCAAGGTATAATACTTGATGAATATCAAAACCCAATATGTATCTCAGGTCGGAGGATACCAAATGATATTCGCCTTTACTCAAATTTACTTATGATCAATCAATAAGATTCCATGTAGTAAAATTTGAGATGTGAGTTAGTCCAATATTTGTATCCCACAAATATCTATAAACCTTGGTAGCAACCCATTGCTCTATATTCATCCTTATGAATATCAACCAATCCAAGTTCATAATAATCTTACCCTCACACTTGTTCCCACAAGTATGAACGACTACGGACATTTAGAATAAATAATTTACTCATGGATTAAACATGCTAAATTGGAACATTAATTGAAACATTATAACCAAATAATTTTATTCAAATAATAAAGAGTTCCACATATCCAGATACAAAATTTACAGATCAAATCCAATCACTAGAATATCGAAGTCCCATGGAACAAGTATGACCTTCATGCTTTGCCTTTTCAAGGAGCTTCGTGAGAGGATCCGTAATGTTTTGATCCGTATGAACTTTGCGAATACATATCTTTCCCTTTTCAACTTCATCTCGTATGTAGTTGAATCCCGCTCAATGTGCCTAGTCTTTTGATGAGCACGGGGTTCCTTGATTTGAGCAATCGCACCCTTGTTATGACAAAAGATCTCTAGGGGGTCCTGAATGGAAGGGACAACCCCTAGATCGGCAATGAATTTCTTCAACCATGCAGCTTCTTGAGCTGCCAATAAGGCGGTGATGTATTCTGATTCTGTAGTTGATAGAGCCACCACATCCTTCTTGGAGCTCTTCTAAGAGACCGCTCCTCCATTCAGAATGAAAATGTATCCTGATCGTGACCGTGAATTGTCACAATCGGTTTGGAAACTCGCATCCGTGTAACCTTTTACAACGAGTTCGTCATCACCAGATCCGTAGATTAGGAACATATCTATTGTCCTCCTTAGGTACTTAAGTATGTTCTTAACAGCCATCCAATGACTGTTTCCAGGATTTTGCTGGTATCGGCTTGTCATGCTTAAGGCGCATGACACGTCCGGTCAAGTGCATATCATCGCATACATGATGGATCCAATAGCAGATGCATATGGGATTACCTTCATTTTATCTTGCTTATCCTTTGAGCTAGGACATTGAGTCGTACTCAATATCGTTCCTCTTTGAATAGGTACTGTACCTTTCTTAGAGTTCTCCATCTTGAACCTTTTCAAGATTTTGTCAATGTATGCACTTTGATTTAAACCAATCAACCGCCTTGATCTATCCCTATAGATCTTTATTTCCAGAATATAGGCGGCTTCACCAAGATCCATGATGGAAAAACAACTTCCAAGCCAGGTTTTTACACCTTTCAAGGTTGGAATGTCATTTCCAAAGAGTAGTATGTCATCAACATAAAATACTAGGAAAGTTATTGTGCTCCCACTAGCCTTCTTATACACACAAGCCTCATCAGCGTTTTTGATGAAGCCAAATTTCTTTACCTCCTCATCAAAACGGTGATTCCAACTTCTCGATGCTTGTTTCAATCCATAGATTGATTTCTTTAACTTGCATACTTTATTAGGATGTTTTGGATCGACAAAACCTTCAGGCTGAACCATATAGACATCTTCCTCAAGATATCCATTTAGGAAAGCGGTTTGACATCCATTTGCTAAATCTCATAATCATAGTGAGCAGCTATAGCAAACAATATCCTTATAGACTTTAGCATCACAACAGGTGAGAAAGTTTCATCATAATCAACCCCTTGAGTTTGAGTGAAACCCTTTGCTACAAGTCTAGCCTTATAAGTATCCAAGTTTCCATGCATATCGGTTTTCTTCTTGAAAACCCACTTACTTCCAACTATCTTAGAGTTAAGAGGTGGTTCTACAAGTTCCCAAACTTGATTGTCATACATGGATTGCATCTCAACGTTCATGGCTTCAAGCCATTTGTCACAATCCGATTTGGACACTGCATTATGGTCTGTGGTTGGTTCATCTGAATCTACCACATAGCATCCATCCATGAAAAATCCGTATTTTTCAGGTGGATTACTAGTTTTACCACTTCTGCGAATGTCTTGTGTGTATTGATCAACCCCTTGATCATCCTTAACATCCTCATGTTGAGTGCTAGTTTCAACCAAACGTGCATTGGGTTGTGGTTCTTGATCCTCTTCAAGATCCACTGTTCTACTACTAGCTCCTTCCATAAGGAACTTTGTTTCTAAGAATTCACCCTTTCTCGCAACAAATACCTTTTGTTCCAGTGGATCATAGAAATAATATCCCATAGAATCTCTAGGATATCCAATAAAGATACACTTGGTGGATCGGACTTCCAATTTGTTTGGGGTGGGAGTCTTAACATAAGCCTCACAACCCCAGACCCTTAAGTATGATAGGGATGGAACTCTTCCATGCCATATCTCAAAAGGTGTCCTTCCACCTTTTTGGTTGGGGCCATATTTAGAATACGGGCCGCGGAGAGCAAAGCGAAACCCTAAAATGATAGAGGCAATGTGCTTCTAGCCATTATAGATCGGACCATATCCAATAAGGTTCGATTCCTCCTCTCAGACACACCATTATGTTGTGGTGTTCCAGGTGGAGTGAGTTGTGAGACAATCCCACAACTCCTAAGATGATCTTGAAAGGCATCACTTAGGTATTCACCTCCTCTATTGGTACGGAGAACTTTAATCGACTTGTTGAGTTGATTTTCTATTTCATTCTTGAAGATTTTGAATATTTCAAAAGCTTCATCTTTGTGTCTTAACAAGTACACATACCCATAGCGACTATAATCGTCGATAAAGGTAATGAAGTATCTTTCACCATTTCTAGTCATTGGCTTAAAAGGACCACATACATCCGAATGTATGATTCCTAATAAATCTTTTGCCCTTTTGTTAGTTCCACTAAAGGGTGCCTTAGTCATTTTTCCTTGTAAACAAGATTCACATACATCAAATGAATCACATTCATTTGTTTTTAAAAGACCATTCTTTTGAAGTGTTTGTATACGTTTCTTGTTTATATGACCAAGACGACAATGCCAAAGATAGGTATCACTCAAATCCAATTTGAGTTTCTTGGTGTTAGTTTGGTACAATGAACTATTTAAAGTATTTTCATGAACCAATTCATAAATACCATTGATGGGAATAGCTTTAAAATAGAACATATCATTTAAAGAAACACGAATATCATTTTTAACAAAAGATAATACATAATCATAATGTCTTAATTGGGATACAGAAATAATGTTCCTAGTCAAACTAGGAGCATACAAAACATTCTTCAAAATAACATCCAAGCCACTTGGAAGTTTTAGGATGTAGTCCCTACGAGCTTTAACTTGGACTTTGGTTCCATTACCCATGAAGAGACTAAAATCCCCTTGATTGAAGTCCCTACTTCTTTTGAACCCCTGCAACAAATTGCAAATATGAGTTCCACATCCGGTATCCAATACCCATATGTTAGAAGATGTAACATTAATATCAATATGAATCATGTATATTGTACCACCTCTTAATTCCAAGGTAGTTGGAAGTAAGTGGGTTTTCAAGAAGAAAACCGATATGCATGGAAACTTGGATACTTATAAGGCTAGACTTGTAGCAAAGGGTTTCACTCAAACTCAAGGGGTTGATTATGATGAAACCTTCTCACCTATTGCGATGCTAAAGTCTATAAGGATATTGTTTGCCATAGCTGCTCATTATGATTATGAGATTTGGCAAATGGATGTCAAAACCGCTTTCCTAAATGGATATCTTGAGGAAGATGTAACATCCAAAAAGTTTGATAATTATTTATTTATTAGGATTAGTGTTCAGTCGCACAACATGCGTGCGAAGGAACCTCAGTCGCATGCCAAACGTGCGAATGAAGCTCAATCGCACGAATGGTGGGCGTATGGGCTCAGTCGTACGATTGAGCCGTGCGAATGGTCCAATCGTGCGATTGAGTATGTCGGCTAAAAATTGGCATGTAGGATAAGTAAGGCGGTTAAGGGTGTTAGAAGCAGATTTTATCTGCTATATTCTCACCCTCTCGTCCCTTTTGAACCCCAACACCCCTGCTCTTGCTATATTGAGTAAATTAGCTCCGTTTTGGTAAGTTTTGCTTGGTGCGGATCGATTCTTGAATATATTAAGCTGTGTATGTGGTTGAAATTGATCCAAAAACATGTTTTTAATCTGTGTTTTATTAAATCTTTCTGTTAAACTGAAAAGTGAAGGTTCGGGTCCTAGTTTTTGTGAAGATTGATGAAATAAGGACCCGAAACGATTGTAAATGAGGTGTATATGTTCTGTTGTGAATATGGTATAATCTGAACGGTTAAAACTTGAATTTTTGGATCAAATATGGTAAGAACACAGCTGCTGATCCGTTTCAAGCGAACGAGCCCAGTCGCATGACCCATTCGTGCGACTAAGTCAATCGCATTGTTCAAACGTGCGACTGAAGTTCAGTCGCATGAACCAATCGTACGAATGGAGGTCATTCGCACAAACCCTGTTATAGCTCATTCGCACCTCTGTCGTATGGTCCATTCGTACGACTAAGCTCAGTCGTATGTTCAGTCGTACGAATGAGTCCAGTCGTATAGCCTTAGTCGTGTGAAGTGATCAGCTAGGGGTGGTTTGACTAAGTTAGGGTTGTTGTTTTAGGTTGCATTGAGAAAGAGAAGTTTTAGCTGCCCTAGTGTATTTGGATTGGTAAACACTTGCTGAAAGCATTAAGGTGAGTTCTAATTGCCCTTTTTATGTGTTAATGTCGTTTGATAAATGTTGTTTGACAAAATCGGGCACTGGCATGCATATAAATAAATAAAGATGTGAATATGAGTCGAACGTGGTAAATTGTGGTTAATGGCGAGGTGGAGGTTTGACCCACCAAACTATAGACGGAGGTTTGACCTGTCAACGCCATTTATAGACGGAGGTTTGACCTGTCAACGCGCGAGGTGGAGGTTTGACCCACCAAATTATAGATGGAGGTTTGACCCGTCAACGCGTGAGGTGGAGGTTTCACCCACCAAATTAAAAACTGATAAAAGATGTCCATAAATACCTTGCGGGTATTCGATATGCATATCAATACTGGGATAAATAAATGGACTGATGAATGTGTGTGGATCATTCAGTGTGATAACAGTTGATGAATTGTTACTATTGAAATGTGGTGTATGTTAGAACTCACTAGTTTATCTGATTTTGTGTTTGTTTTCTAATGCATGCCAGGTAGTAATAGAGGTGCTCGTGATGGTCCCCCACAGAGTTAGCTTCCGGTTATGGTGTATGACACTGGCCACAAAAGTTGGGTTTTTGGGAATGAAGTACTTAAAGCTTTAATAAAGTTCTGAATGTTGGTTAAAGTCTTGTAAATATGTTTAATGATGTAAACAGTTTTTAATATATGTAAAGTTTCGCTGCGTGTGTAGTCTCTGAATTGTTATAATAACCCAACTAGTAGCACCCTCCTTATTATATTATTGTTATAAATTTGAGGGTGTTACAAGTTGGTATCAGAGCCTTAGTTAAAGAGATTTGAACATTTGATTGCTTCAAACTTTAACTGAAAATGTGGGAAGTGCCAGTATCTACAACCGGAAGTGGGGTGAACTATGGTATGGATGAGTATTTAATTATTTGTGATAATTCATTTGATTGTTGAATGAAAGTAATTGTTTAAGATAAAGACTAGTATTATGTGTATGCATGATTTTGTGCTTTAGATAGGGTTAGAAATAAACTGTGAAAGGATAATGAGAAGAGGCAGGATGGTGTGAATAAGTAAATAATTGATAACACCTGGCCAATGTTATGAGCAATTTACATTATATGCAACATCCTGGTATCACTCATTATTTGATTATGGTTTATTTCTGATCGTAGATGGAGGAAACCAGTAATACAAATTCTAGACTTGAAGCTAGGATCTCTGGTGATGAACTTAAAGCAGCTATAGGTGATGAAGTTGCCCGAGTGTTGCGTACTACCTTACCTGAAATGTTGAGTGACCTTAGGAAAGGTGGTGAATCATCTTCCCAACCAACCCCTCCACCTGTTATTGTTGAGCCTGTAATGGAGAAACCAATATCATATAAGCATTTTAAGGAATGTGACCCGCCTAAGTTTGAAGGCCAGAAGGATGTAGTAGTAACTTACAAATGGTTACGAGAGATGGAAGCAGTGTTTAAACTTAGTAGATGTAAGGAAGATCAGAAGGTGGGCTTTGCAGTGCATTCTTTTCAAGCAGAAGCCTTGTACTAGTGGGATACAGTGGAACAGGCCATGGGTGAGGCCGCCGTAAGCCAGATGATGTGGGAAACTTTTAAAGAACTGGTGATAGAAAAGTTCTGTCTGAAAGGCGAGATGGACAGAATTGAGATCAAGTTTTTACAGTTTCAAGCAGGCAGTTTAAGTCATAAAGAGTATACTTCTAGATTTGAAGAAATGGCACGCTTGGTACCTCATTTAGTAACTCCTGAGACAAAGAGGATTACTAGATATATCCAGGGATTACCCCCTAAGGTGAGAATGTTGGTAAAGTCTAATTCTCCTTCTACTTACCAAGCCACGGTGAATTTGGCTGCGGATATATATGAGGAGGTCGCTGAGTCTGAGAAACTTATGGTGAAAGAGGAAGTGGTGAGTCATCAGGAAGCTTCACTGAGTTCTAGGCCTATGTATGGACAGAGTGGGCCGCAGAAGAGAAAGTTTAATGCTAGGGGTTTTGTAGGTCCCCCTCCTCGGTGTAATAGATGCGGGAAGTTTCATAGAGGGGAATGTAGATTGAATCACCCGGCATGTCGTAAATGCGGAAAGCCTGGACATTTTGTTTCCAGATGTCCAGAACTTTGGTGTTATGGATGCGGGGAGATGGGACACATGAAATCTGAATGTCCAAAACTTAGACCTGGACCGGTTCCTATTCGTGTAGTGGGAGGACCGAGTAAAGGCAGCGTGAGTGGTAGTAGCGGTACTGCGGGGAGAGCATTTACAATGACTACGGAGGAGGCTAAGGCATTAACGGATATTGTGTCGGGTACGTTTCTTGTTAATAATGTACCTGCTAGAGTTTTATTTGATTCAGGGGCTAATAGAAGTTTCATATCAATAAAATTCCATGTCTTAATAAAAGTTAAACCATCAAAACTAGACGTTGCCTTTTCAGTAGAAACTGCCTCTAATGAATTTATAGTTGTCAGTGAGGTAATAGATGATTGTTTTATCGAATTAGAAGGTGCAAAATTTCCTGCTAGGCTACATATGATGAAATTAGGAGGTTTTGATGTAGTATTGGGAATGGACTGGTTATCTACGTTTGAGGCCCAGATAATATGCAAAAGAAAGATAATTGTGTTGCGAGCACCAGATGGTAATTCGGTAACGGTTTTTGGTGATGATCATGATAGTGGGGTGAAAGTCATATCTATGATTAAGGCTGAGAAATTATTGAATAGGGGTTGTGAGTCATTCTTAGCATATGTAGTTGATACTGTTAAGGAGACGAAGAAATTAGAAGATGTTCCAGTAGTTTGTAATTTCCCTGATGTATTTCCAGAGGATCTACCGGGTATACCTCCTGATAGAGAAATTGAGTTTAGAATTGATTTAATACCTGAGGCAAAACCTGTCGCTAAAACCCCTTATAGACTTGCACCGGCTGAGTTAAAGGAACTCCTGAAGCAATTACAGGAATTACTAGACAAGGGTTTTATCCGACCCAGCTCTTCGCCGTGGGGTGCTCCAGTTTTATTTGTAAAGAAGAACGATGGCAGTTTGAGAATGTGCATAGATTACAGAGAACTAAACAAGCTGACTGTCAAGAATAAATACCCATTACCCCGTATAGACGATTTGTTTGATCAACTCCAAGGTGCTAATTGGTTCTCAAAGATAGATCTTAGAACCGGGTATCATCAGTTGAAGGTAAAAGAAGAGGACATACCAAAGACAACTTTTCATACACGATATGGGCATTATGAATTTTTGGTGATGTCATTTGGATTAACGAATGCTCCTGCTGCATTCATGGATTTGATGAACAGAGTATGTAAACCAATGTTGGATAAATCGGTAATTGTGTTTATAGATGATATTTTGATCTATTCTAAGAATGAAGGAGATCATGCTTGTCATATTCGAGAAGTATTGGAAACTTTAAGAAAGAATAAGTTGTACGTAAAATTCTCGAAGTGTGAATTTTGGTTAAGGGAAGTACAATTTTTGGGTCATGTGGTGAATGCGGATGGAATATTGGTGGATCCTGCAAAGATTGAAGCTGTGGTGAACTGGGGAATTCCTAAAAGTCCTTCAGAAATTCGTAGTTTCTTAGGACTGGCAGGATACTATAGAAGATTTATTCAAGACTTTGCCAAAATTGCTTCCCCATTGACGAAGTTAACTCGAAAGGATTTAAGTATGAATGGAATAAAGAACAGGAAGCTGCTTTTCAGGAACTGAAGAATCGATTGACACAAGCCCCAGTATTAGCAATAGCAGAAGGTGTAGAGGATTTAGTAATATATTCTGATGCATCATATCAGGGATTGGGGTGTGTTTTAATGCAACGTGGGAGAGTTATTGCTTATGCTTCTAGACAGTTGAAGACTCATGAAGTCAATTATCCAACCCACGATTTAGAATTAGCAGTTGTAGTTTTTGCTCTTAAGATATGGCGACATTACTTATATGGAGTGAGGTGTACCATCTTTACTGATCATAAGAGTCTGAAGTACTTCTTTGAACAAAAAGATTTGAATATGAGACAAAGGCGATGGTTGGAGTTAATCAAAGATTATGATTGTGAAATTTTATATCACCCGGGAAAGCCAATGTGGTTGCTGATGCATTGAGCAGAAAGGAGAAGTACGAACCGATTAAGGTTAAAGCATATAAACTTGTAATCACACCTGATTTTATGCAACAGCTGAAAGAAGCCCAACTGGAAGCATTAAAAGAAGGAAACATTAAGAGAGAAAGAATGGTCGGTCAAGAGAGATATTTAGAAGAAAATAGCCATGGTGTTAAGATCAGGTTTGGTCGAATGTGGGTTCCGTTGGCTTTACGTGATATGGTACTTGATGAAGCTCACAAATCTAGGTATTCCATTCACCCAGGCATGACTAAGATGTACCAAGATTTGAAGCAAGATTATTGGTGGCCAGGGATGAAATTTAATGTGATGCAGTATGTAAATAGATGTCTGACGTGCGCCCAGGTGAAAGCTGAACATCAGAAACCTTATGGATTGTTGCAGCCATTAGCTATTCCAGTTTGGAAGTGGGACGATCTGACTATGGATTTTATAACGAAGTTGCCCCGTACACCAAAAGGTTATGATACTATTTGGGTAGTGGTAGATCAGCTAACCAAGAGTGCTTTATTTCTACCAATACGGGAAACCTATTCAGTAGAAAGGCTAGCTGATATCTTTACTAAAGAAATAGTTAGATTGCATGGAGTTCCGAAAAGTATCACGTCTGATAGAGATGCTAGATTTACTTCTAGGTATTGGAGAAAATTTCACGAAGCCATGGGAACTAGACTATACTTTAGTACAGCCTATCATCCCCAGACAGATGGTCAAAGTGAAAGAACTATTCAGACATTGGAAGATATGTTACGGGCATGTAGTATTGATTTTGGAGGTAGCTGGGATAATCATCTTCCATTAGCTGAATTTGCATACAACAACAGTTATCAAGCTACCCTTCAAATGTCTCCGTTTGAAATGTTGTACGGAAGAAAATGCAGAACTCCACTGTATTGGGGAGATATGGGGCAACGTGAATTGGGAAATAGTGAAATAATTGAAGAAACAATGTCAAAGTTTGAAATAGTTAAAAATCGTATTAAAGAGGCGAAAAGCAGGCAGAAATCGTATGCAGATCGTAGAAGAAAACCATTAGAATTTAAAGTTGGGGATTTTGTTTTGTTGAAAGTTTCTCCATGGAAAGGCATTATTCGATTCAGAAAGAGGGGCAAATTAAGTCCACGTTTTATTGGACCTTTCCAAATAATGGAGAAAGTAGGGTACGTGGCGTATAGGTTGGACTTGCCAGAAGAACTAAGTGCTATTCATCCAACCTTCCACGTCTCTCAGTTACGGAAGTGTTTAGCTAATGAAACTCAATATGTACCATTAGATGATATTGAGGTTGATGAGAAGCTCAATTATGTTGAACAACCTGTGGCCATTACGGATCGTAAAGAGAAGAAACTTAGAAATAAGAGCATTAGCTTAGTCCGGGTGCAGTGGGCATATCGCCAAGGATCTGAGTCAATCTGGGAAACAGAAGAAGAGATGAGATGGAACTACCCCCATTTATTTTAGTCAGGTTTCGAGGACGAAACCCTAAATAAGGTGGGTAGACTTGTAACATCCAAAAAGTTTGATAATTATTTATTTATTAGGATTAGTGTTCAGTCGCACAACATGCGTGCGAAGGAACCTCAGTCGCATACCAAACGTGCGAATGAAGCTCAATCGCGCGAATGGTGGGCGTATGGGCTCAGTCGTACGATTGAGTATGTCGGCTAAAAATTGGCATGTAGGATAAGTAAGGCGGTTAAGGGTGTTAGAAGCAGATTTTATCTGCTATATTCTCACCCTCTCGTCCCTTTTGAACCCCAACACCACTGCTCTTGCTATATTGAGTAAATTAGCTCCGTTTTGGTAAGTTTTGCTTGGTGCGGATCGATTCTTGAATATGTTAAGCTGTGTATGTGGTTGAAATTGATCCAAAAACATGTTTTTAATCTGGGTTTTGTTAAATCTTTCTGTTAAACTGAAAAGTGAAGGTTCGGGTCCTAGTTTTTGTGAAGATTGATGAAATAAGGACCCGAAACGGTTGTAAATGAGGTGTATATGTTCTGTTGTGAATATGGTATAATCTGAACGGTTAAAACTTGAATTTTTGGATCAAATATGGTAAGAACACAGCTGCTGATCCATTTCAAGCGAACGAGCCCAGTCGCATGACCCATTCGTGCGACTAAGTCAATCGCATTGTTCAAACGTGCGACTGAAGTTCAGTCGCATGAACCAATCGTACGAATGGAGGTCATTCGCACAAACCCTGTTATAGCTCATTCGCACCTCTGTCGTATGGTCCATTCGTACGACTAAGCTCAGTCGTATGTTCAGTCGTACGAATGAGTCCAGTCGTATAGCCTTAGTCGTGTGAAGTGATCAGCTAGGGGTGGTTTGACTAAGTTAGGGTTGTTGTTTTAGGTTGCATTGAGAAAGAGAAGTTTTAGCTGCCCTAGTGTATTAGGATTGGTAAACACTTGCTGAAAGCATTAAGGTGAGTTCTAATTGCCCTTTTTATATGTTAATGTCGTTTGATAAATGTTGTTTGACAAAATCGGGCACTGGCATGCATATAAATAAATAAAGATGTGAATATGATTCGAACGTGGTAAATTGTGGTTAATGGCGAGGTGGAGGTTTGACCCACTAAACTATAGACGGAAGTTTGACCCGTCAACGCCATTTATAGATGGAGGTTTGACCCGTCAACGCGCGAGGTGGAGGTTTGACCCACCAAATTATAGACGGAGGTTTGACCCGTCAACGCGCGAGGTGGAGGTTTCACCCACCAAATTAAAAACTGATAAAAGATGTCCATAAATACCTTGCGGGTATTCGATATGCATATCAATACTGGGATAAATAAATGGACTAATGAATGTGTGTGGATCATTCAGTGTGATAATAGTTGATGAATTGTTACTATTGAAATGTGGTGTATGTTAGAACTCACCAGTTTATCTGATTTTGTGTTTGTTTTCTAATGCATGCCAGGTAGTAATAGAGGTGCTCGTGATGGTCCCCCTCAGAGTTAGCTTCCGGTTATGGTGTATGATACTGGCCACAAAAGTTAGGTTTTTGGGAATGAAGTACTTAAAGCTTTAATAAAGTTCTGAATGTTGGTTAAAGTCTTGTAAATATGTTTAATGATGTAAACAGTTTTTAATATATGTAAAGTTTCACTGCGTGTGTAGTCTCTAAATTGTTATAATAACCTAACTAGTAGCACCCTCCTTATTATATTATTGTTATAAATTTGAGGGTGTTACAGAAGATGTCTATACGGTTTAGCCTGAAGGTTTTGTCAATCCAAAACATCCTAATAAAGTATGCAAGTTAAAGAAATCAATCTATGGATTGAAACAAGCATCGAGAAGTTGGAATCACCGTTTTGATGAAGAAGTAATTAAATTTGGATTCATCAAGAACGCTGATGAAGCTTGTGTATTTAAGAAAGCTAGTGGGAGCATCATCACTTTCCTAGTATTGTATGTTGATGACATACTACTATTTAGAAATGACATTCCAACCTTGGAAGGTGTAAAAACTGGCTTGGAAGTTGTTTTTCCATCAAGGATCTTGGTGAAGCCGCCTATATTCTGGGAATAAAGATCTATAGGGATAGATCAAGGCGGTTGATTGGTTTAAATCAAAGTGCATACATTAATAAAATCTTGAAAAGGTTCAAGATGTAGAACTCTAAGAAAGGTACGGTTCCTATTAAAAGAGGAACGGTATTGAGTACGACTCAATGTTCAAGCTCAAAGGATGAGCAAGATAAAATGAAGGCAATCCCATACGCATCTGCTATTGGATCCTTCATGTATGCAATGATATGCACTCGACCGGACGTCTCATGCGCATTAAGCATGACAAGCAGATACCAGCAAAATCCTGGAAGCAGTCATTGGATGGCCATTAAGAACATACTTAAGTAACTGAGGAGGACGAAAGATATGTTCCTAATCTATGGATCTGGTGATGAGGAACTCGTTGTAAAAGGTTACACGGATGCGAGTTTCCAAACCGATCGTGATGATTCTCGGTCACAATCGGGATATATTTTCATTCTGAATGGAGGAGCTGTCTCTTGGAAGAGCTCCAAACAAGATGTGGTGGCTCTATCAACTACAGAATCAGAATACGTCGCCGCCTCATTGGCAGCTCAAGAAGCTGCATGGTTGAAGAAATTCATTGCCGATCTAGGGGTTGTCCCTTCCATTCAGGACCCCCTAGAGATCTTTTGTGATAACGAGGGTGCGATTGCTCAAATTAAGGAACCCCGTGCTCATCAAAAGACTAGGCACATTAAGCGGAGATTCAACTACATACGAGATAAAGTTGAGAAGGGAAAGATATGTATTCGCAAAGTTCACACGGATCAAAACATTGCGGATCCTCTCACGAAGCTCCTTGAAAAGGCAAAGCATGAAGGTCATACTTGTGCCATGGGACTTCGATATTCTAGTGATTGGATTTGATCTGTAAATTTTGTATTTGGATATGTGGAACTCTTTATTATTTGAATAAAATTATTTGGTTATAATGTTTCAATTAATGTTCCAATTTAGCATGTTTAATCCATGAGTAAATTGTTTACTCTAAATGTCCGTAATCGTTCAGACTTGTGGGAACAAGTGTGAAGGTAAGATTATTATGAACTTGGATTGGTTGATATTCATAAGGATGAATATAGAGCAATGGGTTGCTACCAAGGTTCATAGATATTTGTGGGATACAAATATTGGACTAACCCACATCTCAAATTTTACTACATAGAATCTTCTAGATTGATCATAAGTAAGTTTGAGTAAAAGGCGAATATCATTTGGTATCCCCAGACCTGAGATACATATTGGGTTTTGATATTCACCATGTGTTATACCTTGAACTAGTTCTTCACTGTCCTGAAATATTGGACTGTACATAAGGATATGTTTAGGTGTGACACGAGGTGTTTATGAGAAACGTATGTAGTCAAGATGGGATTTGTTCCTCTTATTCATTGAGTGCAAGATGTCTAAGGCCTGATTAAGTTAAATCAACAAGGAATAATCATTCTGTGTCCTTGGATTTAACATGACGTCTGTAACAAAAGGATAGATGATTAAATTCACCTAAATCATTCCAAGTAGGGTACTTGAATGGGATGATGTTATTGAATGGCTATAAGTCATGCGTATTAAGGGTAGTAAACCGTTGTTAGGCGGTATTTACTGCTTGCATCAATCTTCTATGAATCTTGGGCAAGTGGGAGATCGTAGGATTCTTTATGCCCAAGACACGTAGAATATTGATGCGCTTAGTACGTCATGATCCAAGTCGGGTTATACCCAAAAAACAAGCTTTGCAAACACAAACAATTATTTAATTGATGATATGATCATGCAATTAAATAATCGCACCAAATTTAGAAAATAGGTTTTCTAAATGTTGCATTTGTAGTGAAACAAATTATAAGGATTTTTTGTTGATGAATTTTATTATTTGTATTGTTATTTAAAAAGGTTTAAGTAACATTGAATAATAAAATGAAAGAGTCATTTAAATTGAAAGTGGGTTTAATTTAAATATGTACATGACCCTTTTAATGTGTGTTTTTTAAAAAGTTTTAGGTGGGAAAACACCTTCTAGAAGGCTGAATTCAGCCACCTTTTGGTCCAATAAGATTATTTCATTTAGTCTTGAAAACACACATTAGGAGACTTGTGCATGTGAACTCTTTCATATCATCTTTTCACCCAAAAAGCATCTTTTTCTCTCCTCTAAAAGTTACGGCCAAGCAGCAGCAACATTAGAGGTTTTATAGAAGTTTTTGGTGCACTCTTCCTAGCAAGAGTGGTGGTTGCTTCAAGGGCTTGGGGTATACAAGCTTGAGGGGTCCTCTCTTTGGAGCCTTGGATGAAATTTCAGCTCCCAACATACCTTTTGTGTCGGTTTTTGCTGCTGCTGAAAGGTAGTTTTCACAGCTCAATGTAGCTGTGATTTTATGTACATTTACATGTGTTCATAGCTTGCTTATTCACATAAAAGATCCCTTTTGTTCATGGGTTTGTTTACACTTTAAAACATCAAATAGAACTTGAGATTTTCAGCTTATAAACAAGATTTTAAAGCAATACTTCCGCTTTATTTTTCAGAAAGTTTAAGTGGTTAAACTTGTTTTGTGTTCTATCAAACCCATTAATGGCATCTAGAGCCGGTTATGTGGATAGCTAGCTTGTATGGTCTTTTAAGAATTTGTTTTATGGACTTTAAAACCCCATTAGGGGCTGCTATGTTCTTGTATGTTGAATCCCCAAACTTTCAAGGTCATATCACACATGCTTGTGATTAAACCTTGAAAGATATATATGATGATATGTACATTTTTTGGATAAGGTTTAAAACCCAAAATTTCAGTTTATGTTGGCTGAAATTTCATGGTTTTAGTGGGGGTTTCTTTAATATATTTGGATGATATGATGAATGCTCTTGTTGGTGCATAACCTAGCATTTGGCCTTGTGTTTTTTGGATGTATGCAAATGGTTGTTTTGGTTTATTCAATGGGGTTGTATATTAATTTATTTGTGCTTTGTATAAAAGATGTAATTTATTTATTATTGGGTTGTAATAAATAGATTAGGTGTATTTTTCATTTTACTAGATATCATGTGTTAGGACTTTATATCTTGTAATATGAAGACATATGCCTTGGAAGCACAAAGGAAAGACACAAGAGAAACATGGAGCATTATGGATGCGGTTTCAAGTGGGAGGCTTTTGGAAGCTTTCTATGTGTTTTTGTTATGACGTTAGAAAAGACCAAATGACAACACTTGTGATGGCAAACAAGTGTTGTCAACATAATGGCTATGGTTATGCACATATGGTTGTTTATGTTTATGCTTGTTTGAATGTTTGTTATTTGATTGTATGGTTGATATTTTGACATGCATTACAAACTAATTAACAAACTTAAAAAGCTTAAAAGTGATGGTTCTTAATCATTAAAAGGAAATAAAAGGTTATTAAAATGATTTAATGATTTTAAAGATTAAAATAAGTTTTAATCAAAGGACCATAAGGTATCTTGTATTTGAAAGCATGCAAATACAAGTACATAGAGTTTTCTAAACTAGAATCATGAAACCTCTAAATATTCTAAAACAAGATCAACACCGTCCTTTTATACAACACTTAAGTCACTCGGGAACTCTTAGTGGGATAAAGGTCACCTAACCATTTTGAGGGAACTTATGACTTAAGGTGAGAATGCCATATTTGTGGGATAAAGGTCACCTAACCACTCATTTTGGCAAACTCACACGTGTGTGTAAGTAGGATGTCTTGATTTGCAAACCATGTTAAATGGATCACCTACAATATGGTTTCCAAATGGTGTTGATGGGATTAACATGCCGACTTTACATATGATGTTTAAAGTCCATCCCATACCTCTAGAAGTTGCAAATGGTTGCAACCGTCAATCGTTGACCACCTTATTAATTTAAATCGTGGGATAAAGGTCACCTAACCATAATTTAAATGTAATGTTGGGTTCTAAAATTTAATATGAAAATAACCTTAAAAGGTATTAATTATTAAAAATAGCAATATCGAAAATACTAAAATAGATCTTTGTTAAATTTTAAAGATGGCCACCAATAATGATAATCATGATAACTCATGTACGTCCACCCAATCTTTACGAGCGATACTCCAAAAGGAATGTCTAAATCATAACAGTTTCATTGATTGGTATCGAAACTTGAGAATCGTTCTCAAGCAAAAAAGACGATCATATGTTTTAGACGACCCTATCCCCGATCAACCTACTAGGATGATGAGGAGGCCTATAATGATTGGCTGAAATACACTGAGGACTCTGTCCAAGTGTCTTGTCTCATGCTAGCGAGCATGACTCCGGATCTCCAAAAGGAGTATGAACATCACGGAGCTTATGACATGATAAACCAGCTAAAGGAAACGTTCCAACAGCAAACAAGGGTTGAGCGCTTCGAAACGGTTCGAGCACTCCATGCATGTCGTATGGACGACAACCAATCGGTTTCATCTTATGTACTTCAGATGAAAAGCCACATTGACCGCTCGAAAGGCTTAATTGTCCTGTCTCGATGGAATTGGCCACGGATTTGATCGTTATTGGCCTTACCAAGAAGTTCGATACATTCGTGTTGAACTACAACATGAATGCTTGGGACAAAGGCATTGGTGAGCTTCACTCAATGCTCAAAACGGCCGAGGCGGCCATGGGTAAAAGGGTTTTACCCGTTCTCACCATCAATGAAGGTGGGAATAAGAAAAGGCCTTATCCCGCACCCAAGGAAAAGGTTGCCAAAGGGTAAAGGACCCGTATGGGGAAAGGGGTGGCAAGGGTGTCACCCAAACCACAAGAGAAGAAGCAAAAGGTTTCTACTAATGACCCATGCTTCAAGTATGGGGAGATTGGACATTGGGCAAGGAATTGTCCTGTCCATCTCCAAGAGTTGAAAGCAAAGAGGGATGCCGGACAGACTCCAGGTACAATATACATGATTCATATTGATCTTAATGTTACATCTTTTAACACATGGGTATTGGATACCGGATGTGAAACTCATATTTGCAATTTGTTGCAGGGGTTCAAAAGAAGTAGGGACTCAATCAAGGGGATGGTAGTCTCTTCATGGGCAATGGAACCAAAGTCCAAGTTGAAGCTCGTGGGGACTACATCCTAAAACTTCCAAGTGGCTTGGATGTTATTTTGAAGAATGTTTTGTATGCTCCTAGTTTGACTAGGAACATTATTTCTGTATCCCAATTAAGACATTATGATTATGTATTATCTTTTGTTGAAAATGATATTCATGTTTCTTTAAAAGATATGTTCTATTTTAAAGCTATTCCCATTAATGGTATTTATGAATTGGTTCATGAAAATACTTTAAATAGTTCATTGTACCAAACTAACACCAAGAAACTCAAGTTGGATTTGAGTGATACCTATCTTTGGCATTGTCATCTTGGTCATATAAACAAGAAACGTATACAAACACTTCAAAAGTATGGTCTTTTAAAAACAAATGAATGTGATTCATTTGATGTATGCGAATCTTGTTTACAAGGAAAAATGACCAAGGCACCCTTTAATGGAACTAACGAAATGGCAAAAGATTTATTAGGAATCATACATTCGGATGTATATGGTCCTTTTAAGCCAATGGCTAGGAATGGTGAAAGATACTTCATTATCTTTACCGACGATTATAGTCGCTATGGGTATGTGTACTTATTAAGGCACAAAGATGAGCTTTTGAAACGTTTAAAATCTTCAAGAATGAAGTAGAAAATCAACTCAACAAGTCGATTAAAGTTCTCCTACCGATAGAGGAGGTGAATACCTAAGTGATGCCTTTCAAGATCATCTTAGGAGTTGTGGGATTGTCTCATAACTCACTCCACATGGAACACCACAACATAATGGTGTGTCTAAGAGGAGGAATCGAACCCTATTAGATATGGTGCGATCTATGATGGCTAGAAGCTCATTGCCTCTATCATTTTGGGGTTTCGCTTTGCTCTCCACGGCCCGTATACTAAATATGGCCCCAACAAAAAAGGTGGAAAGGACACCTTTTGAGATATGGCATGGAAGAGTTATATTGTAGGATTCTATGTGCCCAAGACACTTAGAATATTGATGTGGTTAGTACGTTATGATCCAAGTCGGGTTATACCCAATAACAAGCTTTGCAAACACAAACGATTATTTAATTGATGATGTGATCATGCAATTAAATAATAACACACCAAATTTAGAAAATTGGTTTTCTAAACAATTATATGTGAAATGGGTCAAATCATAAGGATGGTTTGTTGTTGGGTTTTATTATTCACATTGTTATTTAAAAGGGTTTAAATAACATATGATAATGTAATGTTAGTGATCTTTAATTAAAATGTTTAATTAAAGATTAGTGCATAAAACATATTAGTATGATTCTTGCACTTGTCACACATTAAAAATCCAAGAGGGTCCATGAACTTTTAATGTGTCAACAAGACATAAAATAAGAGGGAATCCCAGCCATGTTTTCGAAATTTTCGGCCACCCCATGGACCAATGGGGTTCCTTCTTTTGTCCTTGGTAACACACACTCTTTATGAAAGAGTGTAGGACTCTCCAAGTAATACACATCACATGCAACAACACAAAATAACTCTCTTCTTCTCTCTCTCTATGTTACGAAACCAAGGCAGCAGCATTAGAGATTTTGAAGAATTTTTTTGTGTTGATTTGGTGGTGATTCTTCCTAACAAGAAGGGGTTTGCAAGGAGGCTTGGGGTATACAAGCTTGAGGGCACCTAATCTTGAAGCCTTGGCCGATTTTTGAGCATCCAACATTCCTCTTCTCTTTGTCGATTTTGCTGCTGGAAGGAGGTAGTTTGGCAGCTTGTTTGGTTGTCATATTATGAATGTTTTATGTGTTTATATAGCTTGCTTATTCACATATTAAAGATCCTTTTGTTTTAGGTTTGTTTTTCATCTTAAAACATCATCTAGAACATGAAATTTTCAGCTTATAAACATGTTATAAAGCTAAACTTCCGCTGCATTTTTCAGAAAGTTTAAGTGGTTAAACTTATTTTTGTGTTCTATCAAACCCAATAATGGCATCAAGAGCCGGTTATGTGGATAGCTTGCTTGTTCTTGTCCTTAAAATCGGTTTTAAAGGATGATTATCAACTCATAATAGGCTGATTTTGGTTGATTCAATAAACCCCATATCTTTCAAAGTTATATCTTCATGCTTATGATTAAACTTTGAAAGATAGGAATGTCAATTGGTTGATATGTTTGGTTGTTGTTTGTTTGGACAAACAAACCCAAATTTTCAGTTTATTTTGGCTGAAAATTTAGGGTTTGATGGGGTTTATTTTGTTTGTTGAATGATGTTAATGATTGTTCATATGATAGTGCATAACCTAGCCTTTGGCCTTATGTTATTTGGATGATTGCAATGGTTGTTTTGGTTTATTCAATGGGGTTGTATATTATTTTATTTGTGCTTTGTATAAAAGATGTAATTTATTTATTATTGGGTTGTAATAAATAGATTAGGTGTATTTTTCATTTTACTAGATATCATGTATTAGGACTTTATATCTTGTAAGATGAAGACATATGCCATGGAAGCACAAAGGAAAGACACAAGAGAAACATGGAGCATTATGGATGCGGTTTCAAGTGGGAGGCTTTTGGAAGCTTTCTATGTGTTTTTGTTATGACGTTAGAAAAGACCAAATGACAACACTTGTGATGGCAAACAAGTGTTGTCAACATAATGACTATGGTTATGCACATATGGTTGTTTATGTTTATGCTTGTTTGAATGTTTGTTATTTTATTGTATGGTTGATATTTTGACATGCATTACAAACTAATTAACAAACTTAACAAGCTTAAAAGTGATGGTTCTTAATCATTAAAAGGAAATAAAAGGTTATTAAAATGATTTAATGATTTTAAAGATTAAAATAAGTTTTAATCAAATGACCATAAGGTATCTTGTATTTGAAAGCATGCAAATACAAGTACATAGAGTTTTCTAAACTAGAATCATGAAACCTCTAAATATTCTAAAACAAGATCAACACCGTCCTTTTACACAACACTTAAGTCACTCGGGAACTCTTAGTGGGGATAAAGGTCACCTAACCATTTTGAGGAAACTTATGACTTAAGGTGAGAATGCCATATTCGTGGGATAAAGTCACCTAACCACTCATTTTGGCAAACTCACACGTGTGTGTAAGTAGGATGTCTTGATTTGCAAACCATGTTAAATGGATCACCTACAATATGGTTTCCAAATGGTGTTGATGGGATTAACATGCCGACTTTACATATGATGTTTAAAGTCGATCCCATACCTCTAGAAATTGCAAATGGTTGCAACCGTCAATCGTTGACCACCTTATTAATTTAAATCGTGGGATAAAGGTCACCTAACCACAATTTAAATGTAATGTTGGGTTCTAGATTTTAATATGAAAATAACCTTAAAATTTATTAATTATTAAAAATAGCGATATCGAAAATACTAAATAGATCTTTGTTAAATTTTGTAGATGGCCACCAATAATGATAATCACGATAACTCATCTACGTCCACCCAATCTTTACGAGCGATTCTCCAAAAGGAACGTCTAAATCATAACAATTTCATCGATTCGTATCGAAACTTGAGAATAGTTCTCAAGCAAGAGAGACGATCGTATGTTTTAGACGACCCTATACCCGATCAACCTACTGAGGATGATGAGGAGGCCTACAACGATTGGCTGAAGTACACTGAGGACTCTGTCCAAGTGTCTTGTCTCATGCTAGCGAGCATGACTCCGGATCTCCAAAAGGAATATGAACATCACGGAGCTTATGACATGATAACCCAGCTGAAGGAAACGTTCCAACAGCAAGCAAGGGTTGAGCGCTTCGAAACAGTTCGAGCACTCCATGCATGTCGCATGGACGACAACCAATCTGTTTCATCTTATGTACTTAAGATGAAAAGTCATATTGACCGCCTTGAGAGGCTTAATTGTCCTGTCTCGAAGGAATTGGCCACGGATTTGATCCTAAATGGCCTTACCAAAAGGTTCGAGACATTTGTGTTGAATTACAACATGAATGCTTGGGACAAAAGCATTGGTGAGCTTCACTCAATGCTTAAAACGGCCGAGGCGACCATGGGTAAAAGGGTTTTACCCGTTCTCTCCATCAATGAAGGTGGGAACAAGAAAAGGCCTTATCCCGCACCCAAGGCAAAGGTTGCTAAGGGTAAAGGACCCGTATGGGGAAAGGGGAAAGGGGTGGCAAGGGTGCCACCTAAACCACGAGAGAAGAAGCAAAAGGTTGCTACTAATGACCCATGCTTCAAGTGTGGGGAGATTGGACATTGGGCAAGGAATTGTCCTGTCCATCTCCAAGAGTTGAAAGCAAAGAGGGATGCCGGGCAGACCTCAGGTATAATATACATGATTCATATTGATCTTAATCCTACATCTTCTAACACATGAGTATTGGATACCGGATATGGAACTCATATTTGCAATTTGTTGCAGGGGTTCAAAAGAAGTAGGGACTTCAATCAAGGGGATGTTAGTCTCTTCATGGGCAATAGAACCAAAGTCCAAGTTGAAGCTCGTGGGGACTACATCCTAAAACTTCCAAGTGGCTTGGATGTTATTTTAACAAACATTTTGTATGCTCCTAGTTTGACTAGGAACATTATTTCTGTATCCCAATTAAGACATTATGATTATGTATTATCTTTTGTTGAAAATGATATTTATGTTTCTTTAAATGATATGTTCTATTTTAAAGCTATTCTCATCAATGGTATTTATGAATTGGTTCATGAAAATACTTTAAATAGTTCATTGTACCAAACTAACACCAAGAAACTCAAATTGGATTTGAGTGATACCTATCTTTGGCATTGACGTCTTGGTCATATAAACAAGAAACGTATACAAACACTTCAAAAGAATGGTCTTTTAAAAATAAATGAATGTGATTCATTTGATGTATGTGAATCTTGTTTACAAGGAAAAATGACTAAGGCACCCTTTAGCGGAACTAACGAAAGGGCAAAAGATTTATTAGGAATCATACATTCGGATGTATGTGGTCCTTTTAAGCCAATGACTAGAAATGGTGAAAGATACTTCATTACCTTTACCGACGATTATAGTAGCTATGGGTATGTGTACTTATTAAGACACAAAGATGAAGCTTTTGAATTGTTTAAAATCTTCAAGAATGAAATAGAAAATCAACTCAACAAGTCGATTAAAGTTCTCCGTACCGATAGAGGAGGTGAATACCTAAGTGATGCCTTTCAAGATCATCTTAGGAGTTCTGGGATTGTCTCACAACTCACTCCACCTGGAACACCACAACATAATGGTGTGTCTGAGAGGAGGAATCAAACCTTATTGGATATGGTCCGATCTATAATGGCTAGAAGCACATTGCCTCTATCATTTTGGAGTTTCGCTTTGCTCTCCGCGGCCCGTATTCTAAATATGGCCCCAACCAAAAAGGTGGAAATGACACCTTTTGAGATATGGCGTGGAAGAGTTCCATCCATATCATACTTAAGGGTCTGGGGTTGTGAGGCTTATGTTAAGACTCCCACCCTAAACAAATTGGAAGTCCGATCCACCAAGTGTATCTTTATTGGATATCCTAGAGATTCTATGGGATATTATTTCTATGATCCACTTGAACAAAAGGTATTTGTTGCAAGAAAGGGTGAGTTCTTAGAAGCAAAGTTCCTTATGGAAGGAGCTAGCAGTAGAACAGTGGATCTTGAAGAGGATCAAGAACCACAACCCGATACACGTTTGGTTGAAACTAGCACTCAACATGAGGATGTTGAGGATGATCAAGGGGTTGATCAATACACACAAGATGTTCGTAGAAGTGGTAGAACTAGTAATCCACCTGAAAAATACGGATTTTTCATGGATGGATGATATGTGGTAGATTCAGATGAACCAACCACATACCATAATGCAGTGTCCAAATCGGATTGTGACAAATGGCTTGAAGCCATGAACGTTGAGATGCAATCCATGTATGACAATCAAGTTTGGGAACTTGTTGAACCACCTCTTAACTCCAAGATAGTTGGAAGTAAGTGGGTTTTCAAGAAGAAAACCGATATGCATGAAAACTTGGATACTTATAAGGCTAGACTTGTAGCAAAGGGTTTCACTCAAACTCAAGGGGTTGATTATGATGAAACTTTCTCACCTGTTATGATGCTAAAGTCTATAAGGATATTGTTTGCCATAGCTGCTCACTATGATTATGAGATTTGGCAAATGGATGTCAAAACCGCTTTCCTAAATGGATATCTTGAGGCAGATGTCTATATGGTTCAGCCTGAAGGTTTTGTTGATCCAAAACATCCTAATAAAGTATGCAAGTTAAAGAAATCAATCTATGGATTGAAACAAGCATCGGGAAGTTGGAATCACCATTTTGATGAGGAGGTAAAGAAATTTGGCTTCATCAAAAACACTGATGAGGCTTGTGTGTATAAGAAGGCTAGTGGGAGCACAATAACTTTCCTAGTATTGTATGTTGATGACATACTACTATTTGGAAATGACATTCCAACCTTGAAAGGTGTAAAAACCTGGCTTGGAAGTTGTTTTTCCATTAAGGATCTTGGTGAAGCCGCCTATATTCTGGGAATAAAGATCTATAGGGATAGATCAAGGCGGTTGATTGGTTTAAATCAAAGTGCATACATTGACAAAATCTTGAAAATGTTCAAGATGGAGAACTCTAAGAAAGATACAGTACCTATTCAAAGAGGAACGATATTGAGTACGACTCAATGTCCTAGCTCAAAGGATGAGCAAGATAAAATGAAGGTAATCCCATATGCATCTGCTATTGGATCCATCATGTATGCGATGATATGCACTTACGTTAGCGTGTTCTTAGCTTGATTTAGAAATGTTAGTGCTTGTTATAAGGTTAATGAATGTTATAAGGTTGATGATCAAATTATAATAATTAAAATTAAAATAGATTTAATAGAAGAAAGAATAAAAGTAAGAATATAAAGTCATGAGAACAATTAGATGTTAGGATGATTGAAACAATATAGAAATGCATAATATAAAAGTAATATAAGATTACCATAGTATTAGAAAATTCTTGAAAATAATTGTAAAAGAAAATTCTTGAAATTTATTGTAAAAGAAAATTCTTGTAATTGATCAAAACCAATAGACGAAAAAAAAGATATGTGAGTGAGATTTTTAAAGAATGAGAAAATGAAAAGTGAGGCTTAAAGTTTGATTTTATAATTGAGGTTAGGAGGGGGTTATGAATAGTGTTAGTGATGAGTTACAAGTCTTTCAAAATGGGGTTATGATTGGAATTTAAAATAAGTATAAAATTAAATAGTCTAAATAAATAAAAAAATAATTGCAATTTAAACTCTAAATTTACTAAGACTCTAATTTTAATTTAACAACTTCTTTTTTATTAAATCTTTATACTTTATAAATCTCACAAAAACCTATAATTTGATTATTTATTTTAATTGATATTTAAAATATTATAAATATTAATAATATTTTAAAATTTATTTTAAAGTTCTATTCATCCTTTCAGCCAAACCATTCTGCTGTGGATTTCCAGGCACAGTTCTGTGTCTTGCAATACCATGAGCTTTACAAAATTGATTGAACTCGTTATTGTAGAACTCCAACCTATTATCAGTTCTTAGCTTCTTGACTTTTCTTACAGTTTGAGTTTCCACAAAGACTTTCCATTCCTTAAACTTACTACAGGCATCACTCTTATTTTTTAAGATGATCACCCAAACTCTTCTTGAAAAATCATCTATTAAAGTCATAAAGTATCTAGCACCACCCAAAGAATCAACCTTAGTAGGACCCCATAAATCAGAGTGAATGTAATCTAATACCCCACTTATGATATGTTTAGCCTTTGTAAACTTTACCCTCTTGTGTTTCCCAAGAATGTAAGTTTCACAAAAACCAAAATCACAATTCTTCAACTCAGTCATAACCTGTTGCTTCTACAACTTCACCAGTCCTTGCTGACTGATATGACAAAGTCTCTTGTGCCATAACATGGCCTTGGAGCTATCATTACTAGAGGCAGTTACCACATGGGACTCTACTACACCAACACTATCTAGTAAATAGATATTATTATCCTTTCTACTACTAGCACTACTAGAAAAACTGCAATAGATGACGCGCATTGCGCGTCATCTTTGGGGTCAGATGACGCGCAAATGCGTGTCAAGGAAGGGGTAGTCATAAATGATAGATGACACGCATCCACGCGTCATCTGTTTATGACGCGCAAAAGATGACGCACATTTTATGACGTGCAAAAGATGACGGGCAATTATAACACTCGTATTTTTTTGAAGGAAATAAAAGAATAAAAGAGAAAGAAAAGGAAGGAATGAAAGTCAACTTAAAATGGAAGGGTTAAAAAGTGTAAAAAGGGCAAAAAGTGATAAAAGTTGGTGAAAAAGGTGGTATGGCCGCCCATTTGTTCTGCACAGCATCTTTCATTCGGAAATCCGAGAGACAGAAAGGGCAGAATCGAGTTTTTGAAGAAGGAACAAGAAGTCGAAGTCTATGGTAAGAATTCTTAAATTTTTGGATACATTAGACGATTCTAGACCCGTTTATGTGCTTATAAATGTGATTTGTGTGCTCGGGTTGTATATGTGTGTGTGTTTTAGGTGTTAGAAACGTTCGGGAAGTTCAAGGAAGAGTATAAAACCCGAGAACAACTAAGGTGAGTTTCTAGATTCCCCTTTTTACATGTTTTATACGATTTTAGGGCTGGAAAATACATGTATGTATGTTTTTATAAGATTGGGTATTTTACCCGTATGTTCATGTGCATGTGTATGTGGGTGGGGTATGTTTTGGGCAAATATAATATTATGGTTATGTTAAGTTCATGCCTAGAATAGTATGTGTATGCTTAGAACTAGGTAATATGATACTTGGGACTGAAACCGATTTAGAAACATAGTTAACAGGTTGGTAATGCGCCTACATAATGCTAATGCGCTTGAATAGTTTTCATGCTCCTAGGATTTTGGACCAGGAGTTTAAGTGTTGGGGCTCATGCACCCAACAGTACTCATGCACCCCAACAGTGCCTATACGCCTGAATGGCTCATGCGCCTAAGTGTTAGCTGCTAAGTGTTGGGATGGGGCGCCTGCATAGTGGAAATGCGCCCAGACAGGGCTCATGCGCCCAAATAGTCCTCATGCGCCCAACACTTAGAATTAAATGCAAAATTTTCGTGGGAGTCTGTACATTTAGGGTTTTGGACAGATGTTGACTAAGGTTTATTTAATGCATATGATTATGTTTGATTGTCATTATAACCCTTATTACCAATATTATTATTATTATTATGATATTATTATTGTTATCATATTTTATAATATTAACATTGTATGACTCTACGTGGTATGATCATGATCGAGACAAAAATTATTATTATTAATAAAGTGAAAGATTAATGATAAGGAAAAGTGGAACGTAAACGAATGAACGAAAGTCTTGCAAGCAAATGTAAAGAGGTGCACAGCCATGTTGTCGTTAGCTCAACTGTGATGCGGGTTAGCTACCTCGAAGGATGCACACAGGGTCAGTCTTTGAGATTGACAATGGGTGAGCAACTCTGTGTTGCAAAAGACCGAAAGACTTGCAATTCTTGAGATTGCTAATGGGTGAACGACTCTGTGTCGCAAAAGACCGAAAGTCTTGCAATCCTTGAGATTGCTAATGGGTGAGTGACTCTGTGTTACAAAAGACCGAAAGTCTTGCAATCCTTGAGATTGCTAATGGGTGAGCGACTTTGTGTTGCAAAAGACCGGAAGAATAATGGTAAAAGTATGAATTGAACGATGATGAAGATAATATATTATTACCTATGTGTACGTACGATGTGTGATCACATGCGAAAGTAAGGAATGGTTTTTGAATAAAAAGTGAAGTTTTTAATTATAAAACTAGAACTCACTCAGTAACGCTGACTTTTATTTATTTTCTAGTTGGCAGGTAAAACGTTACTGAGGATGGCACACGGGGATGGCTACTCGGCGGGACAAGACTGACATTCATTCTCCATAGATATCACTGTTGTTTTGTAATGCAGTTAAATCATTCTTTTGTAATCTGATTAAACTAAGGTGTATTGCTTGGAAACAGTGTTTATAATAAAATGAATGGCTTTTGTTAAATTAATTTCGCTGCTTAAATTTATAATATGTAATGATTTATGCTGTGAATGACCAACTGTGAGCGTCCCGGGAACGGGGCCTTACAAGTTGGTATCAGAGCCAAAGTTTAAGTGAAATGGTTAAACAATTTTAAAATAAACCTAAACTTAAACTGAAAATGGGACAGTTAGGGGGATGTCAGCCTGAGTAGCCACGTGCCATCAGGTATGTCTTTTATAAACGTTAACTGGTATTATGTGCGTGTGCTATTTGACTTATGTGTTTCTAGTAGATTTAAATACTGATTAAGTCAGGATAGGAAATGCTTGGGGTGTGAAAAGTAAAGTAAGTGGCTAATCACAACTGGCCACTGTAATTAGAGACTTATTATACTTGACATAAACTGAGCTATTACCTTGAATGACTGTTTTAGTGTTTGAATCTTATAGTGCATAGGAAATGGCTAGGAAGAAACCTTCCAAGGCTTCTAGAGGTAGAGGTCGACCGCGTGTGACTAGGAGCAGTGCTAAAGCTCCTGAGATGACCCATGAGAACCCTGAGGTTCATGACTGGACTGAAGGAAATGAGAATGCCAACCTGAACGCCTCAGCTCGGGAGGCGATTGCTGATGAGGTGCACCAGGTCATGCAGGCAGTCTTACCGTTTGTAGTGACTGAAGTTATTCGAGCTGTGAGGAACGAGGAGAGAAAGGAGAAGGAGGACAGGAAAGGATCGACTGGGAAGGAAAGCAAGGGAGAGGAGGTCGGCCGGAGCCTGAGATAGTAGTTTCTGACGAGGAAGAGGAGGAAGCAGTAGGGGTAACGACCAAGGGATGCAGCTATAGGGCATTCCAGAGGTGCAAGCCCCCGACTTTTGATGGCAATGGCAATGCTGCTGCCGCTCACCGCTGGGTGAGGGAGATGGAGGCAGTGTTGGAGATCAGTGAACGTTGTGAAGATCAAAGGGCGAAGATCAAAGGGCGAAGTTCGCGACTCACTCTTTTGTCGACTCGGCATTGTGTTGGTGGGACAATATTGTCCAAGCTGAAGGTTCTAGGGCCATCGGGAAAATACGATGGAATAAGTTGAAGAAGCTGGTGATTGAGGAATTTTGTCCTCACAGGGAACTCGATAAGATCGAGAGGGAGTTCCTACAACTCGAGGCGGGAACCATGACCCACCAGCAGTACACCACCAAATTCAATGAGATGGCAAGGCTGGTGCCGGATCAAGTGACGCCGATGTCTCGAAAGATTAACCGGTACATTCAGGGACTGTCAGCTGACATTCGTAGGCACTTGATTGCGGCTCGACCAAGCACTTTTAGGTCGGCAGTGGATTTGGCTGGGAGACTCTATGATGAGAGGGAGGTAACAGATGTGGAGGTGAGGAAGGCTGGTGGTGGTGACCGAAACTGGAACGGGAAGCGGTTTGGGCGTGGTGGTTTTACCCCGAACAACAAGAAGATGAGAATGGATGACCGTAGGGTGGGGTCATCAAGCTCGGGGCCCAAAAGGTGTGGCAAGTGCGGGAAGGAGCATACAGGTGAGTGCAGGCTGGGGCTCAAGGTGTGTTTCAAGTGCGGGAAACCAGGCCACATCTACAAAGACTATAAGGCGCTGAGGTGTTATACCTGCGGTGAGGAGGGCCATATGAGCAAGGACTGTAGGAGGCCGAGGGCGGAGAGTTCCGGGGAAAAGAAGACGGCTGGGACTGAAGGGCAGAAGGCAAGTGCCAGAGCTTTCACCATGACCAAAGAGGAGGCTAGGACGGACCCGGATGTTGTGTCAGGTACGTTTCTGGTAGATCAAACTCTTGCTTCTGTGTTATTTGATTCCGGTGCTAGTAGGAGTTTTATCTCTGCTATTTTCTGTGCTAAGCTGCCTGTTAGTAGTAGGTGCATTGATGAGCCCTTTGAAGTAGAAACCGCTATTGGTAAGTCCACTAGAGTTACTGAAGTGTTAGAGGACTGTGCCATAGAGTTAGTGGGTCATAGGTTTGCTACTAAGTTACATGTGATGCCCCTAGGTGGATTTGATGTAGTACTAGGGATGGATTGGTTGGCAACCTATGAAGCGAATATCGTGTGTCGAAAGAAGATGATTACACTGACGGCGCTTGACGGGAGTACGGTGACGATATACGGTGATCGAGTTACGACGATTCCGAAAGTGATTTCGATGGCAGTGGCGGGAAAGTGCATGAGACATGGATGTAGCGCTTATTTGGCTTACGTGAAGGATGTGGACACGTCAACACCACAATTGTCCGATGTGCCGGTTGTGTGTGACTTTCCCGATGTGTTTCCAGAGGACCTATCGGGTGTGCCACTGGATCGTGAAATCGAATTTCAAATTGACTTGATACCTGGTGTCCAACATGTCGCCAAGGGACCGTATCGATTAGCTCCCACTGAGATGAAGGAGTTAATGGAGCAACTGCAAGAATTGCTCGATAAGGGTTTTATCAGGCCGAGTATCTCTCCTTGGGGTGCTCCGGTCTTGTTCGTAAAGAAGAAGGACGGTAGCATGAGAATGTGTATCGACTACCGTGAGTTGAATAAGTTGACGATAAAGAATCGGTATCCGTTACCGAGGATTGACGACTTGTTTGATCAGCTCCAAGGTGCCAGCTGGTTCTTGAGGATAGATCTTCGATCTGGCTACCATCAATTGAAAGTAAAGGAGCAGGACATTCCTAAAACAGCTTTTCGTACGTGTTATGGACACTATGAGTTTCTCGTTATGTCCTTTGGTTTAACCAACGCGCCAGCTGCTTTTATGGATATGATGAATCGAGTGTGTCGGCCAATGTTAGATAAATCAGTGATTGTGTTCATCGATGATATCCTGATTTATTCAAGGAGTGAAGAAGAGCATGCTGGTCACATTCGGGAAGTGTTAGAGACTTTGAGAAAGGAGAAATTGTATGCTAAATTCTCCAAGTGTGCTTTTTGGCTACGCGAGGTGCAATTTCTAGGTCACGTGGTAAATGCTGAGGGAATCATGGTGGACCCGACAAAGGTGGAGGCCGTGATGCAATGGAAGTCTCCTAAGACGCCGTCCGAAATTCGTAGCTTCTTGGGATTGGCGGGCTACTACAGGAGATTTATTCAAGACTTCTCCAAGATAGCCTCACCTTTGACCAAGTTGACTCGCAAGGACGTGAAGTTCGTGTGAGGTCGAGAACAGGAGGATGCCTTTGAGGAGTTGAAGACGAGACTAACACAAGCCCCTGTCTTGACATTGCCCGAGGGAAATGAAGACTTAGTGGTTCATTCGGATGCATCTTATTCTGGGCTAGGTTGCGTGTTGATGCAACGTGGAAGGGTAATAGCTTATGCATCTCGACAACTAAAAACCCACGAAGTCAACTATCCCACGCACGATCTAGAACTAGCAGCGGTGGTTTTTGCGTTGAAGATTTGGCGGCACTATCTATACGGGATGAAGTGCACCATCTTCACCGACCATAAAAGCTTGAAGTACTTCTTCGAGCAGAAAGATCTAAACATGAGGCAGAGGCGATGGTTGGAGCTCATAAAGGATTACGATTGCGAAATCCATTACCATCCGGGCAAGGCCAACGTGGTGGCAGATGCCCTTAGCCGAAAGGAAAGGCCCGAGCCGATCCGGGTGAAGGCTTATCAGCTAATTATGACCTCCGATATGATGACACAGGTTAAGGAGTTTCAAGATGAGGCTTTGAAAAAAGATTGTCTTAACTCCGAAAGGATGAGAGGTCTAGTTACGGAATTGGGTGAGAATACTCTTGGTGTTAAGACCCGATTCGAACGAATGTGGATTCCTCGATACGGGGATCTACGTGGAAAGATTATGGACAAGGCCTATAAGACTCGATACTCCATTCATCCCGGTGCTACCAAGATGTATCACGATATGAAGAAAGATTATTGGTGGCCGGGCATGAAACGCGACGTGGCGGAGTACGTGAGTAAGTGCCTTACTTGTCTACAAGTGAAGGCGGAACATCAGAAATCATACGGGAAGATCCAACCGTTGGACATACCCGAATGGAAGTGGGAGCACATCACCATGGACTTCATTACTAAGCTGCCTCGCACGTCGAAGGGATGTGATACTATTTGGGTGATTGTCGACCGACTAATAAAGAGTGCCCACTTCCTACCGATCCACGAGACGTATTCATCCGAAAGATTGGCGGATCTGTTCATCAAGGAAATCGTAGCTCGTCATGGCGTGCCGGTGTCTATCGTGTCGGATCGTGACACCCGTTTACATCAAAGTTTTGGAGTAGATTCCATGATGCAATGGGGACGAGGCTACACATTAGTACAGCCTATCATCCTCAGACGGATGGTCAGTCTGAGAGGACGATCCAGACACTCGAAGACATGCTTCGGGCGTGCGTGATCGATTTTGGAGGAAGTTGGGACGACCACCTGCCGTTAGCAGAATTCTCGTACAACAACAGTTATCATGCCAGTATTGGCATGCCACCCTACGAGATGCTATACGGTAGGAGATGTAGGACGCCCGTATGTTGGGGAGACATTGGGTAGAAAGAGCTGGGAGGTGTTGAGGTGATCGAAGCTACGACTGAGAAGTTGGAAAAGATCAAAGCCTTCATGAAGGCGGCGAAAGATAGACAAAAGTCGTATGCTGACAAGATGCGAAGACCAATAGAGTTCAAGGTTGGTGACCGAGTCATGTTGAAGGTCTCACCTTGGAAAGGAATTATCCGATTCAGGAAACGAGGTAAGTTATGCCCGAGATATATAGGACCTTTCCGAATCATCGCACGAGTAGGAGAGGTGGCCTATCGACTCGAATTGCCAGATGAGTTAAGTGGAATTCATCCCACGTTCCATGTATCTCATCTGAGAAAGTGCTTGGCTGATGAGGACATGGTTGTACCACTGGAGGATATCGAGGTGGATGAACGGCTCAACTACGTAGAACAACCAGTGGCAATCATTGATAGTAAGGAGAAGAGTTAAGGAATAAAGTGATTCCTCTTGTGCGTGTACAGTGGAAGCACAGAAAGGGATCCAAATCTACATGGGAGACTGAGGAAGAAATGAGACAGCATTACTCTCATCTGTTTGAGGAATAACAGGTTTCGGGGACGAAGCCTATATAAGGGGGGTGGACTTATAACACCCGCATTTTTTTGAAGGAAATAAAAGAATAAAAGAGAAAGAAAAAGGAAGGAATGAAAGTCAACTTAAAATGGAAGGGTTAAAAAGTGTAAAAAGGGCAAAAAGTGATAAAAGTTGGTGAAAAAGGTGGTATGGCCGCCCATTTGTTCTGCACAACATCTTTCATTCGGAAATCCTAGAGAGAGAAAGAGCAGAATCGAGTTTTTGAAGAAGGAACAAGAAGTCGAAGTCTCTGGTAAGAATTCTCGAATTTTTGGATACATTAGACGATTCTAGACCCGTTTATGTGCTTATAAATGTGATTTGTGTGCTCGGGTTGTATATGTGTGTGTGTGTTTTAGGTGTTAGAAACGTTCGGGAAGTTCAAGGAAGAGTATAAAACCCGAGAACAACTAAGGTGAGTTTCTAGATTCCCCTTTTTACATGTTTTATACGATTTTGGGGCTGGAAAATACATGTATGTATGTTTTTATGAGATTGGGTATTTTACCTTTATGTTCATGTGCATGTGTATGTGGGTGGGGTATATTTTGGGCAAATATAATATTATGGTTATGTTAAGTTCATGCCTAGAATAGTATGTGTATGCTTAGAACTAGGTAATATGATACTTGGGACTGAAACCGATTTAGAAACATAGTTAACAGGTTGGTAATGCGCCTACATAATGCTAATGCGCTTGAATAGTTTTCATGCTCCTAGGATTTTGGACCAGGAGTTTAAGTGTTGGGGCTCATGCACCCCAACAGTACTCATGCACCCAACAGTGCCTATACGCCTGAATGGCTCATGCGCCTAAGTGTTAGCTGCTAAGTGTTGGGATGGGGCGCCTGCATAGTGGAAATGCGCCCAGACAGGGCTCATACGCCCAAATAGTCCTCATGCGCCCAACACTTAGAATTAAATGCAAAATTTTTGTGGGAGTCTGTACATTTAGGGTTTTGGACAGATGTTGACTAAGGTTTATTTAATGCATATGATTATGTTTGATTGTCATTATAACCCTTATTACCAATATTATTATTATTATTATGATATTATTATTGTTATCATATTTTATAATATTTACATTGTATGACTCTACGTGGTATGATCATGATCGAGACAGAAATTATTATTATTAATAAAGTGAAAGATTAATGATAAGGAAAAGTGGAACGTAAACGAATGAACGAAAGTCTTGCAAGCAAATGTAAAGAGGTGCACAGCCATGTTGTCGTTAGCTCAACTGTGATGCGGGTTAGCTACCTCGAAGGATGCACACAGGGTCAGTCTTTGAGATTGACAATGGGTGAGCAACTCTGTGTTTCAAAAGACCGAAAGATTTGCAATTCTTGAGATTGCTAATGGGTGAACGACTCTGTGTCGCAAAAGACCGAAAGTCTTGCAATCCTTGAGATTGCTAATGGGTGAGTGACTCTGTGTTACAAAAGACCGAAAGTCTTGCAATCCTTGAGATTGCTAATGGGTGAGCGACTTTGTGTTGCAAAAGACCGGAAGAATAATGGTAAAAGTATGAATTGAACGATGATGAAGATAATAATATTATTACCTATGTGTATGTACGATGTGTGATCACATGCGAAAGTAAGGAATGGTTTTTGAATAAAAAGTGAAGTTTTTAATTATAAAACTAGAACTCACTCAGCAACGCTGACTTTTATTTATTTTCTAGTTGGCAGGTAAAACGTTATTGAGGATGGCACACGGGGATGGCTACTCGGCGGGACAAGACTGACATTTATTCTCCATAGATATCACTGTTGTTTTGTAATGCAGTTAAATCATTCTTTTGTAATCTGATTAAACTAAGGTGTATTGCTTGGCAACAGTGTTTATAATAAAATGAATGGCTTTTGTTAAATTAATTCCGCTGCTTAAATTTATAATATGTAATGATTTATGCTGTGAATGACCAACTTTGAGCGTCCCGGGAACGGGGCCTTACAGCAATGCGCGTCAAGGAAGGGGTAGTCATAAATAACTAGATGACACACATGCGCGTGTCATCTATGAAGTTTTTATGACGTGCAATAGATGACGCGCAATGCACGTCATAAAATTAGCTGCATTTTTTAATTTTTTATTTTTAATAAATTTACCTGTTGTTTTCTAAAACAATTGTCGAATAACACTAAAAGCGAAATCCATTAAATACCAACAAAGTTTACAAAAGTTGTTAATTAACAACTACAAAGCATAAAACAAGTCCAAATTCAATTAGTACCAATACTAATACAAGTCATATACCAATACTAACACAAGTCCAAATATATCATTTCAGGCCTACATATAAATAAAATTTGATACGTAACGCGCCCAGTCTTCACGAACTTCATCCAAATCACCATCAGTGTATTCATCTTTACCTTCTCCAACCTAAGACAAAACCAATTTCATCAAATTAAACTTGTCAGTTTTGACCCAAAAACCGCTTTATGTAAAACACATGTAATTTACTTGACTAGTTTATTAATATCAACTGCAAGGCAACAACAATGGTAATTTACTTATAAAAAACTCATACATAGATAGTTATATTCAATAATATCAACTACAAAGCAACAAATGGTAAATATAAGGGGTAATCAATGATCAGCTTACATTGTTATTGACTAATATTTCAAGCCCTTTATCTTGGGAGAATTTTGACCCATTTAACGCTTTTTAGCAAAGTTCTGTTATTTTAGCAGTTTGGCCAGTTAAAGATCAAACATAGCCAAATTTGACCCACAAATTTCCATCTTTAAGAAGGCATAATAGGTAACATATTTTTATACTTAATCTAACCAACTGATTTACCTGAAAAAAGGACCAAAATTCTCTGCATTTTCATATTCTTGGCATACATCATCTTTTGGTGAACCTTCAAATGAATCTGAAGCAGCCAATGCAAAAGTGCATAGATATTTACAATGAAGGATGTTATTCTTTATAACTTATAAGCTTAAATGTTTTCTTGAGGAACAACCTCCGTACCAAAGAAGAATGGTCCTAAAAAGAAGCAACTTCGTAAATAGCATATTTCTTTCATAATGACTACTTAAATCTTTAAAAAGTATATCAAATAAAATAATAAAAAGATTCAAACCTTGGCCATCAACATAAGAGGCTTTTCCTTGTGCTACACTTTCAAGTCTAAAAGTATGGATTTTAGACATTGTTTGCAAGCAAACTAGTAAAACATTAACTTTACAAACAAATAAGACAACTAAAAAAATACTTAGGGATCCAACGAAAGCAATTAACGTGGTCAATTAAACTATCAACAAACATCATTAAGTTTTTCATCTCGAACTGACTCTATATGCTTATCAATCAACTATATCAGTCAAAATTACTCCATTATTTGATGAACATAACAAAAGGTTGCGATGACAAAGAACACAATAACACATAATGTGGTAATATTAATAATCATGAACTCTATTATTTATTTAAATACAATGCTTAATAAAAATAACCCAATTGGACTGTAGACCTCTATGGAAGCAGATGTAAAATTCAAATCAAAATTGATTTCTCTTGATGGTAGCTTTTAAATGCATTTTTACAACAACAATATAAATCTCAACTATAAATTTAGAGTTGAGAGCTTACCTTAACTGTATATATACTAAACTACCATTTAGAAGGAACAATACAGGAGCAGGTGCACAATGTACCTGCCAGGAGAAAGCATAGCTACTGCATATTTGCATACACCTTTGTGTTTTCACCATGTAATGCCAAAATCCTCCCCAATCTTCTTCCTTATCACCTTCATCGAGCTTTCAGTGTTAACAAGATTTTAATCCTGCATCTACCATGGACAGGATTGCCGTTTTAATACACCCACACACAAAATAAAACCAAACCCATACAAAACCTATTTGGCTGTTCCATCTCAGTGCTCTTGATCCCTTTGCTTTGTGGAAGTGTGGAACCAAATCCAATGATTTCCAACATACTTATGCTAAAAATTAGCCAACCGCACATACATTTAAGTGCCAATAAAACCTAGAAACTCTACAAACACTTCAAAACAACAAACAAAAAGAGCAGGACAAAGAATAGACATGTTTACCTGATAACATTTGTTCATGAGAAAAATCCTAAGATGAGTATTGTGCATGAAACTTCGATTAGAATCCACGAAAAGATGCCTTTACCAATCGACTAAGAGAAATATAAATAACAATTATAAACAAGCAAATAATGAGCAAAATGCTATTGCAAACTATGCATGAAACTTCAAATAAAATCCATCAAAAGATGCCTTTAACAATCGATGGAGAGAAAGAGAAACATGAAATAAAAAACAAGCAAATAATTAACTAAGTGTATCAAAAATCTCTACGAGTCCAATAATAAATAAGAATGAAAAAGGCACTTGATAGAAACATGAACCTAATTGATCCAAAACAGCTGAAGACAATTTAGTGGTTTTGTTTTCTATAAACAACAATACATGAGGATCTGGCATAAAAGGCTAAGAGTATATATATATATATATATATATATATATATATATATATATATATATATATATATATATATATATATATATATGAGTGCATGAGAACTCATGATTGCATTATGAACAAGTTCGCACAGAATAACCTCAAAGACATTAAACGTAAAATCCAACAGAAAAATAACATCTAAAACCATTACAACAAAATCGAAACCCTAGATCTTGATTGAGAGAGAAAGTTGCAATGTTAACCTTGTTTGGGTTTCTTGAATCCATCGTTTTTCTTCTTTGTTGTTAGCATAAGGTTCCTTTACTTTTCGAACATAGCACAAGCCCAAACCCTAAAATTGCAAACCATGAACAAGAAGAGCATGAAAACGAATTTGATTACATCCTTTAAAACCAGCGACCGATTGAGGGCTGGGTGCGGCCGATTGAGGGCTGGGTGAGGTCGATTGAGGGCTGGGTGAGGTCGATTGGGGCTGGATGAGGTCGATTAGGGCAGGGGTGAGGTCGATTGAGGGCTGGGTGCGGGCGGTTGAGGGCTGGCTGGCTGCGGGCGGTTGAGGGCTGGCTGGTTGCGGGCGGTCGATGGGGCTGCAGGGTGTCGGCGGTCGATGGTACCGCAGGGTTCCGGCGGACGATGGGTTGCAGAATGCTGGCGATGTGAAGCCCAGTGGTGGCAGTTTGGTGGTCGCGTCGCGTCGGGCGGTGGAAGGTCGGGCGGTGTGAAGGGGGCGGCCGATGGGGTGGAAGGTCGGGTGGTGTGAAGGGGCCGGCCGATGGGGTGGAAGGTTGGGTGGTGTGAAGCTAGGGCTTTAGAAGCAGGGGTTTTGGAATATAATTGATCAGAGTCGCGTGCGGTTAGTAGTGACCTATAAAAAAATTTAAAAAATAACATACTAAGATGACATGCAAAAATGCATGTCATCCTTTCTAAAAAATTTTGAAAGATGACAAATAATTTATGATACGCGTAAATGCGCGTCATCTTTTTCGCGCGTCATCTTTTGCGCGTCATCTATTAACAGTTTTCTAGTAGTGTAGATATCACCACCATTGATCCCTTAATCACCTTAGCCTTACCATTACTAAGACTAACATGGTAACTAGATTTCTCCAACAACCCTAAAGACAATAAACTCCTTTTAAGACTAGGGATATACCTTACATCCTAAAGATATACTTTCATACCATTCTTCATCTTCAGAGTCACTATACCATGACTCACAATCTTTCAAGGTCTATCATCCCCTAGCTTCATATATCTAAGATCTTCAAACTTTAAATCTTTGAAGAACTCTTTCATAGGTGTCATATGGTATGAGTACCCTAAATCCATCACCCACTCATTCTCCTTACCACTGCTTGTAATAACCAACACATCTGTATTTTCATACCCATCAGAGGCATCATCTTGTGCATTGTGTCCAGAATGAGATTTTGACTCACTTAATTCACTCTTCTTTCTCTTCCACTCTGGACAATCTTTCTTGAAGTGCTTTTCTGACCTACACACATAACACCTTCTCTTGAACTTGGATCTTGACTTTGAGACACTTCTTGGCTTGAAGTTTCTTTGTTCAGATCTTCCCCTGACCACCAAGCCCTCTCTACCATCTTCCTTATAGTCAGTTCTCTTTTTCAATTCCTTTGAATTGAGAGCTGCCAGCACTTCCTCCATGGTAAGAGTATCCCTACCATACATCAATGTATCCATAAAATGCTCATAAGATGATAGAAGATATGTCAAGAATATGATTGTTTTGTCTTTATCATCCAATTCAACTTCAATGTTTTCAAGGTCTAACACCAACTTGTTAAATTCGTCAGTACCCAGGCGCCAATTGGAACGTGTACAAACGCTTCTTTAGATACAACATGTTTGTAAGAGACTTCATCATGTACAGGCTTTCCAATTTTGACCAGACCCCTGCAGCTGAGTACCCGATCCCCCAAGTTCAAGATGATTGAACTATGTGCCTGTTCAAGCATCTCCTTCTTCTCCTTATCTGACATTGTGTTCGGCAATTTAGCTTCTTTGGCCAGAGCATCCGCCACTTATTTATGAACAAGCAATGCATTCATCTTCAATCACTATAACCCAAAGTCGTTCTTCCTGTCGAATTTCTCATTCTCAAACTTTGTTGACACCATCGTTACCGTCGAACGATCTTTGATTGAATCTTGATCCTCAATTGAGCCTCTAATCAGGCTATGATACCAATTGTTAAACCAATTAAGAACAAGAACACGAGAACAAGAACACCAAATGTAATCAACCCAAAGAAGATAAACTTCAAGAATACCAGAAAGAATCTTATTATCAAGAATGATAATCAGTGATTAGTGATTAAGAGTTAATCTCATCGATTACACATGACCCCTATTTATAGCGTTAATTGACTAACTAACTATAACGGTCTAATACACACTCAACAACTATTAAGAAATTACACTAAGGACCCTAGACTAATGCTTCCAAAGCAAGAAGTGCCCTTCGGAAGATTTCCAAAGTAAAGTATAAACACCATCAACCATTCCGAAGTAAACATAACCTTCGAAAGATATAAACTACGCTTCGGAAGAATCATGTTGGCTTCGGAAGAAACTTAACTTCGGAAGATACACTTGTTCTGAGTTTCATACTTCACACCTTGTACTAACTATTCAAACTGGACAATTAAAGATTCACAATACCTTACGGGCACATTTGTAGCTTTTAGACCCTTTGACCTGTTTCACTACTTCCGCTTTCATTTTAAGTGTTCCTTGTAGCTTTCAGTTCACCTGTAACATTCCGTGAAAACAACCCTTGACCAGGCTGCCATTTAAAAATAAAATTAGTTCCAAAACATGACTAAAAACAACAACTAAATTATTTGAATTAAAGTTAAACCTTTAAACTTCACATGATATGCATTTGCATTATAACTCATATCTAACAACAACTACTCCCTAATATGAACTAAATAAATTCCTCAGTTAGCTACAAATAATGATCTTAATCTGCCTTTGACAACTATAAATAAACCTGCAAATCTTGCAGCTTAAATAAAAATTTATGAGCCACGGAATTTTCTTTTCTATTTAACCATTTGACGCATTAAATGAAAAAATAGCTTTACCTTAAAAAATTCATATACTTTCATTGTATTGGATGATAACCATGACAAAACAGTGTAGACTTAAGAATAGAAACAACATAATACTATCATCTATAATTGATTCAAAATCAAGGACAAAATTTGAAGTAAATATCATGCCAAAAACTACACCTGCTTTTGTTTCAAGACTTGGACAAAACAGTTGCAAAATCATCAAATCCCATAAATAATTAGAACACAAAAGCATAAAATAAATGTTTTATTTGTGATTTTAGTAATTAATAAGGAAAAATATCAAGATTTAAACTTCATCTTTTACAAAAACTTACCATGTGTCCTTTTTGTCGTTGTGTGAGAGTCGAAGTCCCATGAGACCAAGTAGATAGGAAAGAGCCATTGCTTCTCCATAATCATTATGTGAGGAAATCTATCTTGTTCTTGTGGCTCTATTGCATTTCCATGATCTTGCCAGTTGAGTTTCAGATCCATGATCATCGCTATTGGACTTTTCAACAAACACGAAAGTATGATCAGTTACCTTTATCACCATAGTTATTAATAAAGGTGTTGATTACAAAAGGGATCTTCCCGCAATTTAGCCCTGATGTTATGTATAGTCATGTATAGAGTGCCAACCAAGTTAAGCATTAACGATCTCATGAGCCTCTTGGATCGAATAATAGATTGGTCATCATTAGTCAAGATTGAGAAATGATATTTTAATAGCAAAGCTTTCTACTTGAAAATTAACCCCATATGAAAATCAAAAAGTTATAATCACAGTTATAACCACTAAACTAACAACACAAGACCAAAAGTGAAATGATACATCAAAAACTTTATCTAGGGTCATTTATATGCATACTTTATTCTTGGATCCATAATAATCACCTTCCCTCTACTCACCTCTAGGTTACGGCTTGGTATCAATAATACAAGTAAGGATTCAATTCATCACAAAAACTAAACAATGGACAAGGTGGAAGAGTGATAATTGTTACTTCAAATGAGAGTAAAGTTTAGCAAGATTATGAATCAAAACCAAAAAATTGAAGTATATCACCATAGATAGTGTCTCATAGACACCTTCATTCCAACTCGAGGAACTTGATGGAACCAAGGACGAAGACTTATAAACCCCGCATCGAGTTTGATTACATGAAATCCACACATTAGTCTCATCATATCAGTAACAATATTGTCAACAACACCAATTTAGCAACAACAAAAAGCTCACAACATATGGATTTTTTATATGGATAAAATTTCCATGTTTATACCTTTATTTGGTTTGGATAAAATTTCCATGTTCATACCTTTATTTGGTTTGGATAAAACTTCCATGTTTATACTTTTATTCGGTTTGGCAGGATGTTTTTATCAAATCTTGAAAGCCACAAGCCTGTTCCTAATGAATTAAGTATAACAGTAACAACAAAACCCTCAATCAATTAGTTTCTACACCCATAATAATTTCTATGATGATATTCATGTACTAAAAATGCAAATGGATGGTTTCCATGTCCAATTTAAAGATTGATAACATTACCACCTAACATTATCATGAATGGTATCCATGTCTAGTTTGAAGATAGATTAAATTAGATTACATCAACAACCATTGATTAAATTGCAGCTAGCAATATAAATCAGAATGCATAAACAATATAAAAGAATGTCAAATTTGCTAAAAGCACAAAGATAACTATGAACCGCATGTTATTATATAGTAATAGAAATTTTCTAGGATATCATCTAGTTACTTTAAAAAGATGATAAATTTCGTTAATTTGAAAACTAAAATCGGAAAACTCAAAGTTATAGAAAGCTCACCTACTTCCCGTGATTCATGAGAAGAATAGATGAAGATACTCGGGACAGAACTCAAAATAGCCTGACAATAAATACAATACACACATATACGCCAGAAATCAACCCACAGGAAACTAAATTAATAAACCTAATATCAGTAACTAGTTATTTAACTCGCCATGCGTTGCTACGGCAGCGAGCGTAAGTGTCATTATCAAGTATAAAATATAATCGACTCAACTTGTTTCCGAATTAAATTTACGTAAAAAATGGAGTAACACGATAAAACGTAGAACAACTCAAAACGTACATCAAAATAAGCAAGTGCGGGGAAGCCATAGACGGCATCATAACACATAGATTATATTCGCTCTAACACATTTCCTAGCAAAATTTACATCAAAACATAGAGTAACTCGAATTTATACAAACAAAATAAAATTATAATACTTGACCCAACTCGTTATTTTAGAAGTAACTTCATACCATCTCCAAAGTTTATTGTTTAGAAACACAATTGCATTTTTAATACTCAAAGAAAAGTTTTACACAAGCTGCAACTTGTTACTTGTAGGGGAAATTGAGGCTCTCAAAATCTCAGGTCATGAGGAAAGTTTCGTTCAAGATTGTCGTCGACAAAAGATGAATTTTAAAGTCAAAAGAATATATTTCTCAAATTCAAGTTCTAAAAAATGTATAAATTTCCAACAAAAATTTGATACACCATATAAAAACGATTTCAAATGCAAAGAAAAGAAACATTATTGACAATAGGAAGATTAAGGCTGTGCCTCTAACTACACTCATATTGTAATTACTTTTCAAATAAACTCTCATATCTGAGACATTTGTTGCATATATCTTGCATAATGTGTGATTTATCAGATGGATGCAACAAAAGTAAGATTCACAGCTAATACTAAACCCAGATTTTAAAACTGGAATAAAAAACAAATCAACAATTCAACATACTTGAGCAGCAGCACAAAGAGAAGCCCATACTTAGAACAACCTGCCAAATAAACAAAAACCACATATACCAACGGTCAACTAACAACAAAACGAACCCAAGGAAGGGCTGCACAACAATAGTAGGGGCGTTAGAAATATGACAAAATCTATTTTCGGCAATACTTAACACACATTAATCCACACTCCAATAACCCCTCAATATTAAGAAGAAAACTAACAATTTATTATTCCACCATATAACAATCCTTTCAATATCAGGTAAAAATCCCATTTTTAATTGCTTAGTCCAAATTCTATCATGGTTGTACTTTAATATTTGGTTCTTAAACACTTGTTGATCTTTCAGATCCTTTTACTTCTACAAAATTAATTAAACTTTTACTCTCTGCTTGAAGGTAACTAAAATGCATTGCGACAGCGTTGAGTAAATTTGGAGATATTTTTATTTTCTTACAATTCTAGAAGTAAAAGTCAAATACTGTATTATGTTATCATCAATTTATATATGTATCACTTTGGCAGACGAAAAAAATCACAACTGAAGACATCAAGGGCTAAAATAAATTCCCTTAGTGCCTAAAATTTATTTAAGAACTTTCTTTTAAGCATGCACCAAACCATTCAATGAGGGTTTTTAAGCATCATGTTTATGTTTTTATTATCATCTCTGTACATGTGCCTGTGCATGTGAATGTAATTCAAGAATAACAGTCAACACACTTTGTAAGCCTTAAATCGAAAAAAAGCACAATAATACTTCCCTAATAAACAAAAACTTTTTCTTGTACAGGACAAGATCAGAATGACTCTGTTTGATCCAATTACTCATCTCACATCCACATCAAACTATTTGTTGAATCTAACCTTTTACTCGTCAAACATCATTTTCAAACAAGCTATGATGCATTTTACCGTATATAAAGTGTTTACATGATCACCCATATGTGAACCTTAAATCAATCTTATAATTAAGAGCTGAAAAAGTTCTCACACTAGTATAACTAAAAAACAATCTAGCCTTCTAAGGCTATGTTAATGCAAAACAAATCACCACTTTACACTTCATAAATCAAAATTAAATTCTCTGTAAATATGGTATCCAAACTCATCAAGCCTGAAAAATGCAAAAACTTACTTTGAGGTCTCAACCGATTTATGTACCTTTTCAAGGCAGCAACGACGTAATCAATGTATCAAAGGCATGTTTGGATGTTAAGGTATTCATTTCCCGAAGAGTTTGAAATAGGCATACAAACCCGATCCAACAAATCCAAGAACATGCCCAACAACATTCAACTACAAAGTTAGGTGTAAAAAATAATGAAATGCTTAAAAAAGATTTGAAAGCTTGAATTAAATTTTTTTTGAAAGTTTAAACTAAATGATTTGTAAAGAAATGTAGAATGATATACTCACAATATCAAATGGCAGCCCACCAAAAAACATCCAGCCTAACGCGATGGTAAAAATATCCTACACAAGTATGATATACAAAGTATAACTAAATCCATCCAAGGGAAAGTAATTTTTTGTTAAAACTTTCAAATCAAACTTTCCCAGTACACATTTCTACTTTTGTTATCCAAGCAGAACAGACCCAAATTAACAACACACAAGAACATGCAGAAACAAAAGATTAAATCATAACCCAACACAAACCTAGAAGAAATGAATTGAAATTCAAAAACAAATGTCGGGCAAACAAACTTGAAGGAACCGAAGAAGAAGGAAAAATAAAGCGGAATTGCTCTAAAAACCGCGGTCAAAAATCAAACAAAGTGAAAACACAAAAACCCAATCTTTAACAAAAAGCAAGGATCCGATGAACATAGGAACCGGAGAGGAATGAAAAATCAAGCGAAATTGCCTCTAAAAGCGGCGATTCTAACCACACGCACAGTCAATCAAGCACACACAATCAATCAAGCACACGCATAGTCAATCAAGTGGAAAACAGGATGAAATCACGGAAGAGGACTCGAAATTAAGCATGCATACCAGAGAGGAGAGCTATAGGAGAAAGGCTGTGTGCGAACTGTCGCTGTAGAAAGAAGAACAAACGAACCGAAGAAGATGGGAGAATCAAAGGGAGCTACCTTTAAGAACGCAGATTCTAAACACACGTGAAATGCATGTGCCAAAAAAACCCAAATCAGACCACCGACATAAGAGAATAAATAGAATAAAATAGAATTTAGTTGAGTTAGGTCATGTGGAACGTCAGTCCCTAAACTATACAAATTGAACAACGCGTAACATACATTTTTCCTATGGAATGTCACACCGTTGGGGAACTTAATAATCCAATGAAGCTTGAATAGCAACTTCCAAGCTGATTGTCACCATAGGCATATACACATCTAGCAGGCTTATTGTCGATGCCCAAGAGTAGAGCTCTTACATTTGTATATGACCTATTAACGCAAAACGACTTATCACAAGATGTTTGGGTAAGTTTATCAAAACACGATTAAAAATATGTCTAAACAGGTCAATCAGTGTTTGACATGCAAAAGATGATTAAATTACTGTTTTAAATAGGTTGATAGGTTAGCACAACACGATTATGAGCCATTTATCAAAACGATGTTGGTTTATAGTTTTATTAACAATTAATTGTATCATAATTAAATATGGATTTTAACTTTTGGTAACTTTTATTTATTGTTTTAATTGTTAAATGAAATTTAATATTTCTTAACATACCTATTAGTGAGTCGTGTCAATAATCATATTAACGTCATCCGTGTTATCGAATGAAATATTTTTAGTTGTGTCAAAAATTTCCATGGCATATCATCAAGTTATTGAACGAGATACATTTAAATGGTGTTAAACATGTCGTGTCAAGTGACTCGTTAAAAGAATGATTTGTTTAGTTAAACATGTCATGTTCGATGGTATTTAACATCTCGTGTCAAACACTTTCCATAAAAAGGTACGAACTATTATCAAAGATTCCATACATAGAAACAGTAAGGACTGTAACTTGCATCACTATTTATATATAAAATAGTTTATTCAATTCCATAAAAGATAATCTAGTAATGTTATCACTTAATAAGAGAATCGGCAGTTTTGTGTTTAGTTGTTATCTTGTTTCATGATAACAAGGCAATGCGAGAATTGTCTTATTCAACATCTAGAGTTGAATCAAGAAATCCGTATTTCATGAATTTTGAATCCATTCAATAAAATTACTAAGATTTCTATGTGAGCATCCGCCCTCTCCGACACTACTTGTAACCTTTTCTTTAATATCCAACGCCTTTGCTTTCAATGTTTTGTCATCGAACAACTGCTCCACCCTACTTTTTATTTCTTCGCGAGTAATGATACCTGCTTCATCTTTTTCTAACCGTATACCAGTCTTCCAGATGTCACATACGTATGTCTCGTTATGAAATTGATCAGCAAAGTACGGCCAACACAGAAAAAGGAGTCCGTTTGTGACACCTTCTAAAGTAGAGTTCCAACCACAATGACTCATGAAACATGCTACCGAAGGGTGAGCTAGCACTTTCTGTTGTGGTGCCCAACTCACGATCCTTCCATGAGAACCTACTCTTTTCATATATCCATCCGGGTAATTGGTTGTGGTCTCCTTGGTCATACCCGGTCGCACCACCCACAAGAATGGTTTGTTGCTAAGCTCAAGCCCAAGAGCCAATTCTTCAAACTGAGTTTGGTTGAAAATAGTAAAGCTACCAAATGCAATATAAATGACTGAACATGGTTGTTGTTGATCTAGCCATGTTAAGCAGGTTGGGTCCTCTTGCCAGAAGTGACCCGTCTGGTTAGCAAGTCGATTGGTTGCGAGCAAAGGGCCTATTGGCAACAACTGCGGGTAGAGGCTAAATGCTCCAGCCTTGAGCTCTGTAGTTGAGTTGCATATAAACCATTTTGTCATTCTAGAAGCCTCTTCCGCTTCTTTTGAAAGTTGGAATCCAGCTTCTATAGTAGCGACGTCCTCAAAGCACGCCCATCCAAGGTTCTCCGATTTTATAGGCGGCATGGTTTCTGACAGCTGAATCGTGCGACCTTTAAAAGGTACGCCTACATTAAAACAGTAAATTTATCAAAATAACATCTCAAAGTATTATTTGATGAAATATATATTGTAGATGACAACGTACACACGTTGGGTGGGTTCATTCTTAACATGGATTAGAACAGATTGAATCATTTACAATTATTGAGAGGTGACTTGTGTATAATTACTATGTACGCCACCAGTTATCACAATGTTGTATAAACTTATAAACATAATTATCTTAGTGGCTGGGGTTGACAGCCCAGTGACATTGACAAAACCTCTTGAAACACCTAAGGTTTAAAAAAGATTATGGATTTAAAAAAATTGTTACCACTCCATACAATTTACGTCAAAACTGTCAATATATATAATCATATATACATGTCTCACCTTTCTCATTTATAATCCCATCGTCAATCAGCTTCCGAAAGGACAACATCGAGGCCAATGTAGCAACTGACGCAGGCCAAAACGCCGCTCTGCGAATTCCCATCTTCTTCGCGACTCGTATGGCCCAACCCATGCAACCATCAGCAACAACACACGTAACTTTACCACTGTCTTCTTTGTTAATTGTCTCTATAAGTTCTTCAAGCTTGCGAGGCATGGTGTGTAATATCGACAAGGTCAACTTACAAAGGTCACTCCTATCGTCCAATGGTTCTAACCCATCAGGGATCGAGACCATTTGCATCATATCCCCCAAACCATCTTTGTCTAAACAAGTGCTCGTCACGAGCTTGTGATTGACCTCTGTGTTAATAAAGGTAACTCTGACTCCTTGCTCGACTAGCCGTTGAGCAAGTTCCATTATAGGAATTACATGACCTTGTGCGGGATAAGGTATCACTAGAACATGAGGTTTTGCCATTATTTTTAAGTAAGTTTTTTGAGGGAGTTCTTATGAATTGTTGATGCTTCTATACTTGATTATAGGCTCATTTATATAGGCAGAAACAGCCTTTTAGGTTCTAGCTCATTTTAATTGTTTTTTTATTACCAATTTGGGTTTGTTTTTTCATATATGAATTATTACACTTCCATTTCTGGTAGCGTTGTTGATGTTAGCCCGAACTTTCAAGTTAATCAATTTTTGTTTGTTTACGGTGTCTCTTTCCATGCTTTTATTGCAAGACGACATAACATCTCGAACATGGTTTGGTGGACCTTCAAAGACAATTTTAAATTCTTGTGATGTACATACAAACAGTTTTCATAAGAAACTGTTGTAGTTTGAATAATATGGGACGGATTGTTCTGCGAGTCTACAATTGATATCAAAGTATGTTATCATTTGAAGCTGGAAATAATCACAATTCTACAGATATTGAACATTGAATCACATGTTTGATGAAATATATTATACTACAATATAGAGATAAGGTACTTGTGGATTGCAGGCTTGCAGCATGTGAATGTAATACATGATGGGCAATATATGGTCCACAAGCTGCAAATATTGGAGTTAAGATGGTTGGTGAAAGATAAACATCATATTCGCAAGACGATTGTTTATTCAAATACTGGTCTCGAATACAAGTTGATTCTATCTTGCATCTTCATATTCACAAGAGGCGTTTATTAATTCAAATACTGGTCCCGAATACTAGTTGATTCTATTTCGCTTCTTTTTCAAGAAAGATGATAAATATGTTATACTTTGCGTTTTAGCAAATTTAGATCTAAAATTGTGCTTTTTCAAATTTTAGGAGGTTTTAAAGTCCGTGTGGTGATTTCTAGTTTGTAAATGGATGCATAGTGGTTTGTGGGGAGCATGTTGCCTCAACTAGCGATTGAACTAGATTTTTCAACATTGACTCTGCTTTAGTGGCACAATGAAATCTATACATGACATACATCATGGGTCATCACACTGTAACAAATACAATTAATAAAATCATACTCTGCTGATTGAGGTAGTGAGCTCTCCATAAACCACTATGAAAATATTTTTAAACTAGAAACTACCATACCAACTCTAAATCGTCCATAACTTTTAAAAAATTTAAAATTCTCCATCTACGTTGGTCATTGTTACCAGGGTTTCATTAAAAATATGATCTTTGGTAATAATATTTTAAAAATATCACGTCTCAGAACGCTTAGAGTTTCATCGCTTCATCGTTACCATCGGGTTTCATTGTAACCAATCTAAAACTAACTTGTATAAAATACCCGATGTAATCGTCTACATTCGGTTCTTATGACATACGGACACTCTTTGTATCTTATGTGAAATATATAGTTCAGGGACCACTTATGTCAACATGTAATAGTTAGAGGACTGTTAGTCTCTTCCGAGTAGTTAGTTTTTCCTTCCGAAGCTTACTTCCGAGTATTAATAGTTAGTTGATGCTCAGAATAGTTAGTTGTGATTTTGACTTTCATTAAGTTAATTCTGTAATCCTTTCTTCGTTGTAATCTTGTTCTAGTGAAATCATTGGAATCTTGAGTTGATCATTGGTGTGTCGTACTTGAATGTGTGTAATCTACGGTTTAGAATTGTTAATTCTTCAACAATTGGTATCAGAGCCTGGTTTGGCTCGAAACCGTGAAGATTAGGGGAAGAAATTCGATTCATGTACAAGATGGTATCAACCAAGTTTGAGATCGAAAAGTTCGATGGGAAGAATGATTTCGGATTATGGAGGGTGAAGATGCGGGCATTGTTAGTACATCAAGGTATTGATGAAGCCCTGAAAGGGGAGAACAACCTTCCGGCGAACTTATCAGCGAAGGAGAAGAAGGAGATCCTCGAAAAGGCCCACAGTGCGATCATCCTCAGCCTTGGTGATCGCATCTTGAGGGAAGTGGCAAAGGAGACATCGGCATCAGGTATTTGGGCTAAACTCGAGAGTCTGTACATGACCAAATCGCTGGCCAACAGACTCTACCTCAAGAAAAGGTTATATACCTTCCAATTAACACCTGGAAAGTCTATAGATGATCATGTAGACGAATTTAATAAGCTGGTGATTGAACTGGGAAACAACGAGGTGGAATTAAGTGATGAAGACCAGGCCGTTATATTCTTGGCATCCCTACCACAGGTATATGAGCATTTCGTCGATACGCTCATGTTTGGTAGGGAAACCTTGACTATGGAGGAGGTCTTGGCCGCAATCAACTCAAAGGAACTGAAGAGGAGGTCTGATGTCAAAGATGAGGGTGGTGATGGTCTGTTTGTAAGGGGAAGACCAGACACAAGATCTTCAAAATCCAAGCCGGCCTCACGATCCAAGTCCAAGACAAAAAGGAGATGCTATGTCTGCAACTCAGATAAGCATCTCAAAAGAGATTGTCCGGATAGAAGAAAGAAGCAACTTGAGTTCCAACATCAGAGAAGTAATGGGAGCATGTCTGTGGATGGAAGCACTGATGGCTATGAAAGTGCTGATGTTTTAATGGTATCAAACGCCCAATCTAATCAAGATTGGATAATGGACTCGGGCTGCTCCTATCACATGACACCAAAGAGAGAGTTCTTTGCTGAATTGGAGATGCAGGACCTGGGAACTGTACAACTGGGTGATAATAGACCCTGTCATATTAAGGGGATAGGCTCTATTTCATTGAGAATAGAGAGTGGGGTGGAGTTCACTCTTGAGAAAGTCAGGTACATACCTGAACTCAAGAGGAACTTGATCTCTCTGGGCATACTTGAAAGCAAAGGTCTCACTATAAGTCTCAAGAATGGCAAAGTTAAGGTGATAAAGGGATCTTTGGTCATGCTGTCTGGGTCAAGAAAGGAAAACAACATTTATGTCCTTGATGGGGATGTTAATTGTGGCTCTGCAAACATTGCAGGCCATAGTCAACAAATCAATGCAACCCTGTGGCATAGGAGATTTGGTCACATAAGTGACCAGGGGTTGGCAGAACTCAGAAAACAACAAGTCATCCAAGGTGTGAATGATACAAATGTGGAGTTCTGTGAACACTGTGTACTTGGCAAGTCCACCAGGGTGAAATTTGGAAGGGGAGCTCACACTACAAGGGATGTTCTTGAGTATGTTCATGCAGACCTTTGGGGTCCTGCAAGAACCAATTCCCTCAGTGGGGGAAGATATTTCTTGTCTATCATTGATGATAGATCAAGAAGAGTATGGGTTTATATACTCAAGCATAAGAGTGAAGCACTGCAAAAATTCAAGGAATGGAAGTTGTTGGTTGAAACTCAGACAGGAAAGAGGGTGAAAAGGCTTAGAACTGATAATGGAATGGAGTTTTGTAGCTCATTGTTTAACCAGTTTTGTAAGGAGCAAGGAATTGGAAGGCACTTGACTGTGCCTGGGACCCCTCAGCAGAATGGATTAGCTGAGAGGATGAATCGAACTCTACTCAACAAGGTGAGATGCATGCTGTCTGATTCAGGGATGCCCAAGTCATTCTGGGCTGAGGCTGTTAATACAGCTGCATATCTAGTCAATAGATCACCCTCAGCTGCTATTGACTTGATGACTCCTATGGAAGTATGGTCAAATGAAAGGCTGATTGCAGCCATCTCAAGGTATTTGGATCATTAGCCTATGCTTATGATAAGAAAGATAAGCTTGACCCAAGGGCACAGAAATGTGTGTTGCTAGGTTATCTAGAAGGTGTTAAAGGTTACAGATTATGGAGAATGGGTGATGGTTCACCTAAGGTGATATTGAGTAGAGATGTGGTGTTCAGAGAAGAAATTGTTTATAAAGACTTAATTGATAAGAAGAAGGATCAATGTGAACATAATGATGGTATCTTGATTGAGGTGGAGCCTATGGAATCACTTGACAGTCACTCAGAGGTTGGGGGAAGTTTACAACAGGGAGAAGGGTCATCTCATCATACATCAACTGAGTATAGTCTAGCTAGAAATAGAGCTAGAAGGCAGCCTGTTGTGCCTGCCAGATACAGAACAAATGAAGACATATCTGCTTTTGTGTTCAATGTTGCAGAGGTGGATAGTATGACCTCACCTTTGTCATTTGATGAAGCAATGGAATCTGATGACAAAGACAAGTGGTGGGAGGCTATGGTTGATGAGATGGACTCATTGAAAAAGAACCAAACCTGGGAACTAGTAGATAAGCCAGCAGGTCAAAAGTTGGTGGATTGTAAGTGGTTATACAAGATTAAAGAAGGAGTTGCTGATTCAGATCCACCAAGGTTCAAAGCCAGGTTAGTGGCTAGAGGTTTTACTCAAAGGTAAGGAGTTGATTACAATGAGATTTTCTCACCTGTGGTCAAGCATTCATCCATTAGAGTGATTTTGTCATTGGTGGCTACTGGTAACATGAAGCTAGAGCAGCTTGATGTCAAGACAGCTTTTTTACATGGAAGCCTAGATGAGCTGATTTATATGAGGCAGCCTCCTGGTTTTGTTGATCAAAAGAATGAGGAGAAAGTATGCTCGCTTAAAAGGTCCCTCTATGGGTTGAAACAATCACCTAGATGTTGGTATAAGGGGTTTGATGAGTTCTTGATGAGTAAGCAGTTTCATAGAAGTAGCTATGACAGCTGTGTGTATTATAAAAGGTACACTACAGTGGATTATGTCTACTTGCTACCATATGTTGATGATATGTTGTTATGTTGTAAAGATCAAGCTGAGATAGATGCTACCAAGCTAATGTTACATGGTGAATTTGAAATGAAAGATCTGGGAGTGGCCAAGAAGATCCTAGGTATGGAAATCTCAAGGGATCTTGTAAATCACAAGTTGTACCCTACACAAACTAGTTACATTGAAAAGGTGTTGACTAATTTTTCAATGACTAACTGCAAGTCAGTGAGTACGCCTCTTGGTCAACATTTTAAGCTTTCATCTAAAGACTCACCTGTGTTATCTAGTGAGATAGAAAGCATGAAGAGGATTCCATATGCAAATGCATGTTGGCAGTTTGATGTATTTGATGGTATGCACTAGACCAGATATAGCTTATGCTGTAAGTGTGGTAAGTAGGTTCCTAGCTAATCCTGGTAAGGTGCATTGGGAAGCTGTCAAATGGATTTTGAGGTACCTATGTGGAACTAAGCAGGTTGGGCTTGTGTTTGGTAATAGTCAAAGTCTTGGTTGTGAAGTATTGGGCTATGTGGATGCTGATTTTGCAAAAGATATGGACAAAGGTCGATCTGTCACTGGTTATGCATTCAAAGTTTATGATGGTGTGGTTAGCTGGAAGTCATCACTTCAGCATGTAGTTGCATTGTCAACTACAGAGGCTGAATATATAGCTCTCACTGAAGCTGTTAAAGAAGCATTGTGGCTGAAGGGATTTATCACTGAGTTCGGTGTGATGTTGTTAAACACAGTGGTATTATGTGATAATCAGGGTGCACTATGTCTTTCAAAGAATCAAGTGTATCATGAGAGAACAAAGCATATTAATGTTAGATTGCATTTCATTCGTGAAGTTGTTCACTCACAAGAAGTGAAGGTTGAGAAGGTTCATACAGATGACAATGCAGCTGATGCTTTAACTAAAGTTGTGTCAGGTTTCAAGTTTAATAAATGTTTGGAGTTGTTAAGTGTTGGTTATAAGTAGGTCTTGAACTAAGGTGGAGATTGTGAAATATATAGTTCAGGGACCACTTATGTCAACATGTAATAGTTAGAGGACTGTTAGTCTCTTCCGAGTAGTTAGGTTTTCCTTCCGAAGCTTACTTCCGAGTATTAATAGTTAGTTGATGCTCAGAATAGTTAGATGTGATTTTGAATTTCATTAAGTCAATTCTGTAATCCTTTTTTCGTTGTAATCTTGTTCTAGTGAAATCATTGGAATCTTGAGTTGATCATTGGTGTTTCGTACTTGAATGTGTGTAATCTACGGTTTAGAATTGTTAATTCTTCAACATCTTACTTGTATGTTTATGTCCGTTCTTTATATGGTGTATCTATTTGTCTTTGACTAAAGTACATTGATAAAAGTTAGACTGTTGTTGATGAAGTAACTGAAGATCTTTTAATTAACATTATGTTTAGAATGTTATGCCAGTGTCCTTACACATGTTGATTGTTGGAATTGTTTGTTTCTTACGTTGTTCACAGGTGACTAGAGTTAAATCAGATGATACTATCTATTCTGCCGGCTAAGAGTTAAGTTGGCTACTAAATATTCCTTATTTTGAATATTATGTATCTAGTTCTACGTTATTTACTAAAGATGCATAATTTCGACCTATTGATTTGGCTTTGTGTTTACATGTATAAATTACTCTATTTATTATATTGACAATAAAGAGTTTGAACGTCTTAAACCAAATACGTCAACAAGTAATAATTAAACGATGATAAATTTTAATTTGAACCCATTGAGACTAGTTATCTCACTCGTGCATCTTAATTGTGAAGAGTACTTAATTCAAGATCTTCCTAAAAGTCCGACAAATTATATTATGTAGACATTATGTAAGTAAATTTTTCTTAAGTGTCTACTAGAACTTAAAAAGCATTCATTATTAATTATTACTTATAGTTTAAATATTAAATATTTTCAATATATTATTGACAAAGCATTTGTTTTTTTTTCTAATTAGTAATCACCCCATTCATTATAAGCATTTGTTTTAACTATAGTGACAACATGTAGACAACATAAGTTGGGCTGAACGATATCGTATTTTTTAATTTTAGCAATATATAAAAAAAACAAAAATCAAATATTTTTCTTTATGCCGACGAGATGTCGTCGAGATAACTTTTGGGTGTGGCGCCCTTATTTCCCTCCACCCCGCCCACCTTCGTAGCGGCGACATGTTTTTATGCTAGGGTATGACCAGTCAAAATTTTGGCAAGGTATAGAGGGATTTGTACCAGCGATATATGTCGTCGTTATAGTCATCGTCCCTGTAAAGTCAAATTCTTGTATTACGTATGATATGATCAGCAGTGCAACATGGGAACCTAGGGTCATCTGTAATTTGGTTGTTGCATGCGTGCATTTGTCTTGGTGTATCAATATTTGTGGTTAGTCAGGTTTTAGTGATACTCCACTTATCAATAGAAGTTTACTTGATATGTACCACATTTTATTAAATGCTAAAGTGGTCACGTAAGTTGATAGACACATATGGGTGAAGTACAAAAACAACTTCAAACTTGTGGTGCATATTTGATGCGTTTTACCCAACCCGTTTATAAGATTGAACCCATGGGTATAGTCACGAGCTTGTGATTGACCTCTTTGTTAATAAAGGTAACTCTAACTCCTTGCGCGACTAATCGTCGCGCAAGCTCCATCGTAGGCATTACATGGTCTTGTGCGGGATAAAGTATCACTAGAACATGAGCTTAGCCATGATTTTTCTTTGGGAGTTTTAGATAACTTTTACATACAGATTTTGTTGGAGTGATAATGTGATGATCTTAGAGTGATATATTTATGGTGGTTGACACTTCAAAGTGTCTTTATGACTGTTGCATGTTAAGGTCATGTGCCTCAAGAAAGTAGCATTAATAATTGTTCAATTTTTTTTTAACAGCAAACTTTCTATTAAAATCAACACTAGCAAGATGCTAGGAACACAGTACATGGGACGCCAAAATAATAACTATAACAATTACATCTCACTACAAGCAAAAAGACTACCAACTTTGCCAAGCCAAATTTTTGTTTTTTCCCCTATTTCTCACCCATAAGAAAGAGTTTACTTTGATAGCATCAACCACCCCTACCGTAGAGATCTTGGATTCTTGGAAGATTAAAGAGTTTCGGGCTAACCAAATAAACCATATTGTCGCCATCAATATAAGATGTTTTATCCTTTTTATTTCTTTACTGATCTCCTCCAATAAAGCCACCGAATCTAAGGCCACTCTAACGGATGAGCAATGTGATATTGAATGCCCACACCATGCTGAGATTTGTCTCCATACTTCCTTCGCGAACGGGCAATGAAGGAAAATATGATCAACAGTTTCCTCTGTACCGAAACTCATCGAGCACTCTGTTGACTCCACCTGTATTCCACGTCTGAAAAGACTAGCTTTTGCGGGTATTCTGTGCAGCCTGGCTCTCCACACAAATGCACGGAACCCACTTCGACCAGTACAACGGCGAGAAATCTGACACTTCCCGGTTTTATTGTTTAATTTAACTTGTAGTACTACTAGCGACCGACCTGCAGGCTTGACAGTGTGTCGTTGGGTACCAAACAAATGCTTTAAAGATGGTGTTTGTACCTATGCACTTCTAGAAAATTTGAAATTAGTGACGACAAAAGTAGTCGCCAAGTAAACACTGGATTAGTAATTCATCGCTAAAATTATCAACGGAAATCAAATTGTGTCGTTAAACAATCGTTAATTTACCCACCGTTCCATTTAAACGTTTTAAAAACTAAGATGCATGCAAATTCATACAAAATAGGTATTTGCTAAAACAATTGTAAAATATAACAAAATAATCAGTAATTTATTGTTTTTTGCTGAAACGGTTGCATAGTAAAAAAGACAATTTGGTCACAAAATTGAACACTAAGTATAAAGTTAGTTAAGATAAATCAAAAAGTATACGGTTGTTAAAACAAGAACAAAAAATATGGTCATCCAATCAATGTTTTGAAGACAGGATCTGACCGGCCGGTTAACGGGTTCGACCGGGAATCGGAGGGTTGACCGAACCGTTCACATCAGTTTGTTTTGGAGGGGTTCGACCGGCTGGTTCGTCCCGAATCGGTGGTCGGACCGTGAATCGGACTGGATTTTGATTTTTTTTAGTTTTTTAGATTTTAATGGGTAAAATCAGAAAGTTGAATAATAAATTAATATGTTGGACATAAGATTATAATTAAGTTTTATATACTACTATAAAATACATACATAAATTACTTATATTGAATTATATATATAACTATATATATAATATCCTATATATATAATTATGACGTCATCCGGTTCTTAAATTCGGTCCGATCACCGGACCAGTAAAGCGTCCGGTTCGACGTCCGATTCGGTTTTGAAAACAATTAATCCAATTAGTAGTTTTTTTAATAGTAATTAGAAAAAGTGGTCGTTAATACGCTTGCTTAAATAAATTAAAATAAAAACATTAAAAGTACGGTAGCAAAATATAAAAACTGTAAAAAATTAGCGACATAAGTAAAACGTAGGAGCGTTTGGTTGGAATGAATAGAATGGAATGTAACGGAATTGGGAAACTAGTATAACTTTCAAGTAAAATTATGTTTGAGTGGTTAATGAAATGTAAAACCCAAGGGAATGTTTCACCTCAAATTCCCTTGGTTGTGGGATTTTAAAATCCTTCCACCTAGAGAGGGAATTTGAAATCACACAAACAAGGGAATTTGAGGTGAACATTCCCTTGGGTTTTATATTTCATTATCCACTTAAACATAATTTTACTTGAAAATTATACTAGTTTCTTAATTCCATTACATTCCATTCCATTCCTTCCAACCAAACGCTCCCTCCAACAGTATACTATTACAAAAGCTATATATTTAAGAGAGTGTGCTTGTGTTTTTTCATTCATGGTAAGACATAGTTAAATAATAGTTTTAGTTAATAGATGAGGGTTAATCAATCTCTATACTACTATATAATATATTTAAAAGAACATGATAGTTTACTCAAAGTTTAAGATGTTTAATATAACTAGTGGGTGCCTGCGCGCGTTGCAGCGCACCATCACGTTAAACGAAAAATAAGGGCTTGTAACAAATAATTGGCGGAAACAGGTTGTTGAAGTCCAAAAGTACGTGAATGCACTTGCGTTTGTCGCGGGGTACGGGTGTGCTTGCAATCGGTTGCAATACAATTTGTGAAGAGTAAAGTTGTAATATCGCATGAGGGTGAAGAAAGAAACAGTTGAACGGTTAGTGTTAAACCTAAAAAACGGTGACAGTATTTACCCCGGTATGATTTAGGCAGTATCGCTGGTACGTTAATCTATGTCAACCTTAAAATTACGTGAGCGGTCTTTTTGTTCACTTTGTTAACTGCGCATTTAGATCCTTCGAATAGGTGTTCACATGCGCGAGGCTTTCCCAACCTACATATGCACACGTAATTAGAAAAATGTTTGATTATTAAGTAAAAGGTGATCTGAGAGTCTAATAGCACTATATTCGGATTGTGAGTTGTCTTGGGTAATGCCTAAATATAAGAGTCAGGTGGGTTGGGTAATGGTTCAAAACAGATCTAGTTTCATGGTCATTTTTTAGTATGGGTTGAACATGTCCAGAATGGATTTACCCGTAAAAACTTTACCATTATTTATATATAAATTTTGTGTTAACTACTGTTGGCAAAACAATAACTTTGCAATACTTATCTAAATCATGTTAATAAAATGATTTAGGAGGCTGTATAAGCGTATGCATTAAAATAAAGTTTGAGCAATTTTCTATCCATCTGACATGTTCCCCTTTAGCTGAACTTTTAATGTTAAGTATTATTTAGTCAGGCAATATTTTTGACCTCTTTATTTATGAATATATCGATTTGGGCTATTTTTGTTATCTCTATCAAGTCGAATGGGCAAAATATTATAAATAAAACGTTTTATGTTATTTTTACTCAAACGATGAATAATAACAGAAGCCATGTAATTGTTCTAAGAATATTTAAGACAGCAATTATTTATAAAAAATCAAAGATAAAGTGAGTTTGACAACCCAACCTGCTCATTTCCCCATATCAACCATCCAGCATAATGAGAAGAAATCAAGAAAATGCACGAACCTGTCATATATGTATTGGACCAAGAAGATGATGCCTTTCCCTTGGTGCTTCTTCTGGACAGTAAGATCAAAAATGCTAAAACCCCAATTTGATACCTACAGCACTGCTTCCTCTACAAAATAAGATTTAAGGAAAAACCTAATATCAAATAGAGTTATGTAGCAAACTTGAAACTGAGTTTATCTAATTTATTCTTACTACTTTATAAGATTTAAGGAAAAACCTAGTTGTGTCCAGGAGGCAAATTTTCTAGAAATATATTAGTTGAATCATATTTTTACCTGCTAGTCTTGATGAAAGGAAAGAATGTGACGCGACCAGGGTGCATCGACCTCTGTCAGATGAAACGTCTTGCTCCAATAAGCCAAGTGTCTGCCATCCGTTAACAGTATATGAGTAGAATTTGCAGGATATATTTAGAATTTTGTATCATGGGAATGGGGGCATCGCTTTCAGAAGTTACAATCAGGACTACATTTAGTTAACCACTGTCAATGATATGTTTAACAGCATTCTTAAAACACATGCACACACAATATGGATTGTCAGCAGGGAGAAGTTTACATGGAACAATAAACTTTACCAACATATAGATGACAATCAAATCAGAATATTAATAGCTAAGTGATTAACAACATCAATCTTTTAAGCATTTTGAACCCTCTAGTTATTGTATATTATATTCACACATGACGATAACATCAAAACCAAAATCAAGTATATAGATGAGAAAGAACATCTTTCAAAGTAATTCACAGTGCCAAAGATTAAGATGCACCGTTGAAGTCATCGTTCAATCATAAGATAAGCTCATCATGCCTATAACTTATACATTTTCCTCCATTTTTCAGAGAATTTATAGATAATTACTGTGTCGTCCATGATTATAAAAACAATATTATGACAATAGTTATCTACATCTTTGATTGTTACAAATTAGGAGGTTATATGCATTAAAAAATAAACTTCAAGCAGCTTTAACACAATCACCTTCCAGCTAATTTTTATATTTGACGTGTTTGAGATAAAACATACCCAGATTGACACATATATAAGTAATTAGGTCAAAATTGCCACATCTAACAGCAATGGTAAGTGCACCCAGTCTCCCTTAACAAAAGTAATCCTAAGTTTTTCCTTCTTTTGGCTACCAACAGAATTAATTCAGTATCACTAATTTAAATTTAAGACAATCTCTTAACTTCTAGCAGATTTATGTTACAAATGATTAAAAAATCTATTTGGAACTTCTAAAACAAATTCTATCACATGTAAGCACAATTAATTTAGAAAAAGCAATATCTTGGCATTATTATTATGTGTGTGTCTACCTTGTTGAGAAGTGATTTTTGGCTAACACGGAGCAATAATGCAGTAACAAGTTCCAATGCCATGTAATTGATTGTGGGAAGTTTCTTCAATATGTTTCTCCTCAGTGGTATGCTTGAACGTGCACCTCGGATATCATTCTGTAGTTCGAAAGTGATTAATGGCTGAGGAAGGCTGGCCAGGTAACACTTGACAAGAGCTGCAACATCAATTGGGTTCACACCTTCAGGTAGTGGTGCATTTAGGTCTGTAAAATAAAATTTGTAGTAAAAGAAATGGTTAAGCACAGGAATATTAAATAAAATATTCAAAGTCTAAAACAAAATTGGACCAGAATTAGTACCTTGGTTGTATAATGACACAAGCTGCTGGATTGCCCTCTTGTTTCCTTCTGACTTGAATAAATCAGGTGAGTTCAGTCGTGAAACAAACTCATCAACAGAATATGTTAAGAGGAATGCAAATAGATTCACACTAATTATACCTCAAAAGTAACAAAATGCATGGGTGAGGTGGGTTACATGTAAATTTGTAATTATTACTACAGGCCAGAGCAGGTTGGGCCAGGCCGGTTGGTCCGGATTGGCATTCCCACAAATACTATCTATTCTTTTATTTTTGATAATATGCTAAACGTCTAATATGTTAGGTTAATTATACAGCTATATTATTGTAATAATAATCTAAACCTGCTTATTCTAAAGCAATTTAAAATTTTTGGTGCATTTATAGAAATTTTGGATGAGGTTCAACTGTTTCCTTTTTACTTAGATATATTATATTGAGCCTTTTAAACCACTAAAGATAAAATATAACTTATACAGAACAGTATAAGTCAACGGGCTGTAATTATACCTGATAATACGAGATAATCTGCACATTTGACCAACAGAAAAGGAATAGGTTTGCTGGAATCTTGGCGCTGAACTGTAACCTCTATCGGCACACCAAACACTGAATAAAAAATTGAATATCTCAGCAACAAACCAGATAATCAAGTTGAAGGACGATCACACTTGTTTTTGGTTTTTATGCCAGAAGACATAAGACAGAGGGTACTTACCATCAGTGCTAGCGACACCCTACCAAATTAAAAAAAACTAAAGTCAATATATCTTTAACCAATAGAGTAAACAAAATAGGATGTCATGGGAAGCAACTACCTTCTGCCACCATTCAATATCAGTCAATATAGTTTTGCTTTTCTGGGCAATCTTCTTTGCGACGTTGAAAGAAGTTGTTATCTCACAGATGTAAACGATCAGGTTAAACAATATGTAACTAAGGTACACACATACAAGAAAGATTCACACTTTTACTACAATCAGAGAAGTAATTAGATCAAAAGGGTGAAAACACAAACAACATCAATGTTATAAGTAACAGCCAGTTCCATTTCTCCAGCAATATAGCATAGTCTGCATGTAATTACAACCCTTTACTGTAATTTTACCTCCTTCTGTGAGGTGGTTCAGAATGAATGAATGATATTGAATAAAACCTTATTTTCAATGCAAATGCCTTTATCTGACAATGCAAATGCCTTTATCTGGAAGTATATATATATTGTTACTTGACATTCCATCTCAAATGATTATTTCAAGCACTTATTTCGAGAGCCATAAAAACACATGATGTTGTTTGCACTAAACCCACATCATTTCTAGCCTCACGTGCATTCATACCTTGAACTAAAGATGTGAGTATTATTTCACATGATGTTGTTCTACATATGGTAAAACCTCTTCACACAAATAACCAAGTGTTTCCGAAGTAGCACTCTCCTGTGCCACTCAATTTTACCCAAAAGGTAGACTGCCATTACTCCTATGTTGTTTAGAAGATGAAATTACTAACGAGTTATAAAAGTACCTCAAAATTTTAGGTTGTCATGAAAAATCCTTCAAACCTTCAATAACCGCAACGCCCTTGAACTTTTAAACCTTCAAATAGCTATTCTACTTTTTTTCGCATCATAAGAATACTTCAATTATTGTTTCCGAAAATCTTTGTTGACATGATAAACATTAAGGACCAACACCAGTATATATACATACCTTGACAAGTTCAAGGTTAAGTGTAAGAAATTTGGCCCTACGGACATGCAGAAGCAGACCAACAGTTTGCTGATTATATGCCTTGTTGCCATAGACATGGTGAATAAAGAAACGATTGTGTTACATATCGAAAGAATGTGGGTCCCCCGGTGGTCCGGCTTTCTCAAGAGTTGCACTGCCATTCTGTCATATAAATGTTTAACAAAATCATGTGTTCTTCCTTCATGTGTATATCAATCACTGTTACTCCAATATGTGGCAACTCTTGACAAATTCGTTGGAGTAGTTGACGTATTTTGACCAAAAAGGACGAAGATGCTCGTATCCAATCTCCAGCCACGGTTTTGATTGACCGTTGTAATGAATTACAACAGCCTTTTTCACACTCTCAATGCTTGTATTGTTCTGGTAGCCCAAACCTAACATGTGCCATGATGGGTCAATTGGATGAACATAACCTCTAAATGCAATAAGAGCTGGTGGTAATGTTCCAAGCTTCCATAATGTCAAATTTGACTTCAGATTCTGCAAACCAAAAGGTTGAAAATGTTTACATCAATATCACTGTATATTTTTTCATATTGTCAATCAAAGAGTAATTGTGTACTTACCTCTTTCAACCATGAGTGATACGTTTCTCTAATATTAGTTTTTCTCCATGCACGTAAGTCAAAGATATTCATACCAAAAGCCCAGGCGCATTCTTCTGGATCCAAACTTTTTACTATAAGTGGGTGAGAGAAATTGAAGTAGATTTTGAATCGTTTACCCATTACCCACGAGTCTTCACCTTTGCAGGTTTCAACGGCTCCATTAACTTTCCCACCAAGATCAATATCCCAAAGCGGTGACAAATCACGTTGAATTACAATGTCGGCATCTGAGAAAACCACCTTGTCAAGGTTTGGGAAGAGCTGCGAAAAGTAGAAATAACTAATGTATTAAAATCTAATCTGAAAGAAGATAAGGGATGTAAACTTATAGAACTTAACTATAACATAAAAGGAATTTAAACATTAAATTAAACAGAATAGCAATAAAAAGAAAACAGTTTTCGGGAGATATCTCCTCCATAATGATCTCCCAACAGTTTGCTGATTATATGCCTTGTTGCCATAGACATGGTGAATGGACACACGCGCCTTCTCCAAATAAAAGAGTTCGGTACAGAAATCTTATGTATCCCTCACCAATATCCTATAGTAAGATTCTTGAGTTGAGGTGCCACATTGACACACTCACTACCATTTTTGAGTGTTAACCAACATGAACTATTGATTGAACAAAGTACCAAATCGTAAGTCTGATTTGAGTACAAACAGAGTGAAATATAACTACAATTACAATTGAAAACAGATTAGTTTACTTATATTTTCCTGAATCAATCAATCAAACCATCAAATACAGTCCAAACAGAGAATTAGCATGAACAACTTACTCAATTGTTACAAATCAACAATACTCCGTTCATTAGGTAACATGCATACGCAATTCCAAACCAAAACCCCAAACAACTCGATCAACAGTACGACACAAATCACCATCAACTAACGTGAAGTTATATCGATCACCAGATCAAAAAACTACCATTCGATAAAAGAGATTACATGGAGTTCGTACACTAATCATATATTTTATAAAAGAGAATTATAAAATCAGTTATTCGGGTTTAACATAAATATAGTCATGTTTGGTTCATAGAGAATCGTTGTTAAATATGTTGCTAAAGCGTTCAACTGGGTATGTAGAATATAAGGTTCGTTGTGAAGTTTATGATCAGGGAACTGAGATCATGAAACTGAGAAGATCATGGTTTTTGTATATTAATGACACTCAAGTAATGTAGCATATGATAAGAAGGCAAGTGTAGGGAAAATATCAAAAGAAACAAGTAGTGTGTCATAGTTCTAATATTTGGCAGGAGTAATTACTAAGTTCATAAATACTAAGTGAGATCGTGAAACTGTAATCAAAATAACAGATTCATATGAACCCAATTTCAGGAAACAAACCCATGTTACCTACTAAGGGTAACAACTCAGCTATTAAGCAAATAAGACGGCCACAAAGAAAACGGCACACAGAAGAACAGTTAGAAACAAAGTACCTGTAAGGTCGTTGCTAATGACAATGTTACGAAGTATTCTTCTTCCTGCTTCAAAAACAACGTCGGGTACATAAGGGGGGAAAGCAACATTAGACATTACAAAGAAGACAACCTTTGTTTGATCATGAAACTGGCATCATGAGATTGAAAAGATCATGAAATCTGTATGTTAATCACACTCAAGTAGTAAGACATATGATAATAAAGCAACTGTATTGAGAAGATCAAAAGGAACAAATAATCTATCAGAATTGTAATATTTGACAGGACCTAGTACTAATTTCATAAATACTATCTGAGATCATGAAACTGGAATACAAAGAACAGAGTTGTATCAACCCACATTCAACCAATTTGAACAAACAAAGCCATACTACCTACTAAGGGTACCAGGTCAGCATTACAAAGAACACAACCTTTGATATAATCATGAAACTGAGATCATGAAACTGAAAACATCATATTGATTCAATTATTTGAAGGATTCAACAAAATCTATGCAAGCAGCTTCACAACAGGGGTAATAATGCTATAATCATCAAAATTATGTCTCCCATTTGTGTATTACACAACCAAGGAACATAAAGAATTCAAAGGGAGAACAATTAGGGCAAGAAGTTGTTCGTAAATTACAATATGTAAAAATAGAAAGAGGATTACCGTGAAGTTTGATTTTGTCCTTGAAATTGTTCATGTATATTATGTTATTCGAGGGAGCGTCGCCACCGCCTAAATCTGAACAATCGTACAACAATCATGAAAATAAATTCTTTCAGCAAACAAATCACGATCGATTGTCACTATAATCCAGATCTAATTCACCTAAAACGGTCAACAACTAATGAAATCAAAGAAATCAACCTGAAATCGACAAATACCTCACGACCAAAACAACCACAGACCTTGACAGCGAAGGATATTCACCGATCGTGAACTGAATCAGTGAATTGAATATTGAAACCGCCGGTGGTGTTTATTCTTGCAAGAATTACAATAAGGGATAAGAAGGAGGGGATCTGAAACCGACGGGCGCTTGAATTCGCGCCTTCAAAGAGATGGTACATCTGCTGTGAAGAAGGCAGAAGGAGCATCAAAGAGACCGATCGGTAGCCGGTGAAACGGCAATGGAAAACCGCCGAGCATTTCAATTGAAGCGGAGGGGTGGTGAGCAACGAACGGGCGCGTCTTACATACATGGTGAAATGACAAAAGTGGCCATCCAATATGTTTTATATAGTAATAGAGATATTTTAAGAATAAAATATAAGTTCTTTATGCAATAGTTCTACTTTTCCCCTTATTTAATAAACCTTTTTAATTAATACATTATGTAATACACATTATTAATACATTATTTAATAATATGATATTATTTAATTTGAAAATAACATTTAACTTCATTAATACTATTTAAATAATTAAGTATATAACAGATATTTATAACTAATAGTTATATTTTCTAAGGGTAATTTGGATAGTGCATAACTTTAGTATTTATGACTAAATTTGTTAGTAAAATGACATATTACTTAATATGTCTAAAAATATACTAATAAAAAATACAAATATAATAGTAATGATTATTTTTTTGAAAGGTTAACAACAAGAACAACAATAATATTATGTTAAAATTTAATACTGTGTTTTTGTCATGTTATTGTATTTGTAACAATCTAACGACAACATATCATTAATCATGAGACAATGTTCACATTTGATGATAGTTTTTATTCAGACACTTTTAACGTATTTGTTTTACTTGATATTCGCGACTTATTAAATATCGTATGTTCAATAATAGTATCATGACGATATAATAACGAATCACTAAATCATGGGTAGATACAATCCGAACGCTTATATAATTGAAGTCACTAAAATCATGATAATCTCAAAAACTATCATTATGACATTCACATATACATATAAAATAAACTGTGGCGAAGCACGGGTGTCCACTATACTACTATATAAAGCAAAACTTAATACAAATGTAATACAAGAAAATTAAGACCTAGTACAACTTTTTAAGTATTAGGTACAAGTGTTCAATGCAATCATTCTTATTTTACCCCTTATTAATAAACTTCTTGTAATTAATACATTATTTAATATTGTAAGATTATTAATTTACTATATTAAATGTATAATTTTTAATATTTAAATTAACATATAAATTTATAAGTAAGTATTACCTTATTTAAATACTTAACTAAATACTTTTATAATAATAACAACAACAACAACAACAACAACAACAATAATAATAATAATAATAATAATAATAATAATAATAATAATAATAAAATTTATAAATAAGTATGATTTTATTTGGATACTTAACTATATAATTACTAAATACTTTTATAATAATGATGATAATAATAATCTATATCTATATCATTACAAAACAATTTTTTAAAGAAAGATTATAATTTTGTAATAATTTTAAAATTATAATGGATTGCAACCTTTAATCTTTTATATTAAAAGAAATCTTCCTATTATACTCTTATTCTGCTTCAAAGAAATGTACCACATGATTTTATATTAATATATCTATATTAATATCTAATATCATAACCAATCTTTTCATTGTTATATCAAAAAAATTCAACCTACACTATGTCGAATATGATTTTTTTAAAAGATATTCGTTAAACTTTTATAATGTTCAACACTTATGTTTACTTAAAAGTTGAGTCATTCAATTATTGTTATTAATGCTAATTAGTTTTGTAACAATGTGTTAGCTCTAACATATGATAATTATCATAAGTCGTATAAGATATTTAAATCATAAAACAAAACAATAAATTAAGTAAAATATAACAAGTATAGACTTGTAAATTGTTCACTTCTCCACAATGCGCGTGTTACTCACTAGTTAAAATTATACTCTTAATAAAAAAAGGGATGAAGAGTACTTTGACAAATCTGGACCATCGGTATTCTTGTGTAGGGTGGAACATCGATTTCCATCGCATCTTCTTAGTATATATACTAGCAGGACACCCGCGTGTTGCGGCAACGGCGATGACGGCAATTTACAACCTGACGCTTATTTTTTCTTAGTTCATCGATCCTCTCTTGATATAAGAACTTAAAGCGCATATAACCGGACAAAAAGCAAGCAAAATTCATAACAAATTGGTTTACTACATACATTTAATGTCACTAAACACGATGCATATTGTGATGACAGTTTAATTTATTACATACAATTAATATGTTACAAAAGACAAGGCAATCCAAGACATCAAACATGAACCTAGAGAAGACTTCCTACAATAAATTCTAAAATCTAACTTTTAATAAAGATAAAAAACTGAATTTAACTTCAAAACACAAATAACAAAATAAAGCTTTCTTATAATGTTGATTACCAACCAATTTGATGTTCTCCATGCATATGATCCTCTTTTGGTTGTTGGTCATATAAAATAACTCACTGCCAAGATCACTAAAGGTTAAAACGATATAGTCAACATTCTAGACGCAAGATTCCAATTCTAACAACATAGTCGACATTCTAGGTGGAAGATCCTAATTCTAAAACTATAGGTGAAAATGATGATTATTAATCTAAAATAAAGTGAAGGAGCTATTAGAGTACCTCTGCTTTGTTTTCAGGTTCATCATTTGTATCGGTCGAGTGGACTTCTTCGAAAATCTATTCTTCCAAAGTCATAGTTTTTTGGTGTATGATTTTCTATTCTGGTCACAATAATTCAACATCCAACAACTAAACACACAACTAAGGCAAAAATATAATAAAGGGCGTACCCGGTGCAAGAAGCTCCCGCTTTGCGCAGGGTCCGGGGAGGGGCCGGATCGCGAAGCGATCAGATGTACGCAACCTTTCCTTGCACAATTTTGTGCAAGAGGCTGTTTCCACGGCTAGAATCCATGACCTCAAGGTCACAAAGCAGCAACCTTGCCAGTTGCTCCAAGGTCCGCCCTCTAAAGCAAAAATATAATAAAAAAATGAAAATAATATGTGGATCCCTGGCTCCCTGAATTGTATCATCCCTCTAGCAACCTCCGCTAGTCCAGAAAGTATCTGTGACAACCCGAAAATTTTTCATGATTAATATAATTTTTATGTAAATTTATAGTTTATTTTTATATTTTTATTATTATTTAATGATAATATTAATAATAATAAAAATAATAACAATAATAATAATAATATTATTATTATTAAAAATAATGATAATAATAATAATAATAATAATAATAATAATGATATTATTATTACAAACAATGATAATAATAATATTATAATAATGATATTATTATCAAAAATAATAATAAAAATAATAATGATGTTATTATTAAAAATAATATTGTTAATAATGAAAATAATGATAATAATGAAATATTATTAATAATAATTATTTACAAAATTTATTTAATTGATTAAATTAAGTCCAGGGGGTTATTTGTAAATTTTGAAACTTGTATTCAAAACTTTATAACATAAAATAATAACAATCGAAAGTGCAGGGACCAAATGCGTAAATATCAAAATTTCAACTGCACTCTCTCTCCTCTCTCGCGATTTTCCGGCGCCGGATCCGGCCGTCGCCGGCGGCCCTCCGGCGAGACCAAAGGTCGAGTTTTAGGCCATGATTTCGACCCCACGACACACCGAATCAAACGGGGGACAAAGTGGAACGTTCACGTGAACATAATTTAAAGAAAAGCTACTCGAAATTGCGGTTAATGGTCCACAAAATACTTTCGGCCGATTTCACACCCCCGCTTGTAGCGAAACACGAGGATGCGACGGACGGGATCGTCATAACACTTGGTATAATTACAGAGACATATTACATGCAAAATCCTCGTGTCATGACGTCGCCCGACACAATGGTGACTTGTGTCGTGGTTAGTCAGTTCCACGACTATCATAGTCTTAATAATTCTAAAAATCCATATACACAGTGTTCAGATATAACAGTAAATGATATACAATACAAATGCAGTCTATTGAATCCTGGGGGTCTCTGCTAAGGCATCAGCTCTAGCTATCCTCTTTGTTTATGATTACCTGAAAAGATATGCTCAAAAATGGTCAACATAATTGTTGGTGAGTTCCGCAGGTTTAAATTGAAAACATGTAGTTGATGCTGTATAGAATTTGATATGGAATCATACTGTAAGCAAAAACCACATAACATGTGTTTAGAGACAACCAAACCTAATGACGTTATGCATATAAATTTGTCGGAATATATTCACCCTTGGCCTGATTGCTGGCAGCTGTGTTGGTAACTCACAAGTTAACCAATCGTCGAAGGGTGGGGGTGTCAACCCAGTAGTACTACCAATACCTATCCGTTGGTTCCCAAACCCGGGAATTAATGGTTGTAAGAATCGTAGAATAACACCATGTATGTATTAGAATATGATAATAGTATCACGTCGATTCCAAGTATGAAAATTGTAAATAAGATTGTTCAGCATCGAAAACGGGTAAGCATACTTTTCCCCCAAGTTTGGAAAACATTAAAACAGTTATAAAAGCATAAAAAGGGGCCACGGAAACTCACCTTGGATTGATGTAATTAATCACAAACTTCACAGAATATTGCAATGCACGACCCAAACACGACCAATACCTATGTATTAATTGTAACTAAGTCTTTAATATGTATTCCACACGAATAGATATATTTAGTCGGATTCGGGTTGGTTCGATTTGACGTGCAACACGCACACAAATAGATGTATATATATTACAAGATTAAGTTTGAAATTAACGTTAAATCAAGGATTAGAATTATGGGGTTTTTAATAGGTATTAAGTTTACAAAGTATTTACTTGCATTCGATTCCATTAGGAGGGTTTCATAAGTGTATTTATATATTTTTGGAATTAAATATAAAAATGATGTGGTTTAATTATATAATTTATAATTATCCAAAGATAATTACAAATTAGGATAATCACAATTATAGTATAATAAGGTATTAATATATACCTTTAGTTAAAATATATTTTACAAGAAATAACCCACAATTTATTTGTAAATAATTTGTGAATTTATAAAATATATTTAAAGATAATATAGCGTTTATCTTATAGAAATAATTATTTATAATATTTATAAATATTATTTATAATTTTCATGATTTTCATGATTATTTCATAGTTAAACTTGATTTAGAATTTATTTTATAAAAATAAGTATTTTTAATATTTTTAAATAATATTTTATAAAAATCTATTAAAGTTTTTAAATAAAATAAATTTACAGAAAATTATTTGTAAGATTTAAAATAAGGAAAATTAATAAAATTTATTATTATAATTTTTAGAAATTTTTCCATATTTTTAAAGTATTTATAAAGCTTTTAAAAAAATAAAATAATAAAAGGAGGTTGCCCGGTCGAACCCGGGACCTCACACCCACAAACACACAGCCCCAAACCAGTGAACCAAAGGCCGCAGCCGCGGTAAGAATTGATTTGTAATTGTTTTAACCACAATTTCCCAATTTCCCCAAATTCGTATAAACCCTAGAAACCAAATCGTTCAAATTGATCACCCAAACGTTTATGATAGTGTATGGATTCATGGGGCTTTTGTTCCCCATGATAAATCGAGTATAAAGATGTGTTCAATTACCTGTTTCGTTTCGAATTGATGCTAAGAACATATAAGAACAGGTCGCGGTTATCTTCAAATCGAATGATGATCAAACGATGATGAAAACCAAATTTATTGCACAGGAAGCTTCGAATTAGGCTTATAATCAAAAGCCCTCAATAATTTCAGGTTTTGAAGTTCGAACAGGGGTGTTCGAGTAGCTACAGGTCGCGGCCGAGAGAACTAATCAAATCGATATGTTTATGTGTTTGTAGATGGAATTGAAGGTTGCATTCGATTTATAGGTGGATAAAGTTCGATTTAGTCGATTTAATTTGATTATTATACTGTCTAGTGCTCGGTAGTGGGTGAAAATTCGGTCGAGTGGGTCGAAGTGGGTTAGGTACCCGATCACACTTCCATTGAACCTAATTTTTGTGGGGTTAAGCTCGAATCGTGCGCATGATAGTGTCGGGAGTTTAATTTGGCTTATTACGCGTTAATTTTGCGTGTTGAGGGTCGCCGGATTGTTGCCGGAATTGGTGCCGGCGGTGACCGGGAAAACGGAGGGTGGGGGGCTGGGTTTTCGATAATTACACAAATGGTCCCTGAGGTTTTCAGTTTTTATTATTTCATGTAAAACTTTGTTTTAAAGTTTCAGATTTGGCAACTTAACCCCCTGGACTTCATTATTAATATTAGTATTTATTATTATTATTATTATTATCATTATTTATTATTAACATTATTATTATTATTGTTATTATTATTATTATTATTACTATTATTATTATTATATGATTATTATTATTATTATAATTATTTAACATCAACATATTAAACTTGATTATTTATAAAATTTAACTTTTAACTAATAAAAATAATAATAAAAAAATACGGGATGTTACAGTCTCCCCTGCTTTAGGAAATTTCGTTCCGAAATTTTAATCACGAGGAGACTGAAACGAAAAGATATGGGTACTCGGATTTCACTTGGTCCTCACGTTCCCAGGTGAACTCTGGGCCACGTTTAGATTCCCAACGGACTTTGACAATAGGTATCTGGCTTTATTTCTTTTGTATAGAATCTTTTACAAGATTCTTGACGTAATGTATGCCAATTCGAACTCTTCCAGAGAATCGCGGGATTCTCTTTGAGATTTGGCATATGGAATGCTAGAATACAATGACGAGTTACCATGGTATGTTAGACTTATAATCATAATTTCCAAAACATAATTTCGTGACAAGATGAAGTCTAGAAATCGTTGAAAGACCAGCAATGATAAGAAAAGTTATTCGTTGGACTTTTAAGAATCCCAAACGTCACCATATGAAATGACCTCAACGCATATCTTGTGAATATGTATTTCTCCTTTGACCAACCTTCGGTCTAAGAATAATACGCTATGCGAAGATCTTGAAATGGGTTCACAATGATGGTTAAGAATATTATAAAACAGAAAATGAATCAATCATTTAGAATAACGATTGATGTAACATCATACCACGGTATACGAATATTTGAAACAGATATAGGTTAATTTCTCGACGTTGTGAGATAAGGTGACGAATTGAATTTTTATAATGCACCAATTGTCATCATACAGTTAAGATAAGAGGCACTTATTCTGGCCAAGTTAAAACTAAAAAGTTTCCATGACCGGTAGGAATGAAGAAGATAGGTCACACACAACAGTCATTTCCTTTCCAACCTTCCTATTCTAAGAACAATACTGTATACAATAATCTCAGTCTTCGAGTAGTTCTATACATCTTAACTTACTCATGTCGAGAGTTTTCCTATCTCCACCGACTAACTAATTTCTAAGCAACTGGGGTTCATGACAAATGAAGGAGTGAATTTGAAGGAATCAATGCTATCCTCTACCAGTATCCAACAGATATGTATTGATTGATGGTAAGATATGTGCCTATAGTAACATCTTAGTCTTCTTGTCTATTTCACCACTAGTTTGCTTGCTCTAATCTCCAACTTTGTCCTACTATTCACAGATCTTCCCAATGTCCTACTTAATTCTATTTGATCTAAATGTTACAAGGTATGACATTAGCTTTGTCAACTTATGGATTCTATCAGTATAAAGAGCATGATTCCAGTATTACAATTTTAACTTTTTGCATTTCCCTTGGGTAATAGTACTCACTCGCCAAAGATTTTAAACTTATCTTAAGTCATGACTATTGCAACCTCACTACCTTATACTTGAGTTTAGGCATTCTACCATTTCAGTGCGGTACCCACTAGTGGACAAGCATCATTCTTCAAAGGCCATGTATATTCTAAGCAACCATTCAATTTGTATAATTTCTGAAATGTAAAAGGAGTGACGTCTCACTAGAGATAAGACTAGTGTCACCATGTGATTCCCATATAGACTCTAGGTAGATTAGAACTTATATAAGGGTAAGTGTTATAGATGTTTCATTTCCTATATATTCTGGCGCTCAGAACTTTATCTACAGCACGGTTAGTTAAAGCAGGGTCAAAATAGTTCAACCTAAGTTTCATGTGAAGATTGTCATTAGGTGTCTAACGGTTGAAGATGTTGAAAGATTTCACGAGCGTAGTTTTAAGGAAGGTGGTTATCAATCACAATCGGAGTTGATATTAAAAATATTCCTTAAAGGCTTTGAGGTAATGATTCATGCCTATCTTGATAATAACAAGAAAACAATCTAAGGTTGGCTTTGCCACCAAAATACGGGTTTCAATCCTATTTGGTGAGATCATGTCATTTATGAAATGTAATTTCCAATGAGAATAATTGAAGTCAATCCTCAAGATAAGGAAGTCACCCCAATCCAGAGGATGAAATTTCATAGAACTAACAAATGGGAAACCATTTATCGAAATAGAGAATCATCAAAGTAAGGGAATCTCCCCTGCTTTGATGAAATAGAATCATTTAGGAGATACGAGTGTTCTTAGTCATAGGTTGAATTGCAAACCCTTGCATTTCCCACGGTACAAGCAGTATAAAGTTTGACTTTACGATGAAAGGAAATTAATATCAATTAGGAATTAGGAAAATTTCAAGTTACATCAGTGTAACAAAGGAAAGATCATGTTAACAAGCTTAAGATCAAGGTTTGAGATAGTAGAGTTTGTTAGGATGATGTTCAAATCTTGAATAATTTAAATCAGGAAGACGAAATCAAGGACAAGAATGATTCGACATTATAATGAGATGTGAACATTCGATTCACAATCGAAGGGAATACGTGGACTTCTCAAGATATGAGATCAGCCATAACCTTATTGAAGACATGCGTACCTATAAGTGGTAACAAGGTTATGATTAGTTTATTCGATTATTGAGGTGAGTGACCACCTATAATATAAATATTCAATTAACAAAGTATCCCGAGATGTAGGAATTCCACCTACAGCATTGCATGTTCTGGGTGGTGTGACACAGACTTTGACGAGATTTTGAAAACCACGAATAACGAGTCAAAGCTCATTTTGAAAATTATTTGATTTAGGCGCGTAATGCCTTGACTATGATTTAAGATTTGTGTGTGCTTTGATAGGAATCAAAGTATAAAAGAAAAATCACATATGGTTCTACTTATCAAGTTCCAATAACCCATGCTTCGGTCCATTAAGATCATTATGTAGCCTAGTTTAAGCATATTCTTAGTATACCGGTGATGTTTATATATAGGGTTCCCCCGCAGCGTTCCCACCACATCCACGATATACTTTGAAATATACTTAAACTAGTTACATAACATCTTAATTTTCCTTAGCATCATCCTAAAGAATAACGTAATATAAGTTTAATAAGAGCCACCGCAACTACACTGATGTATAGGCGGTTTTACCAGTTATGAATGGCTACAGTCAAACCTATACATCGGTTACACACGGGAATTGATGACTGTAAAGACAACATTCCCAAAGTGTAAATAGTTTAATGTGACGTAGCAAGATCCACAAAGCGCATACGTATAGTTTATATGACGTAGCAAGATCCACAAAGCGCATACGTATAGTTTATATGACGTAGCAAGATCCACAAAGCGCATACGTATAAGTTTATATGACGTAGCAAGATCCACAAAGCGCATACGTATAGATTACAACCAAACCAATCCTTAGGTCCCATTACTGGAACTAATGGTTGTAATGGATGCTCGGCAAAGAAGAACCACAAAGTAGACCCACAAAGAAGAACCACACCGCCGAAAGCATCCAAGATCAATAGCATTCACAAGTACTTAGCATCAAGTATTAGCACATAATAGAGTATAGCCACCAAGTAACATATAAGATAGCAACATAGCATAGAGTTAAGAGTCATAATAGCATCATGCCTCAGACAATCAGGATCATCACGTAGCCCAGTTTAAACACATTCTTGGTATACTAAGGATGCTTATATATAGGGTTCCCCGCAGCGTTCCCACCACATCCGTGGCATACCTAGAACGATGCCTAAACCAGTTACGTGACATCCATTTATCCTTAGCATAATCTTAAAGAATAACGTTTTGTATGTGTAGAGAGTATCATTACTCCTCTACATTCATGTATTCCACTTTCGTTCTAAGCATTAATCAGTAGTTACTGAAACGCTAAGTGGAGATATTTCTCATAAGGTCAATATTATAATTGGAAATACTATGAAGGCTCTAAGTAGGACAGGACTTGAGTAAGTGTTGATAATGTTTGATTGCCTTCAACAAGGACTTATAATGTTTGATTGCCTTTAACAAGGACTTATAATGTTTGATTGCCTTCAACAAGGACTTATTAGAATTATGACCCTAGCACCCTAGGGTATAGAATAGAAACGTGTGATACTCATGATCGTTACCTCATGGTAAGATTTGCTAGACTTCTTATGCATGGTGAATTGCAATTACGTGTGCACCCGTAATGGTAATTTACCTTGCATGGTCACCCTAGCTCCACTTACCCCAAGTTAACATCATAGTATTATCTAGATTCATCAAGCATAAATAACGTAATGTCCTTATGTCCATGAGCCAGTATTCCAATAATAGCATGTAATAGCAAATAAGCATATAAGCACATTAAGTCTAATGATAACTGCATATCCGTCATACTTTCAGGATTTCAGTCATAACTATGATAGGGTCGGATTCAATATCCGAGATCGACGCTACGCGTGATCACCGAAGTTCCCTAATAATATGATGTTGTGCGCATACAAGCGTAAAGTTCTTAGTATAAAAGTATCCCATGGAGAAAGACTAGAGTAATAATGTCTTCCCCGGGATGTTCAGATAACACGTGTACATGTATAAAATCAAGTATGTAGGAACATACTTGTAGATTATTAGGTATATAGGAATATACCTGTATATTAAGTTCATAGACTTAATATATTTGACCCATTTGCCTTGTAGATTTGTGTATTGACCATAGTTTATCACTCATCCCAGAAATCCCCAGGTAAGCATACCAGGTCTCGTAATGAGATATATGCGATATGCTTGCCTTAGCCCGAGGGCCTTTTGCCAGAAAATCCAGAATACAGGTGTCTATGTGTCACACAAATCATGAAAGACATTTAGGTAAAATCAAATGCACACAATCCCTAGCATGCATTCTATATGAAGGTTCTTAGGTTATAGTCTAGGTCGAATTCTCCACCTAAATCTCTATAACCAAGGCTCTGATACCAATCTGTCACACCCCCGCTTGTAGCGGAAACACGAGGATGCGACGGACGGGATCGTCATAACACTTGGTATAATTACAGAGACATATTACATGCAAAATCCTCGTGTCATGACGTCGCCCGACACAATGGTGACTTGTGTCGTGGTTAGTCAGTTCCACGACTATCATAGTCTTAATAATTCTAAAAATCCATATACACAGTGTTCAGATATAACAGTAAATGATATACAATACAAATGCAGTCTATTGAAATCCTGGGGGTCTCTGCTAAGGCATCAGCTCTAGCTATCCTCTTTGTTTATGATTACCTGAAAAGATATGCTCAAAATGGTCAACATAATTGTTGGTGAGTTCCGCAGGTTTAAATTGAAAACATGTAGTTGATGCTGTATAGAATTTGATATGGAATCATACTGTAAGCAAAACCACATAACATGTGTTTAGGACAACCAAACCTAATGACGTTATGCATATAAATTTGTCGGAATATATTCACCCTTGGCCTGATTGCTGGCAGCTGTGTTGGTAACTCACAAGTTAACCAATCGTCGAAGGGTGGGGGTGTCAACCCAGTAGTACTACCAATACCTATCCGTTGGTTCCCAAACCGGGAATTAATGGTTGTAAGAATCGTAGAATAACACCATGTATGTATTAGAATATGAGAATAGTATCACGTCGATTCCAAGTATGAAAATTGTATGTAAGATTGTTCAGCATCGAAAACGGGTGAGCATACTTTTCCCCAAGTTTGAAAACATTGAAACAATTATAAAAGCATAAAAAGGGGCCACGGAAACTCACCTTGGATTGATGTAATTAATCACAAACTTCACAGAATATTGCAATGCACGACCCAAACACGATCAATACCTATGTATTAATTGTAACTAAGTCTTTAATATGTATTCCACACGAATAGATATATTTAGTCGGATTCGGGTTGGTTCGATTTGACGTGCAACACGCACACAAATAGATGTATATATATTACAAGATTAAGTTTGAAATTAACGTTAAATCAAGGATTAGAATTATGGGGTTTTAATAGGTATTAAGTTTACAAAGTATTTACTTGCATTTCGATTCCATTAGGAGGTTTCATAAGTGTATTTATATATTTTTGGAATTAAATATAAAAATGATGTGGTTTAATTATATAATTTATAATTATCCAAAGATAATTACAAATTAGGATAATCACAATTATAGTATAATAGGTATTAATATATACCTTTAGTTAAAATATATTTTACAAGAAATAACCCACAATTTTATTTGTAAATATTTGTGAATTTATAAAATATATTTAAAGATAATATAGCGTTTATCTTATAGAAATAATTATTTATAATTTATAAATATTATTTATATAATTTTCATGATTTTCATGATTATTTCATAGTTAAACTTGATTTAGAATTTATTTTATAAAAATAAGTATTTTAATATTTTTAAATAATATTTATAAAAATCTATTAAAGTTTTTAAATAAAATAAATTTACAGAAATTATTTTGTAAGATTTAAAATAAGGAAAATTAATAAATTTATTATTATAATTTTTAGAAATTTTTCCATATTTTTAAAGTATTTATAAAGCTTTTAAAAAAAATAAATAATAAAAAGGAGGTTGCCCGGGTCGAACCCGGGACCTCACACACCAAACACACAGCCCAAACCAGTGAACCAAAGGCCGCGCCGCGGTAAGAATTGATTTGTAATTGTTTTAACCACAATTTCCCATTTCCCCAAATTCGTATAAACCCTAGAAACCAAATCGTTCAAATTGATCACCCAAACGTTTATGATAGTGTATGGATTCATGGGGCTTTTGTTCCCCATGATAATCGAGTATAAAGATGTGTTCAATTACCTGTTTCGTTTCGAATTGATGCTAAGAACATATAAGAACAGGTCGCGGTTATCTTCAAACGAACGGATGATCAAACGATGATGAAAACCAAATTGATTGCACAGGAAGCTTCGAATTAGGCTTATAATCAAAAGCCCTCAAATAATTTAGGTTTTGAAGTTCGAACAGGGGTGTTCGAGTAGCTACAGGTCGCGGCGAAGAGAACTAATCAAATCGATTGTTTATGTGTTGTAGATGGAATTGAAGGTTGCATTCGTTTATAGGGGGATTAAAGTTCGATTTAGTCGATTTAATTTGATTATTATACTGTCTAGTGCTCGGTATGTGGGTGAAAATTCGGTCGAGTGGGTCGAAGTGGGGTAGGTACCCGATCACACTTCCATTGAACCTAATTTTTGTGGGGTTAAGCTCGAATCGTGCGCATGATAGTGTCGGGATGTTTAATTTGGCCTATTACGTGTTAATTTTGCGTGTTGAGGGTCGCCGGATTGTTGCGGAATTGGTGCCGGCGGTGACCGGGAAAACGGAGGGTGGGGGGCTGGGTTTTCGATAATTACACAAATGGTCCCTGAGGTTTTCAGTTTTTTTTATTTCATGTAAAAACTTGTTTAAAGTTTCAGATTTGGCAACTTAACCCCCTGGACTCATTATTAATATTATTATTATTATTATTATTATTATCATTATTATTATTATTACATTATTATTATTATTATGTTATTATTATTATTATTATTACTATTATTATTATTATGATTATTATTATTATTATAATTATTTACATCAACATATTAAACTTGATTATTTATAAATTTAACTTTTAACTAATAAAAATAATAATAAAAAAATACGGGATGTTACACGACCCACACCACTGAAAAACACGCATTAAAACATCACAATAATTCAATTAAAGTAATGCAATCGATTGTCTATAAGATTCCTAAACTAATCATGCATTCAAACGCACCTAAAACACTCGAAAATATCAAATTGATCCTCTCTCAACTCGCGACCTGCAACTGATTGAACAACCATATTCGAGTTACAAACCCCTGAATTTCCAGAGGGCTTTGATCATTAGGGTGATTGGAAACTTCCTGTGAAGTTAATTTCATTATCATCAACGTTTGATCATCGTTTGGATTCCACGTTAGCCGCGACTGTTCTTCGTGGTGTTCATCATCAATTCGACTTCTTTCTGGTAAATTAAACACACCTACAAACTCGTTTTTATGCATAGATTAAAAGCCCTATGTTAATTGCATTATCATAACCGATTGGTGGATCAATTTGATACCAATCGAATTGGGTTCATAGATTTGGGAATTGAATTGGGTTGTGTTTATAATTAAGTGGAACCAAGTCTTACTGCGGCTAAGAGCCTTGGTTCACTGGTTGGTACGCGGGTGTGTGGGAAGGAGGTCCCGGGTTCGAACCCGGCACCAACATATATTTTTTTAGAGCCCTTTTTATCACTTTAAAAATACAGAAAAATTATTAAAAATTATAAAAATAATTTTTAAAAGCTTCTGTTATTTTTAACACCATTAAATATTTTTCTGTAAATTATTTAATTAAAACTACTTTAAATAAATTTATAAAATAATATTTAAAAATATTATAAATAACCATTTTATATAAAAATAGACTTTAATTATGATTTAAGTATTAATCCATTAATTGAACACCATATCATTTTTAATTAATGATAAATCATAAAAATTGTAGAAATTCAATTATTTAAAAAAACCCTAATTATTTATGTAAATAATTATTACATGTATTATAAATTATTACAGTATTTAAATTGTTATCCATACAAAAATGGTTTTTTAATATAAATTAAAACAATCAAATTATTAATGAATTATATTTTTAGGGATTTATTTTGATAATATGAATACAAATTAGACTTTATAAATTTAAACATTTATAAAATCTTACAAAAAAAATAAATATAAACTTATATGTTTATATAACGTCTATAATTTAATTAGAATATAATGATATGTCAAAATCATTATTAAACTAATTAAATTTTAATAAATCATTAATTATTAACAAAAATAATTAGATGACTTATGATTATACCAAATCCCAGAAAACCAAACCTAGATCAAATGAACACCAGGTTCAAGATCTACTTATTTAGGTTATGGATTTGTATATATATATATACTTATTGTGAATATTAATTCCTTAACAGGATTTATTAGTTGTCAACACCACACAGGAACTGAGGTGAGTTCATAACTATTCCCCTTTTTAATCATTTAATATTTTGGGGCTGGAATACATGTTGTAATTAAATTTACAAATTATTTTGTGTATTATGTTAATAATAATTTAATCACATTTATGATTACATATGGTTACTATGAAAATCCTTCTCTGTATACTGGACTATAAATAAGCAGGGATCTTTTGGATAGTACATCGGGGAGTGACTTACCCCCAAAAGGTATGGACATGTGATCCATATCAGATGCACAAAGATCTTGATGTCATTCGGGATGACTGTTTCTGTAGTGAGAAGGCAGATGTGCACTTTATATAGTTTGCATTATAGTTCCATTTACAACCCATATGAGGATAAATGTAAAGGAGGATTTGCTCCCTCTGATTTGAAATTATTATGAAAATATAATATACACATAAAAGGATAATAACTAGTGACATGGACAATTCAATGTGAAGGATTTGTTGGCTTGTACTTAGTAGGTATGTGGGATAGCGGGTTCACCTTATTAAAAGGGTTCCGACAGGCTATTCATATACCGGTGAGTAAATTAAACTCACACTTTTTCTATAAATCCTATTGATGATAATTGATGATTTATCACTATGTTTTACTTACCTGTGAACTCACCAACCCTGTGTTGACACTTGATTTACATGTATTCTTAGGTATCTACTAGGAGCTTATGGATATGCACGTAGGATCACATAAGAGCTCAAGATACCTATTGATTATTATCTGAAATATGATTAAGACATGTTGTCATGAAACAATCTATATTTACTTCCGCTACGCATAATATTACTCTGAACATTATTGTAATGATTATCTAAAAACTATCATATAATATTTGCATCTCTGTGTAACTACTGTGTTCGATCCTGTTTGTTCACCCCTCCGTGATAGATTCCAGACCGGAATTTGAGGGTGTGACAGATTGGTATCAGAGCCATTGGTTATACTGAGTAGGAATTGCATCTAGCCTATAGCCACACACAATAGTTGCACAAAGTAAATTGCCTTAGTTAGAGATTGACTAAGATTAAGAAGTTATATGCTTAAACTTAGATAGTTGTTTCCTAAACATGACTTTGACTCTTTGACTCATTCCTACACTTATTCTCAACGACACGTGGGATCTACACTTATCATCGTGCCTAAATCAAATGGTTTTCAAATCTCGTCAAAGTCCGTGTCACATGACCGAGAACATGCAATGCTGGAAGAGTGGGATAACCTGTATCTTAAGGTGTTCTGTCTAGGCAGGTATTCATACAACTTGATTACCTCACCTGGGAACCCTCGAGATGAGTATTCGCTTATAGGTACGCATGTCCTCGTTAAGGTTGTGGTGGACACAAATACTTTGATAAGTCAACGTATTCGCTTTGGTTTGCGAACCGAACGTTTACACTCCTAACCTCTCATTGTTATTCTAAACAATCTCATTAATGATTTTATTATTTTGAAAAGTTTTAGAAACCAATACCCGTTTTCATAAAGGTTTCTTCTTTCCATATTATACAGCATGTCTTCTTGTCAAATCCGTTCACGGTCTCGAACTCTGGCAGTAAGATTTCTGCTATTGTAACACGTGAAGTTACTACAGTCCTATACAATTCCTTAACGCGAATAGGTCAAATTACCTTGATATGTTCCATTTGGTAATCTAAGCTACCTTGTCCTAACCTAAAGCGAGACTTGTTTCCTTAGTACTCGTGCCTTGCCGAATTTAATCGAAAAGCCCAGTTTTTCTTAATTCCCATCTGTCCTACAGTAATTGTCCATACTTTGAATATTTGATATAAAATGCATCTATTGAATATGTCAAAGTGTGAATTCTCATCAAACAATTTCATGATAGATGGACGCACCAGCGGGCAGAGGCAGAGGTAGAGGACGCGCCAGAAGAACTGTCCCAATAGGGATGACTCCTGAAGAAATACAAGCCTTGGTCAATCAAGGTGTTGCTGCAGCCTAGCCACTCAGGCTGCTCAGAATGGTCATCACTATTCGTATAAAAAGTTCCTAGACTGCAAGCCAGATATCTTCACTGGGGCAGAAGGGGCCATTGGGCTCATAAGTGGTTCGAGAAATGTGAATCCATCTTCGCTATATCTGAATGTCCCGATGAGAGTAGGACCAAGTAGCCTCCGGAGCCTTGAGTGGAGCTGCACTCTCTCGTTCTGGAAGACAGGTTTCAAGACTACTCTCTCCCTAGCCAATGCTATGGATTGGGAGGAATTCAAACAGCTGATGATGGAAGAATTCTGCCCAGAGAAGAAGTACAAAGGTTTTGAAACCGAGTGCTGGAACCTAAAATGGTGGGATCTGAAATTGAAAAGTATACCACTGAAAATCATGAGTACGCAACCTTGTGTCCTCATATGATGGAGCCTGCTCACAGAAGAATTGAAGGCTACATCCGTGGACTGTCTCGGTCATTCAATCTATGGTCACTTCCTCCACCCAACTTCAATCCAACAGGCCATTAGGTTAGCTCACAAGCTGACTAATGAAGCTGTGGCTCAGGGGAAGTTACCACCAAGAAAACAAGGGTAAAGGTGCGCTGCTGAAAGCTTGGGGAAGAGAAAGTTTGAAGATGCTAAGACAGTGAGAGTCAAGTACAAGCAAGAAGCAAGATCAGAAAAAGCACCAAGACAATCAGGGCATTCCGTCTAGATGTCAGAGGTGTGGCAAGCGTCATCATGGCAAGTGTACCGCAATCATCTGCTACAAATGCAACAAGAGGGGCACACTGCTCCTGAATGTAGAACCAAGACTCAAGACCAAGGAAAGAAGGATGGTAATCAGCAGAATGGTGGAAAGAAGGAAGTTATTTGTTTCAGATGTGGAGAAAAGGCCATATTGCTAAAGACTGCACTGGGGAAAAGAAAGATACAGCCAAGGGCAGAGCCTTCGTTATTGCAAAGGTGAGGCTCTCAAAGACCCTAACGTTATTATGGGAAAATTTTTGGTGAATATGTTTATGCCATAGTATTATTTGACACGGGAGCTGATAGAAGCTTCGTATCTGATACTTTCTATAAGCACTTGAATGTAAACCCTGTACCCCTAGATGAGCCATATGTTGTAGAAGTAGCAAATGGTAAATCCTTGACCGCATCACAAATCCTGAAAAACTGTACACTAGATTTATCAGGTCATATCCTACCAATAGAACTCATGCCCATTGCTTTGGGAAGCTTCGATGTGGTAATTGGTATGGATTGGCTATCCAAAAACTCTGCAGAAATTATCTGTAAAGACAAATGATTCGTATCCCCCTACCAAATGATGAAGTCCTGTGTGTGGAGGGAGATAAGACTGGTGTCGTGATGGGAGTTATTTCTTACTTGAAGGCTCAAAAGTGTCTTCGAAAAGGACATACTGCTATCCTAGCCTTAGTCACTGACAAGAGAAGAAGGAAAGGAAGATTGAAGATGTATCCGTCGTCAGGGAATTTCCTGAAGTGTTTCCTGATGAACTGCCTGGATTGCCCCCTAAAAGAGAGGTCGAGTTTTCAATCGAGTTAGTACCTGGAGCTACACCTATAGCTCGGGCACCATACCGTCTCACACCTTCTGAATTAAAAGAACTATCTGACCAGCTTAGGGAACTCCTTGATAAAGGATTCATCCGACCTAGCTCGTCACCATGGGGAGCACCAGTGTTATTTGTGAAGAAGAAAGACGGAACCTTCAGAATGTGCATTGACTATCGGGAACTGAACAAAGTGACTATCAAGAACCGTTATCCTTGCCACGTATTGACGACTTATTCGACCAACTGCAAGGTTCGAGCATTTACTCCAAGATAGATCTTAGAAGCGGCTATCATCATCTGAGAGTCAGAGATGAAGATATTATGAAGACGGCTTTCAGAACTCGATACGGTCACTTTGAGTTCACAGTCATGCCATTTGGGCTAACAAATGCACCTGCTGTATTCATGGATCTCATGAATCGTGTATGCAAGCCTTATCTAGACAAGTTTGTCATTGTCTTCATTGATGACATCTTGATCTATTCCAAAATGAGCAGAGCATGAAGAACATCTGAGATTGATCCTTGAACTACTAAAGAGAGAGGAGCTTTATGCTAAGTTCTCGAAATGTGATTTCTGCTTAAAGAAGTTCAATTCCTTGGTCATGTGATTGATGCTAATGGAATTCATGTAGACCCAGCTAAAATTGAATCCATCAAAAGTTGGCCTACACCTTCTAATCCAACGGAAATTAGACAATTTCTGGGACTAGCCGCTATTATAGGAGATTTATCGAGGGATTCTCCAAGATAGCTCAACCATTGACTATGCTTACCCAAAAGGGGTAGCATATCATTGGGGATTCAAGCAAGAGGCTGCTTTCCAAACATTGAAACAGAAGTTATGCAGTGCACCTATATTGTCCCTACCCGACGGTATTGAAGACTTTGTAGTCTATTGTGATGCTTCTGTTCAGGGACTGGGATGTGTTTTGATGCAACGCGACAAAGTCATAGCTTATGCCTCAAGACAGTTAAAGGCTCATGAGAAGAACTATGCAACTCATGACCTAGAACTGGGAGCTGTTGTGTTTGCTCTTAAATTATGGAGACATTACTTGTACGGTACTAAGTGCACTATTTATACTGACCACAAGAGTCTTCAACACCTGTATAATCAAAAGGAGCTGAACATGAGGCAGAGGAGATGGCTTGAACTACTAAACGATTATGATTGTGCCATCAAGTACCATCCTGGTAAAGCAAATTGTGTGCTGATGCTTTGAGTAGGAAAGAACATGTGAAACCTCGTAGAGTGCGAGCCCTACAACTCACCATTCAAAGCAACCTGCCGGCACAAATCTTGAATGCTCAGACTGAAGCCCTGAAAGAAGAGAACATTAAAGATGAAAACCTTCGAGGGCTAGACCAACAGTTTGAAATTCATTTGGATGGGATACGCGTTATAGCAGGAAGGATTTGGGTACCCCTATACGGGAATCTGCGAAGCTTGATCATGGATGAAGCCCACAAGTCTAGATACTCTATCCACCTAGGTGCGGATAAGATGTATTACGACTTGAAGCTTGTTTATTGGTGGCCAAGAATGAAGGCAGATATTGCGACCTATGTCTCAAAGTGCTTGACTTGTTCTAAAGTCAAGGTCGAATACCAAAAGCCTTCAGGAATGTTAACCCAACCAGAAATTCCCGTGTGGAAGTGGGAAATGATAACCATGGATTTCGTCACTGGTTTACCCAAGTCTCAAACGGGCAACGACACCATTTGGGTTATCATTGACCGTCTCACCAAATCCGCTCATTTCATACCCATCCGTGAGAAAGACAAGATGGAGAAACTTGCAAGGGTGTACATCAAAGAAATTGTCTCAAGACACGGAGTGCCAGTGTCTATTATCTCTGATCGTGATGCACGGTTTACATCAATCTTCTGGGGAAAACTTCAGAAAGCTCTAGGCACTCGCCTAGATATGAGCACAGCCTATCACCCTCAAACTAATGGTCAAAGTGAAAGAACCATACAGACTCTTGAGGATATGCTTAGGGCTTGTGTTATTGACTTTGGAAAGAACTGGGAAGGTCATTTACCTTTGGTAGAGTTCTCATATACAATAGCTATCATTCGAGCATCAAGGCGGCACCATTCGAGGCCTTATATGGACGTAAATGTAGATCACTGCTTTGCTGGGCAGAAGTTGGAGATAGTCAACTTACTGGTCCAGAGTTGATCTTTGAAACTCATGAGAAAATTGTCCAAATAAGAGAACACATGGCTGCTGCCAGGGATCGTCAGAAAAGCTATGCTGATAAACGCCGCAAACCACTGGAATTTCAGGAAGGGGATAAAGTTTTGCTAAAGGTATCTCCCTGGAAGGGAGTTATACGCTTTGGGAAACGAGGGAAATTGAACCCTCGCTACGTGGGACCTTTTGAAATTGTCAGAAGGATCGGCCCAGTAGCCTATGAATTAAATCTACCTGCTGAACTTGGTGGTGTGCATAATGTTTTCCAAGTATCCAATCTAAGGAAGTGTTTATCCGATGAATCACTTGTTGTGCCTTTAGAGGAACTGCAAGTAGATGAGAAACCCAGGTTTATTGAGGAACCAGTTGAAATCATGGATAAAGAAGTCAAACAACTTAAGCATAGCAAGATTCCGATTGTCAGAGTTCGGTGGAACTCCCGGCGTGGTCCTGAGTTCACTTGGGAACGAGAGGACGAAATGATGCGCAAGTACCCTAACCTGTCAAAAATGTTGCTAGTACTTCTTAATTTTCGGGACGAAAATTCCTCTAACAGGGGGATGATGTGACAACCCGAAAATTTTTCATGATTTAATATAATTTTTTATGTAAATTTATAGTTTATTTTTATATTTTTATTATTATTTAATGATAATATTAATAATAATAAAAATATAACAATAATAATAATAATATTATTATTATTAAAATAATGATAATAATAATATAATAATAATAATAATGATATTATTATTACAAACAATGATAATAATAATAATTATAATAATGATATTATTATCAAAAATAATAATAAAAATAATAATGATGTTTATTAAAATAATATTGTTAATAATGAAAATAATGATAATAATGAAAATATTATTAATAATAATTATTTACAAAATTTATTTAATTGATTTAAATTAAGTCCAGGGGGTTATTTGTAAATTTTGAAACTTGTATTCAAAACTTTATAACATAAAATAATAACAATCGAAAGTGCAGGGACCAAATGCGTAAATATCAAAATTTCAACTGCACTCTCTCTCCTCTCTCGCGATTTTCCGGCGCCGGATCCGGCCGGTCGCCGGCGGCCCTCCGGCGAGACCAAAGGTCGAGTTTTAGGCCATGATTTCGACCCCACGACACACCGAATCAAACGGGGGACAAAGTGGAACGTTCACGTGAACATAATTTAAAGAAAAGCTACTCGAAATTGCGGTTAATGGTCCACAAAATACTTTCGGCCGACACCACTGAAAACACGCATTAAAACATCACAATAATTCAATTAAAGTAATGCAATCGATTGTCTATAAGATTCCTAAACTAATCATGCATTCAAACGCACCTAAAACACTCGAAAATAATCAATTGATCCTCTCTCACTCGCGGACCTGCAACTGATTGAACAACACCATATTCGAGTTACAAACCCCTGAATTTCCAGAGGGCTTTTGATCATTAGGGTGATTGGAAACTTCCTGTGAAGTTAATTTCATTATCATCAACGTTTGATCATCGTTGGATTCCACGTTAGCCGCGACTGTTCTTCGTGGTGTTTCATCATCAATTCGACTTCTTTCTGGTAAATTAAACACACCTACAAACTCGTTTTTATGCATAGATTAAAAGCCCTATGGTTAATTGCATTATCATAACCGATTGGTGGATCAATTTGATACCAATCGAATTAGGTTCATAGATTTGGGAATTGAATTGGGTTGTGTTTATAATTAAGTGGAACCAAGTCTTACTGCGGCTAAGAGCCTTGGTTCACTGGTTGGTACGCGGGTGTGTGGGAAGAGGTCCCGGGTTCGAACCCGGGCACCAACATATATTTTTTTAGAGCCTTTTTATCACTTTAAAAATACAGAAAAATTATTAAAAATTATAAAAATAATTTTTAAAAGCTTCTGTTATTTTTAACACCATTAAATATTTTTCTGTAAATTATTTAATTAAAACTACTTTAAATAAAATTTATAAAATAATATTTAAAATATTATAAATAACCATTTTTATAAAAATAGACTTTAAATTATGATTTAAAGTATTAATCCATTAATTGAACACCATATCATTTTTAATTAATGAAAATCATAAAATTGTAGAAATTCAATTATTTAAAAAAAACCCTAATTATTTATGTAAATAATTATTACATGTATTATAAATTATTACATGTATTATAAATTGTTATCCATACAAAATGGGCTTTTAAATATAAATTAAAACAATCAAATTATTAATGGATATTATATTATTTAGGGATTTATTTTGATAATATGAATACAAATTAGACTTTATAAATTTAAACATTTATAAAATCTTACAAAAAAAATTAAATATAAACTTATATGTTTATATAACGTCTATAATTAATTAGAATATAATGATATGTCAAAATCATTATTAAACTAATTAAATTTTATATAAATCATTAATTATTAACAAAAATAATTAGATGACTTAATGATTATACCAAATCCCAGAAAACCAAACCCTAGATCAAATGAACACCAGGTTCAAGATCTAACTTATTTAGATTATGGATTTGTATATATATATATACTTATTGTGAATATTAATTCCTTAACAGGAATTTATTAGGTTGTCAACACCACACAGGAACTGAGGTGAGTTCATAACTATTCCCCTTTTTAATCATTTAAATATTTTAGGGCTGGAATACATGTTGTAATTAAATTACAAATTATTTTTGTGTATTATGTTAAATAATAATTTAATCACATTTATGATTACATATGGTTACTATGAAAATCCTTCTCTGTATACTGGACTATAAATAAGCAGGGATCTTTTGGATAGTACTATCGGGGAGTGACTTACCCCCACAAAGGTATGGACATGTGATCCATATCAGATGCACAAAGATCTTGATGTCATTCGGGATGACTGTTTCTGTAGTGAGAAGGCAGATGTGCACTTTATATAGTTTGCATTATAGTTCCATTTACAACCCATATGAGGATAAATGTAAAGGAGGATTTGCTCCCTCTGATTTGAAATTATTATGAAAATATAATATACACATAAAGGATAATAAACTAAGTGACATGGACAAATTCAATGTGAAGGATTTGTTGGGCTTGTACTTAGTAGGTATGTGGATAGCGGGTTCACCTTATTAAAAAGGGTTTCGACAGGCTATTCATATACCGGTGAGTAAATTAAACTCACACTTTTTCTATAAATCCTATTTGATGATAATTGATGATTTATCACTATGTTTTACTTACCTGTGAACTCACCAACCCTGTGTTGACACTTGATTTACATGTATTCTCAGGTATCTACTAGGAGCTTATGGATATGCACGTAGGATCACATAAGAGCTCAAGATACCTATTGATTATTATCTGAAATATGATTAAGACATGTTGTCATGAAACAATCTATATTTACTTCCGCTACGCATAATATTACTCTGAACATTATTGTAATGATTATCTAAAACTATCATATAGATATTTGCATCTCTGTGTAACTACTGTGTTCGATCCTGTTTGTTCACCCCTCCGTGATAGATTCCAGACCCGGAATTTGAGGGTGTGACAGTATCTGTGCCCCCTGAATTGTGATCGATGCTGCTCGTTTAGAGTCCAAATCATCATCAATGTCAGGTAATAAATATAGTAACGAAATAAAGCTCAAAAACCTAACATCAGAGTTTTCAAGCAAAATTCCTAGTTTTCAACACTTATCTAGTGCTATTCCATAACAAATAATTGCAAGATTTAATGACAAGACAATATGTGGATCTGGATATATAGATTGTATTGTAATAACTATTTATATTTGATAGTGAACAATTATTTTGGGAGAACTAGAACAGAAATGTTGACAACAATTTTAGGACAAGTTACTTCATGCATATATAAAACTTGCCAATCAATCAAACACTGATATTTAATCGCTATGACTTCAGCTGACAAAGAGGATGAATAAAAAGTTAATAATGTACATGAGTAAAATATGTAATCATGTGTGCCAATGAAATCCCGTGTACAATGGCAAGCTTTAATATAAAAGAATTAACAAAAGACCGACAATAACAATAATTTATTTGCATTTGAAAAGAATATAAAGACTGCTGATACTTGATAATACTCATTCTCGTATTAATATATAATCAAATGAATCTACTATAGACCAACAATAACAATCTCTATGGTATATAAAGATTTACGACTAACTTTAAATAATGTATTTTGTTATATCACTTGATCTTCTTCTTTGATTCACTAAGCAAATGCATCCATGTAGTAACCCTTTTCACCACATGCTTTGCACTACCAAATTTAGATTTATTATGTTTCAAGAATCAAAGAGGAAAACAAAAAATAAGCATTAAATTGTGAAATAAAGTTATCAAAATTGGTTATGTGTGTACGTATACTTTTTGTTTCCATCCTGAAATCCCATTATTTCTTCTACTACCGATTCATGGCAGCCACTCCCAAACTCCTCCAGTAATGCCCCAATGATAATAACTTTTTAAAATCGATATTTAGATATATAAAAACATACTCTTCTTTATTATGTAACTCCATCACTTGTAATTCATAAGGTTCACTTCCAATAACAATACAATTCCTTGTACTAACTATTCAAACTGGACAATTAAAGATTCACAATACCTTACCGGCACGTTTGTAGCTTTAGACCATTTGACCCGTTTCACTACTTTCGCCTTCATTTTAAGTGTTCCTTGTAGTTTTCAGTTCACCTGTGACAATCCATGAAAACCACCCTTGACCAGGTTGCCATTTAAAAAAAAAATCAGTTCCAAAACTAACTGAAGAACAACAACAACTAACTTATTTGAATTAAAGTTAAACCTTTAAACTTCGCATGATATGAATTTGCATCACAGCTCAGATCTAACAACAACTACTCCCTAATATGAACTAAATAAATTCCTCAGTTAGCTACAAATAATGATCTTAATTTGCCTTTAACAACTATAAATAAACCTGCAAATCTTGCAGCTTAAATAAAAATGTATAAGCCACGAAATTTTCTTTTCTATTTAATCCTTTGACACATTAAATTGAAATAACTTTACCTTAAAATCATATACTTTCGTTGTATCGGATGAAAACCCATGACAAAACAGTACATGACTTAGCAATAGACACTACAAGGAGAAAGGTCTTTAGGGACGACTAAAGTCGCCGCTAAAAACCCCCTTTGTCGCCGTTATTACCTTTAGCGGCGACATGTCGCCGCTAAAGAATCGCCGCTAATAAACGTCGCCGCTAATGATCAAAATTCGCCGCTAATGAGTCGCCGCTAAAACATGTCGCCGCAATACCCCTGTGTCGCCACTATTGAGTCGCCACTAATACCCACAGACATGACGAAAACTAGTCGCCCCTAATGCCCCTATGTCGCCACTAATGCTCCTGCACATCTATTACAGCTTCTTGCTGCATTTTTCGGTTTTCCCATATTTCCAATACAAATTATACATGACAATCTGCATATTCTGCATACATTTACTAACTCTAAACATAAATTACCATACATTAACATAAATCCGGCCGTTACAAAACATAACGTTTTAGAATTCCGTCTAGGTACATCCTAAACCTAAAAACTAAACTAAGTCAACATCCATTCATACATTACAATACAATTCATACATAAACATTCTAAATTAAGTCAACATACATTTATCAATTAAGCTTCATCATTTTCATCATCTTCATCGTCTTCACCGTCCTCATCACTAACTTGCTTATTTTGCCCATAATTTTGAAGCTGATCTCTAAAATATGGGTCTTGAAACAAGGCATCAATTTGTTCCTACAATAAAAGTATATTTAGTCCAAATTATAAACACATTTTGTGATCACAAGTCATGTTTAAACGGGTCAAACTAATAACATTTACCAAACTAATAACATTTTTTGACCTATTTCCCATTTCTCATCCCGTCCATTTTGTGATCACAAGACCACCAATAACATATTGACTCATACCCAACACGTTTATTTGTCTCATTTAACATTCAAATTCCATTTTGTCCATTTTATGATCACTCGTCTAAGCGGATCAAACTAATAACATTTACCAAACTAATAACATATTTTGACCCATTTCCCATTTCCCATCCCGTCCATTTTGTGATCACAAGACCCCCAATAACATATTGACTCATTTCCAACACGTCTATTTTGTCTCATTTACAATTCCAATTCCATTTTGTCCATTTTATGATCACTCGTCTAAACGGGTCAAACTAATAACATTTACCAAACTAATAACATATTTTGACCCATTTCCCATTTCTCATCCCTTCCATTTTGTGATCACAAGACCCCCAATAACATATTGACTCATTCCCAACACGTCTATTTTGTCTCATTTAACATTTCAATTCCATTTTGTCCATTTTATGATCACTCGTCTAAACTGGTCAAACTAATAATATTTACCAAACTAATAACATATATATATATATATATATATATATAATATATATATATATATAATTTAAGGTCATTATAAGTAAATGTTATTGTTACCCGTGTGAATGGACTGTTGGCGGCGGTTGAGACTTATCATGGGTAACCGGGGCTTTTGAAGAAGGTTTGAACCCAATCCCTCGGGTCTATCCGCGCCTAGTACCGGGACGTTTTCAAACGCATTTACTTGATCATCTCCTTGAGTTTGGGCAGCCAACTCATCCTCTAATCGCCGCTGTAGTTTACAAAAGGTGAATTATATATATATATATATATATTATATATATATATATATATATATATATATAATATATATATATATATATATATATATATATAGTAACCAAAAATAAATTTAAATAGCTACTAACATTGTTTCAGTTGCTGCGCTGTCAATCATCCCATCTTTAAGTGTATGAGCATCAATGAACGTCTGTAGGTGACTTTGAGCCTGTTTAACATTAAATGTTATTTTTATTACAACTAGTACGTATAAGAGATATATATATATAATATATAACCAAACGTTACTTTTTTATATGTTGTGCTGCTATACGATGATGTCCCCCCTCGGTTTGGGTATTTTTGAAGTTGACGATTTGCTTGGTTAATGAGTGACTGTTTTTGATGCTTCTTTGACATGAAATGTCTAATGGCACTCTTCCAATTAGCCGGAGTCATCCCTTCAGGAACATTGGCTAGAGCTCTCTCGACATCTCCTCCAAACTCTCTAAACGCCTTTTTGCATCTGCTTTGCGATCTCTGTATCGCTTCATTTATATTGAAAAAATTCCAACTTTAACTTAGATCGATCAACATCCGATCAATCTGCTCCAGATCGAATGATTTCTAAAAAAATAAACAAAAGAAGTTAGTCAGTAAAAAACAAAGATCTCAACATAAGATAAACTTAATAAATCATTTACCGTGAGGTGCTCGTACAATGCATTCTGTTGAGCTTCTGAAACCTATCTCCAACTACCTTTATCAAATGCGATGTTCCACCACATGTATAACCCCACTTCCCGGCTAAACAAATCTTTCTTGTGTCCAATCGGGGTAAAAGTCGCTTGCCTGTCAAATTGCCAAAGTTAAACGCCCTCCTGCTTCCAAGGCCTCGGATTCTAGGCGATAGTTTTTTGCAATCCCACAAGTTTTCCTACGAGGTGGTGCTACAAAATCAGTTAAAAATTATCATTCATAATAAATAATTATCTGTCATAGAATTTATAAATAGTTTATACTAAGACTTACAACCCTCCTCGTAGTGTCCATGCCCAGATCCAAAGCCGTCAGGTGGTGGGGGGTCCTGTCCAGAACCATCTCCTCCATGGCCCATCACATCGGCCATCATGTACAGTATCAAATACGCAAGGGAAATCATACTGAAATGTTATAAGATATGGAAGACAAAAATATAATGAGAATACAGTTTTTCAACCTACTTTAAAATATAAATATAAATACAAATACAATGTGAATACAGTTTTCCAACCTACTTTTAATCAGACCCCTCAGATATCTCTCCCTCAGATACTTCAGTATCACTCTCAAACCCCTCAGTGTAATAATCCGATTCATACTCGGACACTTCATCATGCTCGCCCTTAGACAATTCATCGGTCTCATCATCGGACACTTCAGCGGGATCACCCTGGGAAGCAGAACTGCTTGGCAAGTATTGCCTAAAGTCGATGAACAATCTTATACTAGAGGAAGAGTTGTTGTGGACAACGTCAAGATCTTCGGGTAAGTCATGGTCAACATTTTGAACATTCTTGTCAACTGTTTGTACATTCTCGTTCAACGGTAGATCCCATATTTTTCGATGATTAACTTGCTCGACGACCCATCGGTTGTTATTGTTTTGGTTTCCTCGAGAAGGTTCTTGGATGTAGAACACTTGTTTGGCCTGCGAAGCAAATATGAGTTGATCTTCTTTGTCCCGTTCTTGATCAGTGTTGATACTTGTGATATTATTTTCAAATCTAACACCCCTCCGGGTATCGTACCACTTGCACTGAAATAGGACAGTTGCATAACCATTTGGATAATGCATCTCAATAATCTCTTCTAATTGACCATAATACTTCTCACCATTTTCTCCTTCCACTAACACACCAGAGCTTTGTGTTATACGCCGTGCATCACGTGTCACACCCTCAATTTCCACAACGGGGTTTTACCGTTAGGCGTGTGACATACCAGGATCTCAGACACGATTATATCAAACGACACTATATGAATTTAAAAATAAACATTTGACTTAAATCAGAGTAACATAAATGAAATGAACATCAGTGCGGAAGCGAATAAACGAAATGTAAACCAATACTGAAAGTTAAAAGTGCTAATTCAAAACAAAATGTCCAATGCAAGAAATGAGTATGATGATGCATGTCCTGAGTGCGTTCCTTAATCGTGCATCATGAGCTTAAGCGTTCCTGTTACCTGAGAAAACATGCTAAAATGTGTCAACATAAAGTTGGTGAGTTCACAGGTTTTAGTCAACAATAAATGTGTTTGTAAGCGTTTCCATAGTTTGCGTTTCAATGGTTTAGTATATAGAGCATATCGTTAGGTAGCTAGCCTATGTTCTTGTTACTTAGTGTTTCGAACCGAAGCTGACTGTTTGCGTCCTATATGTGTTTGTTGTATCCCCGTCACGTCTCAACAGACAATGACAAATGTTGGGCCAATCAAGCACCCGTTTGACCACCAATCAAGCTAGCGCGACTAGCCCGGGCGGGGTTTGTCAGACCCAGTAGTACTACTCAGAATTACCTCGATAATCCCATTACTAACGGTTTGATACTGTAAGGACTTTCAAATGTGTCTACACTAATATAACAGGTGATATCAATAATACTGACAAGCATAACAAAAATAGTGTTTGCATATTTTCTCCCCCAAGAAGGAAAGGATATAAAATGGGGCCGTGAAAACTCACCTCGAATGCACACCAATGAATAAATGCTAGCACAAAGAATATGATTCCGATTAACCTGTGTTTCATTCAGTGCATATATAATTAATATTAATTATTAATTATAAATATAATAGTCGTACGGTTTCGCGTTTCACGAATCGGTTCGGTGTCGGTTATCGATGCAGATTAGTAATACTTACGTTCACACGCATAAGCAAACCCTAAGTCATATTCAGTCTATAAAACTTATTTACCACGTGAAAACGTACTATATATATATAATCAAATTTTACTAACCATATATACACATATATATATAAAAACATACACATACAATAATCCAAGACACATACCATGTGCCTAATTCAAGCATATACACAACCTGCCAAACAAAATCTCATTCACATCTCCTTGGACACATATAAGACAAATACATATATTATATACTCACACACATAATGTAAAACATACACACACATGCACCTAATAAATAACAACAAATACATCACATACATACATAATCGCATGCATACATATACACATAATTCATCTCATGCGCCCACAATTTCTCCATTTTGTTAACTAATAACATGCATATATATATTCACTGCCAAACTAACAAACACACAAATATACATAGCCATGCGTATTATATATATTTCTGCACATGCATGCTACCCACTTTTAACCCCAATTCATAATACATATTCAACACCCATACACAACCATATGCAACCTCATGCGCCTAACACCTCCCATAACCCATATTTGAACATGTAAAACGCAGACCACACACCCACACCTACGCATACAAACACACACGGTAAAAATACCTCGTACGCCTACCTTCATCCCCATGCGCCTAACATGCTTTTCACGATCACATCCACAATCCTATGTACATACAACGCAGCGCAGATGACATACGACGCATATACATACATATATTCAATTTATAGCGGCGCATATACATACATGTTTTCAACTTATTGTGCATAAATGGCTATGATACACAGTAACGCAGGTCATGTACGGGCGCCTATACATACATGGAATCAACCTAAAATTTATGTAATGACAATGATAATCAGTTAGTCGTAACCAACACACCCAAGAACCGAGAACCTCGCACATGATGAGCATACCGAACCGAACCGTAGAGAACGAAAACGAAATCAAAAGGGTGTTAGATCTTACCGAAAGTGATGTCGAGGCTGTTTCGGTTGATGCTCTCGGCTGCCAAAACGAAACCGTGAAGCGAACCGTCGGAGTAGGTGTAGCCGCGAACCCGAGCGGTGGAGGGTTGTCGCCGGAGATGGTTTCAGCCGGCTGCAATGGTGGTTTCGGAAGTGGACGACGGCAGGGCTTCAAGGTTGGAATTAGGGTTGTGGGAATGAAGGTGATCTATTGTGAATGAACCGTGAATGAGTTGGTTTATTTTTAAACAATAGTTAGTTTGATAAAGGGCAGTTTTGGTCCCTCCATTTAACGTTAATTGCCTATTATTAGTAAATAATTGTTAGTTAGTTTGAAGTTTAAATAAATATAATGATAACAATTATAATTTCATTTATACAATTTGAATTTAATAATATTAAGTGATGGCTAATGATTTAAATGTTGGAACGACGTTAACCTGAAGAAATACGGGGTGTCACATCATCCCCTTGTTGAAGGAATTTTCGTCCCGAAAATTTAGATACTACGCTCGGTTAAATGCATGAGATTCAATGGGTTCAATCAGACGTGTAAGATTCAGTTAAGGTTGGTGGTTTGTAACGTGTTTGACATGTTTGACAGAGTTGTGACATCATCCCCTTGTTGAAGGGAATTTCGTCTCGAAATTTAAAGAAAAGGTATCTCAAGAATGAATACCTTATGAAGTGGGTGTCTGATCGTTGAACAGTTGTGGGTACTTTTTCTTCATTTGATCCTCGCGTTCCCAGGTAAACTCTGGTCCACGCTTTGAGTTCCATCGAACTTTGACAATAGGGATACGACTGTGTTTGAGTGTTTTGACCTCTCGGTCCATAACTTCCACTGGTTTCTCATGAATCGTAGTTGTTCGTCAACATGTATCTCGTCTAACGGAACGACGAGAGTCTCGTCTGCAAGGTATTTCCTCAGGTTTGAAACATGGAACACATTGTGTACTCCACTGAGTTCTTCGGGTAGGTTCAGCTGATAGGCTACGGGGCCAACCCGTTTGACAATCTCAAACGGTCCCACGTACCTAGGGTTTAGTTTTCCACGTTTCCCGAAACGAATCACGCCCTTCCAAGGTGACACTTTCAACAGTACTTTGTCACCAATATGAAACTCCAGTGGCTTACGGCGCTTGTCGGCGTAACTCTTTTGTCGGTCACGTGCTGCTGCCATTCGGTTACGAATCTGCACGATCTTCTCGGTCGTCTCGTGCACGAGTTCAGGACCGGTAAGTTGGCTTTCTCCAACTTCCGCCCAACAAATAGGTGATCGGCACTTACGCCCATACAGTGCCTCAAATGGAGCAGCTTTGATCGACGTGTGATAGCTATTATTGTATGAAAACTCCACTAACGGTAAGTGAGTTTCCCAACTGCTGCCGAAATCAATCGCGCAGGCGCGCAACATGTCTTCCAAGGTCTGGATCGTACGCTCGCTTTGGCCGTCAGTCTGAGGGTGATATGCCGTACTCATGTCTAGCCGTGTACCCAATGCTCGTTGTAATGATTGCCAGAAATGTGAAGTGAATCGAGCGTCACGATCGGAAATAATAGAAATTGGCACACCGTGCCGAGAAACTATTTCCTAAGGTAAATACGTGTTAGCTTCTCCATTCTGTCAGTCTCCCTAATTGGTAAGAAGTGTGCAGATTTCGTTAAACGATCTACAATCACCCAAATGGTATCGCATCCGCTGGGAGTCCGAGGCAGTTTCGTGATAAAGTCCATAGATATCTGCTCCCACTTCCATACAGGAATTTCTGGTTGTTGAAGTAAACCAGATGGTCGTTGATACTCCACTTTAACCTTAGAACATGTTAAGCATTTGCTTACATAAGTGGCAATGTTAGCTTTCATGTTCGGCCACCAGTATAGGACTTTTAGATCGTGATACATCTTGTCTGAACCCGGATGTATAGAATACCGTGACTTGTGAGCTTCATCCATTACCAGCTCTCGTAGGTCTCCACACAAAGGAACCCATATTCGGTCCATGAAGTAACGAATTCCGTCAGTTTTGGTTTCCAGTTGTTTCTCCATGCCTCGTAGTGATTCAGCTTTCAGGTTCTCATCCTTCAACGCCTCGAGTTGAGCATTACGTATCTGATCGGGTAATCCGGTGTGGATGGTGAGTTGTAAGGCTCGTACTCGCTTCGGCTTTGGTGTCTCCTTTCGACTCAAGGCGTCAGCTACTACATTAGCCTGCCCGGATGATACTTGATTGCACAATCGTAGTCGTTCAACAGCTCGACCCATCGACGTTGTCTCATGTTCAGCTCCTTCTGTTCAAAGATATGCTGGAGACTCTTGTGATCGGTATAAATCGTGCACTTGGTACCGTACAAGTAGTGTCTCCATATCTTGAGTGCAAATACAACGGCTCCTAATTCTAAGTCGTGTGTCGTGTAATTCTTCTCGTGAACCTTTAACTGTCGGGAAGCATATGCGATCACCTTCTCGCGTTGCATTAACACACAACCGAGACCTTGAATAGAAGCATCGCAATACACCACAAAATCTTCGGTCCCTCGGGTAAAGATAATATCGGTGCCGTGCAGAGTTTCTGTTTTAAGAACTGGAATGTTGATTCTTGCTTGTCACCCCAACTGTACGCGGTGCCTTTTTGAGTCAACATTGTAAGCGGTTGGACGATCTTCGAAAACCCTTCGATAAATCGTCGGTAATATCCAGCTAATCCAAGAAATTGTCGTACCTCCGTCGGAGTCTTTGGTGTAGCCCAGTTCTTGATAGCTTCTATCTTTGCCGGATCAACATGTATGCCCTTCTCGTTGACTACATGACCCAAGAATTGGACTTCCCGAATCCAGAAGTCACACTTCGAGAATTTGGCATATAGTTGTTCTTGTTTAAGTAGTTCCAAGATCAGTCGAAGGTGTTCCTCGTGCTCTTCCTTGTTTCTTGAATAAATCAGAATGTCATCGATAAAAACGATAACAAACTTGTCCAAGTAGGGTTTGCACACTCGGTTCATAAGATCCATGAAAACTGCTGGTGCGTTGGTCAAACCGAATGGCATTACCAGAAACTCATAGTGACCGTATCTAGTTCTGAATGCCGTCTTTGATATGTCCTCCTCTCGGACCCTTAGTTGATGATATCCTGATCTCAAATCTATCTTCGAATAGAAGCTTGATCCTTGAAGTTGGTCAAACAGGTCGTCAATGCGAGGTAGAGGGTAACGGTTCTTAACAGTCACTTTGTTCAGCTCACGATAATCGATACACATGCGAAAAGTCCCATCCTTTTTCTTGACAAACAGGACTGGGGCTCCCCACGGTGATGAGCTAGGTCTGATGAATCCTTTATCCAAGAGCTCTTGTAGTTGCGTAGACAGTTCTTGCAGTTCCTTTGGTGCTAGTCGATATGGTGCTCTAGCAATAGGGGCGGCCCCAGGCGTCAAATCAATCTGGAACTCGACTTGACGATGCGGTGGAAGACCAGGTAAGTCTTCAGGGAACACTTCAGGAAAGTCACGGACGATAGGGATATCTTCGATCTTCTTTTCTTCAATGGTCTTCTCAGTGATCATGGCTAGGATAGCGGTATGGCCTTTGCGTAAGCACTTCTGGGCTTTCATATACGTAATGATGCTAGAAACGACACCACTTTTCTCACCCTGAACGGATAAGACTTCACCACTAGGGAGTGGTACACGAATGATCTTCTCGCGACAGAAAATTTCGGCTTGGTTTTTAGATAACCAATCCATGCCAACGACTATGTCAAAACTACCAAGAGTAACAGGCATAAGATCTATCTCAAATTTGTGTCCCGATAGCTCTAATTTACATCCTTAAGAATGTGAGTTGCCTCGATTATTTTACCGTCAGCTAGTTCTACCGTATAACTAGGGTTCATTTCAGTCAAGGCTACATCTAAAAGCTTGATAAACTTAGTAGATATAAAACTTTTATCAGCGCCGGTATCGAATAACACAGAAGCAAAACAATCGTTCAGAGGAAACGTACCGGTAACTACGTTTTGATCGTTCCTCGCCTCGCCAGAACCAATCACGAAAGCTTTACCTTTGGCGCCATTTCCATTGTTGTTTCCATTATTGCCCCTGTTGCCATTCTTCAGTTGTGGACAATCCTTCTGGTAGTGGCCCTCCTTACCACACTCATAACAGCCTCTAGTCATTCCGCCCTGGCGTTGTTGCTGAGTCATCAGTTCACCCCTGCAGTCTTTAGCAGCATGGCCCATCTTTCCACACCTTTGACAACGGAGTCGATCACACTTACCAAGATGGTGAAAGTTGCACTTGTTGCATTTTGGATACTTGCCCACATAGTTACTCGATCCCTGACCATTATTGTTGTTGTTCTGATTATTGTTTGTGAAGCTCCTGGATGAATCAAACTTTCTGGTCTGCTGTTGTTGGTTGCTGTTGGAGTTTGAGGACTTGTTAGTAGTACCATCCCACTTTCGCTTATTATCAGTTGTGCCAGATGCAGCGCCCCGTTTAGGCAAAGTGCCCTGTGCCACTGCCTGGTCAGTGAGTTTGTGAGCTAGTCGAATAGCCTGCTGAATAGTGACAGGATCAGCAGCCATAACACTAGCTTGGATTTGAGGAGCTAAACCATCGATGTACTTCTCAATCCGTTTGTAAGCCGGGGTCACCATCTGAGGACATAGAGCAGCCAACTCGTGTGAACGAGTCGTATATTCCTCAATATCAGAACCAACCATCTTAAGATTCCAAAACTCGGTTTCTAGTTTCTGAACTTCATTTCTGGGGCAGTACTCTTCCTTCATCAGTATCTTGAAATCATCCCAAGGCATACCGTTAGCAGCATCAAGTCCTAAAGTCTGGACCTGTGAGTTCCACCATGTCAAGGCTGGTCCCTCCAGTGTGCCAGAGGCGTACTTGACACGACTTCCAGCAGGACAGTTGCACATGGCGAACACTGACTCGAGCTTCTCCAGCCAGCGAAGTAGTGTGACAGCACCATCAGAACCATTAAAAGAGTGAGGCTTACAGTCCATGAACATCTTGAAGGTACAGATAGTTGGACCTGAATCAAAAGGACATATATAATTGTTTAAGAACCAATATGTGTTATCGTAGGAAAGATTAACGTGTCCGTTGATTCTAGATTACCTCCTTGATTCAGATTTTGGTTGTTCTGGTTCTGATTGCGGGCCTGCTCGTAAGCTGCAAGCGCGTCAGCAACACGCTCATTGATGATTGCATCCAACTCAGCTTGAGTCATGTTGATGTTCCCTCGTCCACTCGGGCGTCCAGGTCTTCTTCCAGACATGATTCTTCAATTCACAATACACAACAGTCACCAATCGAATAATAATTATTGATAAAATAAGTTGTTTCATGCTAGTGGGTATGAAAGATTTGTTTGCATATCGATGGTGAGGTTTTATGAGAACCGGGACCTCAGGTCTCCAAATATAGAAATGAAAATTTGTACTGATTACGACCGTTATCACCCAATAGAGTTACCAGAATTTCCATGCACGACAAATTACAATTACGTGTGCACCCGTGATTCTAATTTGCTTTGCATGGTCACTCATGATTCCTCCCATTCGAGATAACAGACATTGTCAAGTATCAAATGTTATCTGTTCAGACTAGTGAAGATGATAGGGCATGTTGGAAATAGGAACAAGTACGATAGAGTTAGAAAAGTAATGTGTGTTGTTCTCCTTGTTTGTCATCGTTAGGTTTGTCGTGTGTGTTAGAAAAGAGTTTCGTGTTCCAATCATGGAAATGTTTGATTCAATTCGTTGTTGCTTTCACTCCGCGGGTGAAGGATCAAGTGTAAGCGTTGGTTGTGAGCGAGCGGGATTCTCCGCCCCTCTGTCAGTTGGTAATGACACACATGTCATACCCATAGTGTTATGTTTGCTCAGCAGTGTTATGTCAGTACACTAGAAAGTTGTTTGCACAACAGTGGTAACCATGTAAAAGTGTCTGTGCAATACTAGTGTTGTGTCTAAGGCTATAGTCTAGATGCAATGCAATCCTAGTTCTCTATAACCTATGGCTCTGATACCAATCTGTCACACCCTCAATTTCCACAACGTGGTTTTACCGTTAGGCGTGTGACATACCAGGATCTCAGACACGGTTATATCAAACGACACTATATGAATTTAAAAATAAACATTTGACTTAAATCAGAGTAACATAAATGAAATGAACATCAGTGCGGAAGCGAATAAACGAAATGTAAACCAATACTGAAAGTTAAAAGTGCTAATTCAAAACAAAATGTCCAATGCAAGAAAATGAGTATGATGATGCATGTCCTGAGTGCGTTCCTTAATCGTGCATCATGAGCTTAAGCGTTCCTGTTACCTGAGAAAACATGCTAAAATGTGTCAACATAAAGTTGGTGAGTTCACAGGTTTTAGTCAACAATAAATGTGTTTGTAAGCGTTTCCATAGTTTGCGTTTCAATGGTTTAGTATATAGAGCATATCGTTAGGTAGCTAGCCTATGTTCTTGTTACTTAGTGTTTCGAACCGAAGCTGACTGTTTGCGTCCTATATGTGTTTGTTGTATCCCCGTCACGTCTCAACAGACAATGACAAATGTTAGGCCAATCAAGCACCCGTTTGACCTCCAATCAAGCTAGCGCGACTAGCCCGGGCGGGGTTTGTCAGACCCAGTAGTACTACTCAGAATTACCTCGATAATCCCATTACTAACGGTTTGATACTGTAAGGACTTTCAAATGTGTCTACACTAATATAACAGGTGATATCAATAATACTGACAAGCATAACAAAAATAGTGTTTGCATATTTTCTCCCCCAAGAAGGAAAGGATATAAAATGGGGCCGTGAAAACTCACCTCGAATGCACACCAATGAATAAATGCTAGCACAAAGAATATGATTCCGATTAACCTGTGTTTCATTCAGTGCATATATAATTAATATTAATTATTAATTATAAATATAATAGTCGTACGGTTTCGCGTTTCACGAATCGGTTCGGTGTCGGTTATCGATGCAGATTAGTAATACTTACGTTCACACGCATAAGCAACCCTAAGTCATATTCAGTCTATAAAACTTATTTACCACGTGAAAACGGTACTATATATATAATCAAATTTTACTAACCATATATACACATATATATATAAAAACATACACATACAATAATCCAAGACACATACCATGTGCCTAATTCAAGCATATACACAACCTGCCAAACAAATCTCATTCACATCTCCTGGACACATATAAGACAAAATACATATATTATATACTCACACACATAATGTAAAACATACACACACATGCACCTAATAAATAACAACAAATACATCACATACATACATAATCGCATGCATACATATACACATAATTCATCTCATGCGCCCACAATTTCTCCATTTTGTTAACTATAACATGCATATATATATTCACTGCCAAACTAACAAACACACAAATATACATAGCCATGCGTATATATATATATTTCTGCACATGCATGCTACCCCACTTTTAACCCCAATTCATAATACATATTCAACACCCATACACAACCATATGCAACCTCATGCGCCTAACACCTCCCATAACCCATATTTGAACATGTAAAACGCAGACCACACACCCACACCTACGCATACAAACACACACGGTAAAAATACCTCGTACGCCTACCTTCATCCCCATGCGCCTAACATGCTTTTCACGATCACATCCACAATCCTATGTACATACAACGCAGCGCAGATGACATACGACGCATATACATACATATATTCAATTTATAGCGGCGCATATACATACATGTTTTCAACTTATCGTGCATATAATGGCTATGATACACAGTAACGCAGGTCATGTACGGGCGCCTATACATACATGGAATCAACCTAAAATTTATGTAATGACAATGATAATCAGTTAGTCGTAACCAACACACCCAAGAACCGAGAACCTCGCACATGATGAGCATACCGAACCGAACCGTAGAGAACGAAAACGAAATCAAAAGGGTGTTAGATCTTACCGAAAGTGATGTCGAGGCTGTTTCGGTTGATGCTCTCGGCTGCCAAAACGAAACCGTGAAGCGAACCGTCGGAGTAGGTGTAGCCGCGAACCCGAGCGGTGGAGGGTTGTCGCCGGAGATGGTTTCAGCCGGCTGCAATGGTGGTTTCGGAAGTGGACGACGGCAGGGCTTCAAGGTTGGAATTAGGGTTGTGGGAATGAAGGTGATCTATTGTGAATGAACCGTGAATGAGTTGGTTTATTTAAACAATAGTTAGTTTGATAAATGGCAGTTTTGGTCCCTCCATTTAACGTTAATTGCCTATTATTAGTAAATAATTGTTATTAGTTTGAAGTTTAAATAAATATAATGATAACAATTATAATTTCATTTATACAATTTGAATTTAATAATATTAAGTGATGGCTAATGATTTAAATGTTGGAACGACGTTAACCTGAAGAAATACGGGGTGTCACATCACGGTCAAGTACCATAAACCTAACACCGTTGACTATACACGCGGTGTAAGTAAAGACATTTATACTCGCACCTATGGAAATAGAATACAACTCTGAGTGGAATTCTGGAGAATTTTGTTTTTTCATCAAATAGACCTAACATAGTTAAAAATATATAGTTATACACATGTTATATAGATATGTATAACTAACCGATAACTATATATGATACATGTTATATATGTATTACCTTCTCAAGAAACTACATAGAAAATTAGTTTGAACATCATCATGGGGCTTTTCGGATTTGAATTCACTACATTGATAATAAAAATATACAAGTAAGGAAAAGATAAATACTTAACAAATATATTATGGAAAGTTAATGATAGTAACACTTACTTCATGTAGTTTCTAATTTCTTCGATACTATCGAGGACAAACCATTCCAATTTTAATTTTTCGCTTACAGTAAGATGTTTGATCTTCAAGGCACTAGCCGGACGAGAAAGAGACTCAAACACCCACAACTTTTTTTTTCGACAACAACATCCTCGTTTTTTGTCAGGGCGATTGAACTGAGTTTTAACATTTCGAAGGTACCTCGAACAAATGATAGAGCTTCTTCCGCAATATAGCCTTCGGCTATACAACCTTCTGGCTTTGCCTTGTTTCTGACATAATTTTTAAGTTTTTTCATATATCTTTCAAATGGATACATCCATCTCATACACACTGGACCTCCAAGAATCGCTTCATCAGGTAAGTGCAAAACCAAATGAACCATGATGTCAAAAAAAGCAGGAGGATAGATCAACTCTAACTGACATAAGATTGTTAGAATGGCAAGTTTTGCTTTCTTCATATCTTCAACCAATAATGTTCGGGAACCAAGTTGCTTAAAAAACGTACAAAGATCGACTATCGCACACATTTCGCTCAATATGCATCACATCTAAATTGTGCTTTAGCTGCAAAGAAGACCAATACTCAAGTTCAAAAAACATGCTTCGTTTAGACCATTTAACTCAAACTCCTCCGCTTTCTCATAACACCTCCAAAACTAGGATGCTTGCCCGGTAGACGAGGGAGTAAACGATAGAGTTGAGCCTGTATATCAGTATCACTAAATTGTTTAGGAGGTGCTCTTGTATCAGGTTGCCCATTAAATCCCAAATTTGTTCTCCATGGATGGTTAGCATCTAAGAACCGACGATGACCACATATACAACTTATTTGTTACTCGTGTTGAAGGAGTGTCTTCGTTGCAAGTCGGGCATGCTTTGTATCCCTGTCCGCTCCAACCTGATAGACTACTACGGGCTGGAAAGTCGTTTATAGTCCATAACAACACCTCTTTCATTGTAAAGATTGTGTTTGTTGCCGCGTCTTTAGTATGTATGCCTGTATGCCATAATTCGTTAAGCTCATCCACCAACGGTCTAAGGAAAACGTCTATATCCTTCCAGGTGATTTAGGGCCAGGAATCAATAAAGTCAACATGAATGAGGACTCTTTCATGCATAGCCATGGAGGCAAATTGTATGTGGTGAGTACAACCGGCCACGTGCTATGAGCCGAACTCATGTTACCAAATGGATTAAAACCGTCAGCTGCAAGCCCTAGGCGAACATTTCGGGGTTCCTTCGCGAAGTTAGAGTACTTCTTATCAAATTCTTTCCATGAAAATCCGTCAACAGGATGACGCATCGTACCCTCTTCTGATCTTCCAGTACTGTGCCATATCATATCCTTTGCCGTGTGCCTTGAACAATACAAACGTCGTAGCCGGGGGTCAAAGGAAAGTATCATAACACCTTGTGAGCTACTTTCTTACCCTTTGTGTTTGTATCAACCCATCGACTCTCCTTACAAACGGGACAATTCTGTAACAACTTGTGATCGTTCCAGAAGAGAGCACAATCATTTTTGCACACGTGTATCGACTCATACCCTAAACCAATCTTCTTTAGTGTCTTTTTTACAACATAATGCGAAGTGGGAATCTTGTTGCCTTCTGGATGTGAAGATCGCAACAACTTAAGGAGCTCATCAAACGAACTATTAGTCCATTTGTTTTTCACCTTGATATGCATAAGCTTTGCTAAAAAGTCAAGGGAAGAAAAATTAGTACAACCGGGATATAATTCTGACTGAACTTCATGTAACAACTTTTCAAAATCATCACTGACACTTTCACTCTCTGTACAAGGGTTCTCTTTGTTAAGGTTGGTATTCACTTCCATAAGATCTTCAATAACGCCAGCCATATCATTAGTAGACGTAACGTCATCTTGTACTACAACTTGAGAAATTGAGGGTTCATGATGATAAATCCAGTCCGAATAACTACGTTGGAAACCCCACGCGTACAAATGATACTTCACTTTTACCAAAGATAGCATGACCGAATTCCGACATTTAGTACACAGACAAAAAACATAACCTCTATTGTCAACCAGATTCTTGCACATCTCGAGAAAAGAGCTGAGTCCATTATTATACTCCTCTGAGCTTCGGTTTGGATTGTTAAGCCAACTTTTATCGACAACCATGATGCAACTGAAACATAATGTAGAGAATTTACAAGGATGGGCTGCTAAACCCACTTTTGAATATCTTAGAGAATGTGGATTACATGATTGTTTGCCTCAGGTTGAGAAATATGCGCACATTTAGCAATTTAAACACCATAGTAATAATAATATATTGTTGCCTCATATATACTGTTTACTAATCATTTTTGTGACCCTTAAATGGGGTCTAATGAAATCGACAATGATGTCATGATGTTGCATAAAATAAAGTAGGGTTTATTGAACAAAGTTAAATATTTAAAGCTAGATGCCTTACAAAAAAGAAAAAAATCTAAATTTAGAACTTAAAAGTATCAGCAAAAAGAATAGTTTTTCTAAGTTAATAAATGTCATATAAAGATATTGTACCATTTTACTCAAAAGTATATTAGAATCTTTATTGTAAGTTAAGGTATATCACGTTCATCATCATTTTTCACCACCCCAACCTAATAATCGTCATAATATTTGTGTCACCTTACACCACTAGCATTATTTTCACATCATGTTTAGTTTTGTTTCGTGTGTGCATCAACCTAATAAATCAACTAAAAAAAGTAACAAGACAAAAAGTTATTTAGAACAATTTAAAAGAAAATGGATAACAAATAGGTCAAACGGTTTTTAAGTTATCAAAGTGTACTTAAGTGTTCACAACCTCCCAATTACTTTAAGGGAAATGCTAACAACAAACATAATAGTCCTTAGAGCTAGCATGAACACTTAACAACTAACATTTTAAGTTATCTATCTAAAGATATTTGGTTGTCAAACATGTATAGATAAAAAATAAATAGGTCAAACGGTTTTAGAAATAACAACAAACATCTAAAAAACAAACATCTAAAGTGTTCACAACCTCCCAAAGTCCTTAGAACTAACAACAAACATAATAGTCCTTAGAGCTAGCATTAACACTTAACAACCAACGTTTTAAGTTATATATCTAAAGAAAGCCAACGTTCAACAAACCTTGCTGAACATAAATCAAACAACAATAACACAAATCAATAAAACAGAGCAAATCGAACAAACCTTGCTGAAAGCTTCGACGTAACACAGATCTGCACTCGGTTTCTCCGCAACAGCAGCGTAAACCTTCGTAATTTCAACCCTGAACATAAATCAAACAACAAGGACGAGATTCAAACCAAAAACAGTAAAACAAACACGAATGCGAATGCGATAACATACGGTGGTCGGAGTTGGAGAGGGCTTTCAGCGGTAGGCCGGTTGTCGGCGTTGGGGAGCGCGATTCTGGCGAGGTCTGCGGTGGGCCGGTGGTCGCCGGTGGTCAGGGGAGGAGAGAGCAGAAAACGGGAGGGAAAAAGTTATGTTTAGCGCGAGATCGATCTGTTGGAGCAGAATAGCTGATATTTGGGGAAAAGGGCAATAGCGGCGACGGGTTGCCCTAAAGGTGTCGCCGCTAATAGCTGTGTCGCCACTAATACCTATGTCGCCACTAATAATGTCGCCACTAATGACCAGAATTTTGTAGTGAGAAACAACATAATGCTATCATCTATAATTGATTCAAAATCAAGGACAAAATTTGAAGAAATCATGCCAAAAACTACACCTGCTTTTGTTTCAAGACTTGGACAAAACTTGCATCATCTTCAAATCCCATAAATAATTAGAACACAAAAGCATAAAATAAATGTTTTATTTTGTGATTTTAGTAATAATAATATCAAGATTTAAACTCCATCTTTTACAAAACTTACCATGTGCCCTTTTTGTCATCGTGTGAGAGTCGAAGTCCCATGTGACCAGATAGATTGAAGGAGCCATTGCTTCTCCATAATCATTGTGTGAGGAAATCTATCTTGTTCTTGTGGCTCTATTGCATTTCCATGATCTTGCCAGTTGAGTTTCAGATCCATGACCATCTCTATTGGACTTTTCAACAAACACAAAAGTATGATCAGTTACTTTATCACCATAGTTATTAATAAAGGTGTTGATTACAAAAGGGATCTTCCTGCAATTTAGCCCTGATGTTATATATAGTCATGTATAGAGTGCCAACCAAGTTAAGCATTAACGATCTCATGAGCCTCTTGGATCGAATAATAGATTGGTCATCATTAGTCAAGGTTGAGAAATGACATTTTAAAAGCAAAGCTTTCTACTTGAAAATTAACCCCCCTATGAAAATCAAAAAAGTTATAGTCACAGTTACAACCACTAAACTAACAACACAAGACCAAAAGTGAAATGATAGATCAAAAACTTTATCTAGGGCCATTTATATGCATACTTTATTCTTGGATCCACAATAATCACCTTCCCTCTACTCACCTCTAGGTTACGACTTGGTATCAATAATCCAAGTAAGAATTCAGTTCATCACAAAAAACTAAAAAGTAACAATGGACAAGGTGGAAGAGTGATAATTGTTACTTCAAATGATAGTACGTAAAGTTTAGCAAGATTAGGAATCATAACCAAAAAACTAAAGTATATCATCATAGATAGTGTCTCATAGACACCTTCATTCCAACTCGAGAACTTGATGGAACCAAGGACAAAGACTTATAAACCTCACATTGAGTTTGATTACATGAAATCCACACATTAGTCTCATCATATCAGTAGCATTATTGTCAACAACACCAATTTAGCAAAAACAAAAAGCTCACAACAATAACAGATTTTTTATATGGATAAAATTTCCATGTTTATACCTTTATTTGGTCTGGATAAAATTTCTATGTTTATACCTTTATTCGTTTGGCAGGATGTTTTTTATCAAATCTTAAAAGCCACAAGCAAGTTCCCAATGAATTAAGTATAACAGTAACAACAAAACCTCAATCGATCAATTAGTTCTACACCCATACTAATTTCTATGATGATAAACATGTACTAAAAATGCAAATGGATGGTTTCCATGTCCATTTATAGATGAATAACATACCACCAAACATTATCATGAATGGTATCCATGACCAGTTTGAAGATAGATTAAATTAGATCACATCAATAACCATTGATTAAATTGCAGCTAGGGACCTAAATCTATTAACGTAAATTAATGAAAAAACATGATATACACATAAAATGAATACGGTTGCTACCAGTTTAGGATCATTATCAAAAATTTTCAAGGCAAATGCTAAAGAAGTCAAATGACTAAAGTAATTAGATATATAAGATGAAACTGAAAACTAAAATTACTAATTGGGCCTTCTTTGACCTAATTTAATATTCCATAATAAATCAGAATGCATAAACAATATAAAAGAATGTCAAATTTGCTAAAAACACAAAGAAAACTATGAACCGCATGTTATGATATAGTAATAGAAATTTTCTAGGATATCATCTAGTTACATTAAAAACATGATAAATTTCATTAATTTGAAAACTAAAATCGGAATACTCAAAGTTATAGAAAGCTCACCTACTTCCCGTGATTCATGAGAAGAATAGATGACGATACTCAGGACAGAAATCAAAATAGCCTGACACTAAATACAATACACACATATATACACCAGAAATCAACCCACAAGAACTAATTAATGAAATCTAATATCAGTGATTTACCTGACTTAGGTCATGTGGAACGTCAGTCCCTAAACTATACAAATTGAACAACTCGTAACATTTTTCGTATGGAACGTCACACCGTTGGGGAACTTAATAATCCAATGAAGCTTGAATAGCAACTTCCAAGCTGCTTGTCACCATAGGCATATACACATCTAGCAGGCTTATTGTCGATGCCCAAGAGTAGAGCTCTTACATTTGTATATGACCTATTAATGCAAAACGACTTATCACAAGATGTTTGGGTAAGTTTATCAAAACACGATTAAAAAATATGTCTAAACAGGTCAATCAGTGTTTGACATGCAAAAGATGATTAAATTACTGTTTTAAATAGGTTGATAGGTTAGCACAACACGATTATGAGCCATTTATCAAAACGATGTTGGTTTATAGTTTTATTAACAATTAATTGTATCATAATTAAATATGGATTGTAACTTTTGGTAACTTTTATTTATTGTTTTAATTGTTAAATGAAATTTAATATTTCTTAACATACCTATTAGCGAGTCATGTCAATAATCATATTAACGTCATCCGTGTTATCGAATGAAATATTTTTAGTTGTGTCAAAAATTTCCATGGCATATCATCAAGTTATTGAACGAGATACACTTAATGGTGTTAAACATGTCGTGTCAAGTGACTCGTTAAGAGAATGATTTGTTTAGTTAAACATGTCATGTTCGATGGTATTTAACATCTCGTGTCAAACACTTTTCATAAAAGGTACGAACTATTATCAAAGATTCCATACATAGAAACAGTAAGGACTGTAACTTGCATCACTATTTATATATAAATAGTTTATTCAATTCCATAAAAGATAATCTAGTAATGTTATCACTTAATAAGAGAATCGACAGTTTTGTGTTTAGTTGTTATCTTGTTTCATGATAACAAGGCAATGCGAGAATTGTCTTATTCAACATCTAGAGTTGAATCAGAAATCCGTATTTCATGAATTTGAATCCATTCAATAAAATTACTAAGATTTCTATGTGAGCATCCGCCCTCTCCGACACTACTTGTAACCTTTTCTTTAATATCCAACGCCTTTGCTTTCAATGTTTTGTCATCGAACAACTGCTCCACCCTACTTTTATTTCTTCGCGAGTAATGATACCTGCTTCATCTTTTTCTAACCGTATACCAGTCTTCCAGATGTCACATACGTATGTCTCGTTATGAAATTGATCAGCAAAGTACGGCCAACACAGAAAAAGGAGTCCGTTTGTGACACCTTCTAAAGTAGAGTTCCAACCACAATGACTCATGAAACATGCTACCGAAGGGTGAGCTAGCACTTTCTGTTGTGGTGCCCAACTCACGATCCTTCCATGAGAACCTACTCTTTTCATATATCCATCCGGGTAATGGTTGTGGTCTCCTTGGTCATTCCCGGTTGCACCACCCACAAGAATGGTTTGTTGCTAAGCTCAAGCCCAAGAGCCAATTCTTCAAACTGAGTTTGGTTGAAAATAGTAAAGCTACCAAATGCAATATAAATGACTGAACATGGTTGTTGTTGATCTAGCCATGTTAAGCAGGTTGGGTCCTCTTGCCAGAAGTGACCCGTCTGGTTAGCAAGTCGATTGGTTGCGAGCAAAGGGCCTATTGGCAACAACTGCGGGTAGAGGCTAAATGCTCCAGCCTCGAGCTCTGTAGTTGAGTTGCATATAAACCATTTTGTCATTCTAGAAGCCTCTTCCGCTTCTTTTGAAAGTTGGAATCCAGCTTCTATAGTAGCGACGTCCTCAAAGCACGCCCATCCAAGGTTCTCGATTTTATAGGCGGCATGGTTTCTGACAGCTGAATCGTGCGACCTTTAAAAGGTACGCCTACATTAAAACAGTAAATTTATCAAAATAACATCTCAAAGTATTATTTGATGAAATATATTGTAGATGACAACGTACACACGTTGGGTGGTTCATTCTAAACATGGATTAGAACAGATTGAATCATTTACAATTATTGAGAGGTGACTTGTGTATAATTACTATGTACGCCACCAGTTATCACAATGTTGTATAAACTTATAAACATAATTATCTTAGTGGCTGGGGTTGACAGCCCAGTGACATTGACAAAACCTCTTGAAACACAAAACACCTTTTAAAAAGATTATTTAAAACAATTGTTACCACGCCATACAATTTACGTCAAAACTGTCAATATATATAATCATATATACATGTCTCACCTTTCTCATTTATAATCCCATCGTCAATCAGCTTCCGAAAGGACAACATCGAGGCCAATGTAGCAACTGACGCAGGCCAAAACGCCGCTCTTCGAATTCCCATCTTCTTCGCGACTCGTATGGCCCAACCCATGCAACCATCAGCAACAACACACGTAACTTTACCACTGTCTTCTTTGTTAATTGTCTCTATAAGTTCTTCAAGCTTGCGAGGCATGGTGTGTAATATCGACAAGGTCAACTTACAAAGGTCACTCCTATCGTCCCATGGTTCTAACCCATCAGGATCGAGACCATTTGCATCATATCCCCCAAACCATCTTTGTCTAAACAATTGCTCGTCACGAGCTTGTGATTGACCTCTGTGTTAATAAAGATAACTCTGACTCCTTGCGCGACTAATCGTCGCGCAAGCTCCATTGTAGGCATTACATGGCCTTGTGCGGGATAAGGTATCACTAGAACATGAGGCTTAGCCATGATTTTTCTTTGGGAGTTTTAGATAACTTTTACATACAGATTTTGTTGGAGTGATAATGTGATGATCTTGGAGTGATATATTTATGGTGGTTGACACTTCAAGTGTCTTTATGACTGATGCAGTTAAGGTCATGTGCCTCAAGAAAGTAGCATTAATAATTGTTCAATTTAACTTGTACTACTAGCGACCGACCTGCAGGCTTGACAGTATGTCGTTGGGTACCAAACAAATGCCTTAAAGATAGTGTTTGTACCTATGCACTTTTAGAAAATTGGAAATTAGTGACGACAAAATTAGTCGCAAAGTAAGCATTAGTGACTTATCGCAAATTAAAGTTAGAGACCGAAAACAAATTGTGTCGTTAAACAATCGTTAGTTTAGCCACCGTTCCATTTGAAAGTTACAAAAACTAAGATGCATGCACATTCATACAAAATAGGTAGTTGCTAAAACATGTGTAAAATATAACAAAATAATCAGTAATTGATTGCTGGTTGCTGAAACGGTTGCAGAGTAAAAAAGACGAGTTGTCGCGAAATTGAACACAAAGTATAAAATTAGTTAAGATGAATAAAAAGTATACGGTTGTTAGAACTGTCAAAAATAAACAACAAAAAATATGGTCATCCAATTAGTAGGTTTTTTTTTGAAAAATAGTAATTAAAAACAAGTGGTCGTTAATATGCTTGCCTAAATAAAATAAAATAAAAACTATTAAAAGTACGATAGCAAAATTAAAAGGTGTAAAAAATTAAAAACATAATTAAACTAAAGGTCCAACAATATACTATTAGAAAAGCTATATATTTCAGAGAGAGTGTGCTTGTGTTTTTTTTCATTCATGGTAAGACATAACTAAATGATGGTTAGTTTTAATTAATTGATAATTATAATATATATTAAAAACATATGTCGATGGCTATAAATGTCCATTTCTTTTAGATTTTGTTCTTGGATATATAAATGAGTGGGAGATGAGTACATAATAGCAAGGCTTGGTTCCATGGTTTGAGCTCCCTAAAATGAAGCAAATGACCCATGTACTAACCTAGATTCAGTCGGTTTTATATGAATTTTTTTCTCTTTATTATTTTATTTAATTACAAGTTTAAATTAGTTGAACTCTGACATGGATCTTTCTATTGGATTTAACTTATATCTTGGATATCTAAGTTTCCTACTTTCATGCATACGTAATGCATGGGATTATCTATTCCTTTTTTATTGCTTTTGTTAGTTACGTATTTCTCTTTAAAAGGATTGTTTTGGCACCATTGTTTAATTATCAAAAATAAAAGGAAGTTTATTCGATTCTCTCTGTACCGATTTCTTCATGGTATCAGAGCAGTTCGATCAAAATTAAGATCCTCAAGAACACCGGTCATATGACGGGCAACAAGAACGACGCCGGGAACTCTGGCAGCGGGTCGATCGATCCAGCCTCACCTTTCTATCTACACCCGTCTGGCTACCCCAAACAACTTCAGGTCAACGAGGTCTTGACAGACAACAATTTTAAGGACTGGATCCAGGAGATGACGAATTTTTTGTTCGCAAAAAACAAAATCGGATTCGTTGACGGAACCATCATGAAACCTGAGAAGACTGACGAAAAGTACATGCCATGGATGCGGTGTGACGCCATGATCAAAGGCTGGCTCACCACAGCCATGGAGAAAGACATTCGTAGAAGCGTGAAATACGCAAACACGGCCAAAGAAACATGGGACGATCAAGCGTTTCGGGAAGGAGAGTGCTCCGAGAACATACGAATTAAAACAGGCCATCACCATGACTCGCCAAAACTGGTCTTCTGTTTCAGCTTATTACACTCGCCTGCGTAGGTTATGGGACGAGATCGACTCCGCTCTCCCAGATCCGCGATGTGAGTGTAATGGGTGCAAATGCAACATTGGCAAGAAGCTCGTCAAGTTGAAAGACAAGGCGAGGCTTTACAAGTTCCTTATGGGACTCGACCCGGTTTTTCGGTAATATGAACCCAGATCCTAACAATGAAGCCTACGCCTTCAATGGGTGCTGCTTATCACCTAGTCGCTGAAGACGAGCAACAACGTAACATCACTGATGAAAACAGAACATCTTCGACTACGAAAGTCGCCGCTTTTCAAACAACTACACCGGCGCAATCACAACGCAAGGTCACCGCTTTACGGACCGAAAAGGGGGCAGGGGGAGAAAAGGGCAGTCATGCTCCTTCTGTGGTAAAGATGGTCATGTGGCGGATGGCTGCTTCAAGAAAATCAGGTACCCAGATTGGTGGCCGAGTACGAAAGGAAAGAAAGACGGTTCTAAACCGAGAGCAGCAATGGTAGAAGGCAATGATATGATTACCGGGCTAACTAAAGAGCAATGCGAGATGGTGGTGAAACTTTTCGGTAAGAGGAATGATCAAAGGAAAGACACCAAAGCACCAATCGCAAACATGGCAGGTATGTTTAACGAAGATGGCAAATGGGTCATGGACACGGGTGCTACCGAATACATGACCCACGTCAAAAGGGTATTTGAAAATTTATCCTAAAATAACCGTGAGTGCCCCGTCACCATACCCAATGGTGACCGTGTGCCCGTCGAGGGAAAAGATGATGTTCTTTTTAAGGGAGGTGTGAGAATCAAGGAAGTTTTGTTCATTCTAAACTTTAAATGTAATATTCTTTCAATGAGTCGAATAACTAAGGATTTAAATTGTGTTGTCACTTTTTTCCCGGATTTTTTCGTGATATAGGGTTTGATGTCACACCCTCAAATTCCGGGTCTGGAATCTATCACGGAGGGGTGAGCAAACAGGATCGAACACAGTAGTTACACATGAGATGCAGTTATCTATATGATAAATTTTAGATAATCAATCCACTATTCAGAGCATTAGATATTATACGCAGCGGAAATAAATATATAGATCGTTTCTTAACAATACGTCTAATCATATCTCAGATAATAAAATATGTATCTTGAGCCCTTATATGATCCTACGTGCATGTCCATAAGCTCCTAGTAGATACCTGAGAACACATGTAATCAAGTGTCAACACAGGGTTGGTGAGTTCATAGGTGTGTAAACATATTTGATAAATCATCAATTATCATTCAAAGAAGGGTTTATTGTAAAAGTGTGAGTTTAAATTACTCATCGGTATATGAATAGCCTGTCGGAACCCTTTTTATTAAGGTGAACCCGCTATCCACATACCCACTATGTACAAGCCCAACAAATCCTTCACATAGGATTTGCCCATGTATCATAGTTTATTATTTCTATGTACAAGCCCAACAAATCCTTCACCTAGGATTTGCCCATGTAACATAGTTTAATATCTTTTTCATGTGTATATTATGTTATTTATAATAATTCAAATCAGAGGGCACGAATCTCTCTTTACATTTATCCTCATATGGGTTGTAAGTGGAACTATAATGGCAAACTTATATAGCGCACAATCTACCTTCTCACACCAGAACAGTCATCCCGAATGACAGCGAGATCTTTGTGCATCTGATAAGGACCACATGTCCAAACCTTTGTGGGGTCAGTCACTCCCCGATAGTACTATCCAAAAGATCCCTGCCTTGTTAATAGTCCAGTTTACAGAGAAGGATTTTTATAGTAACCATATGTAATCATAAATGTGATTCAATTATTATTTAAACATAATACACAAAAATAATTTGTAATTTTAATTACAACATGTATTCTTCCCCAAAATATTTAAATAATTTAAAAGGGGGAACAGTTAAGTATGAACTCACCTCAGTCCTTGTGTGGTGTTGACAAGCTAGTAAATTGTCCTAGGAATTATAATTCATATAAGCAAACAAATACAACCATAACCTAAATAAGTTAGATCTTGAACCTGGCGTTCAATTGATCTAAGGTTTGGTTTCGGGGATTAGTTATAAACGTATAATTAAATCATTTTGTTAATTCTTTAGTAATTAAAGATTTATATTTCATAAACTTTGATTAGTTTAATAATAATTTTAACATATCATTATATTCTAAATAAATTGTAAACATTATTTAACTTTGTAAGTTTATATTTAATTTTATAAGATTTTATAAATATTTAAATTTATAAAATCTAATTTGTATTTATCTGATCAAGATAATTCATATAATTATAACGTCCATTAATAAGTTGATGATTTAAATTATTATTAAAAATCCATTTTTATAAAGATAACAATTTATAACATATGTAATAATTATTTAAATAAGTAAATAAATAAGGTTTTTAAAGAAATAATTTTCGAGAAAATAATTATATAACTTCTAAAATAAACAAAGTTTATAAAAATTATTTTTATAATTTTAATAATTTTCTGTATTTTTAAAATGTGAAAATGGGCTTTAAAAAATATATGTTGGGGGCCGGGTTCGAACCCGCAACCACACACACACACTCCCACACCGAAATCAGTGAACCAAAGGCATCCAGCCGCACTAGTTCTCGGTTTCCTTTTCTTTAAACACAACCCAAAGCCTTACCCCAATCCACCAAGAACCCTAATTCTGTTTCGATCAAATTGAAACCCAATTCGATGTTATAATCGATTGAAACGATAGGGCTTTTATTCACTATAAGAAATCGAGTATGTGGGTATGTTCATTTACCTGTTTCGAGTTCGATTTGATGAAGAACAGTGAGTTGCACGTCGCGGCCGAGAGAGGTAATCAATTCGATATATTGTGTGTTTTTAGATCAAACTGATCTCAAAGGAAGTTTTTAAATATTCAGAAGGTGGTTAGTGCGCAATCAATTTCGATTATTATTATTGTTCAGTGCGCGTTCGTAGTGGGTGTCGGCCGAAGTTTCGGTCGTAGTGGAAATCGCATTAAACCGACACCAATATTCAAATTTCAAGGACCCACGAGTTCGAATCATGCACGAAATGTTATCGGGACGGTTGAATCGAGTCAAAACCGTGTTAATTTGGCGTTTAGGGGGTCGTCGGAGCAGCCGGAATAGTCACCGGAAAATGGATCTGGAAAACGGGCGGCGGGTTGGGATTTTTAAGAAATTTTACAGAAACAGTCCCTCAACTTCCAAGTCTTATTATTTCATGTATAAAGTTTTAAATTAAGTTTCAAAATTAACATTCTTCACCCAAACTTTTAAGATTTAGTTTTTAAATAATAATCTCATTATTATTATTATATTATTATTATTATTATTATTATTATTATTATTATTATTATTATTATTATTATTATTATTGTTATTATTATTATTACTAATGTTATTTTCAATAACAATAGTGATAATAATATCATTATTATTATATATCAAATATATATATATATATACATATATACACACATATATATACATTTTAATTTTTTTTTGGGTTGTCACATCATCCCCCTTTAGAGGAATTTTCGTCCCGAAAAATTAAGATGCTCTGGCAACATCCTTGAACAGGTTAGTTTGTTGGACCAAAAGAACCAATGAGCAAGATCAGGAAAACCTCTAAGTCCCACATGACATCACAACAACTGCTGAAGACCCTCATCAGCTGTTCTGACAAAGTCTGAAGAATCAACAGCTGAAGTTCAAAGAACTGAAGTACAACAGCTGAAGATCCCAAAGTACTGAAGATAAGTACTGAAGTCTAAAGTACTGATAAACACAAAGTACTGAAGACTTCAAGTACTGAAGACAAGTGCTGAAGATCAAAAGTTTAAGAACTGAAGAACTGATGAACAACTTCTGATGCACAAAGTCTGAAGACAACGACTGAAGACAACAGCTGATGACAACTACTGAAGTCATCAGCTGATGAAACATCTGAAGACCAAAGTCTGAAGACCAAGTGCTGAAGTTTCAGAGTTTGTCACAACAGCTGAAGAAGTCTTCTTCAGTTGTTGTGATGGTTTATTTTCCTTTCAGTAGTTTTATGTTTTTCATTTCAGTAGTTTGTACAACAGCTGAAGAGTTTGTTCTTCAGCTGTTATAGTTCAGTAGTTGTAAACGACTGAAGAGTTTGTTCTTCAGTCGTTGTAGCTTTTCAGTAGTTTCCTTTTCAGTACTTGTAACAGGTAGAACACTTAGGAAATTTTGTAAGAAGATGTCAGCTGTTGTGACATCTTCAGTAGTTGTGTTCTATCAGTAGTTAGTTAAATAATTGTTTAATGTTAGTGGAATTGACAACAGTATGGGTCATTTGCCTATAAAAGGGCAGTGACCTGAATGTATTCCACGCCGAAACATATGAAATAAACGAATATTATTCCTTCAAGGCAGAATTATTCTCTCTACATCTACTTTTGGTTTGCATGCAATATTCTTTATGTTCTTGCTTTAATTGCTAATATTCATGCTAAATCCGCTGCGAATATAATCTAATTGATCAAACTAGAGGCTGAGATCCTAACAAATGGTATCAGAGCTGGTTAATCATGATCGATTTCACTATTGATCATTTGAAACTGCTCCTTTGATATCTAAGTTTGATCGAATTAGCAATTTGCAAGAATTAGCTGTAGAGAGAGAGATTCTGCTGTTTCTGGCCAAAAACTTGAGGTTCTCTTGGTGGTTTTGAGCTACACTTGTTTTGTTTAAACTTGAGTTTGACTAATAACTGAGATGACTACACCAACAAACGATCCTCACAATACTGGTTCCTCAACCAAGCCACCGATGCTTGTGAGGAATGAGTACAACATATGGCAAAGACGTATGCTTCACCACTTGTCTGTCAACAGTGCTGGTTGTTGGAAGTCAGTGGTGCATGGACCATACAAGCCTATGGTGAGCGTCCTGAATCTAATGAACAGGTTCCAAAGAAACCTGAACAATATTCGGACGAAGATCTAAAGTTGTTCGAGATTGATGCTAGAGCCCATGGAATTTTAGCCATGGCTATTCCAAATGAGATTTACTCAGGGCTCTTGCATCATGAAACTGCTCATGACCTATGGGTTGCTCTAAAGGAACAATTTGGAGGAACTGATTCGGTCTTAGCAAACAATAGGGAAATCCTCGCCCAACAATATAGACATTCTCATATAGAAAGGGTGAGACTCTGACCCAGCAGTTTGAGCGGTTCTCTTGTTTGATTTCTGAGCTGAAGATGGTCAAACAAGAGTACTCCAACAGCCAGATGAATAACAGGTTCCTCAGATCACTGCCTGAGAGATGGGACACTTATACCATTGTCCTACGCTCCAGTGCAAATCTGGAAACTCTATCTCTCACCCAACTTCATGGGAAACTGCTCACTTTTGAGAGAGAGATAGAGCAAAAGAGGAAGTTGTCCACTTCTGGCAAGCTCGCTGATGACTTTGTTCAAGGCAATGCTGCCTTGATAAGTCAGGAGCCAGAATATGCTTCATCAGAAAGTTCTTATGATGAGCATATTGATTTCTCTACCAACTCAGAACAAGCTTTTGTTGGTGTAGGTAGTACTTCAGGAGGCTGCAGTGATAACTGTTGCTTTTTGATGGATGATTTGAAGGGCATTCCAGATGATGATCTGGAAGAGATGGATATTCTGAGCCAAATGGCAATGATCAATATCAGATCTCAAAAGTTCTACAAAAGAACTGGTAGGAAATTCCCTGGTCTCTCTGGCAAAACCAAAGTTGGTTTTGACAAGAGCAAGTTGAGGTGTCACAAGTGCCAAAGGCTCGGACACTTTGCAAGAGAGTGCAGATCATCTGGATCTAACTCCTCTGCACCCTTTGTGACTTTTCCAAGCAATAGCTCACAGCACAGAGGGCAACCTTCCTCCAGTTCTGGTCATCCATCACAAGCACAGGCATCACCTGCTTATTTTGTGCCTCAGGGGTATATGCCATACTCTTACCCCTGCTACTATGTGCCTCAGTCCAGTCAAACTCAAGCACCTTCGGCTCAACCACCACAGGCTCTTCCTGAGCCTCAATCTTCCCATCTCATCATCAAACACAACCTCAACAACACAGCTTCTTCACCCAGGAGTTGTTGACTGGAGTAGTCTACCAGATGATCTATCTGGACAGGAACAACTACTCCAAGGTGCTGGTCAACATGGTGGTGATAGTCCTTTTGGAAATCTTGCTCTGATGGCCCTTGAGTCTGCTGAGGGGTCATCATCTAATGCCTCATCACAGGTATCATCTGAGGCCAAAGCCAAGCTTTGTTCTGAATCATGCATAGCAGCATTTGCTTCTATTAGAGAAGCAAATGTAGCTTTAATAGATAAAAATCTTGAGCTAGAGCACACTATTTCCAAAAGAAAAGCTGATTTTGAGGTTGTACTAAAAGAGAAAAATGATGAGATTTACAAGCTTAAATGCCAAATCAAAGATGGTAAAGCTAGGGAAGATGTACTTCTAGAGAAGTACAGAGACCTCAAGGAAACTCTTGCAAACACCCAAGTAGAGTGTGATCGATGGGTGCAATCATGCAAGGGTTTTGAAATGCTTCTTAAGAAGCAATCAGCTTCCAATGTGAAGTTTGGGATTGGTTATAATCACACTGCTCCTCCTACAGATTTCACTTTAAGAGCAGAAGTTGAATCTGATAGAGAGAGCAATAACCAATCCTTCTCATCATGTGACCTACTATCTTCTGATTCAGCATCATCAGAGATAGAAGTCAGCAACCAATCAGCAGATGCTACAAGAGCTGATGGTTCAAATGCTGACTGTCACATGATCAAAAAGTTGATCAACTCAGGTGTTGTCTCTAGAAGTACTGAAAGTACTAGAGAGCAAGTGATAACACTTGAAGTTCAAACCTCAACTACTGCCAGCACTGAAGAGAAGAAAACTGACAGTAGAAAAGGTTTGAAGACAACTAAAGAAGAGGTCAGGAAAGCAGGTACTAAAGGGAAGAAAACTGCTAGTACTGATAACAAACAGCTGAAGAACAAGTCTTCAGCAGTTTCATCTTCTTTGGTTGATGATCAACACAAGATGAAGAAGATGCCATGTGAGATATGTGGCTTGTTCAATCATCTTACTGATGATTGCTGGTACAAAAGGGGTTCCAAACTCAAACAACAGGAGGAAATTAAAGAGCAAATAAGAAAATGAAAAATGAGTTTGAAACCAAGTTTGTAATAGCAACATCAAAGCCTGAAATCCCTAAGCCCAAAGCTAAATCTAAAAAGAAAGTAGGGAATACTCAGGCAACAGCTGAGGTTGCTCAGAAAAGGATGGTACAACATAGGAATCCATCACAGCAAACTCCAGTGTGTCTGAAGAGCTGAAAGCCTTATCACAAAGTCAGACACAACTGGTGATGATGGTTCAGCATCTAATGGGAAGAGTCGACCATTTAGATACTCCTGTGTTGAAACCATAGAAAAGGAAGTCCAAGCCAAAGGGTTCCTCTTCTATACCATCCTCTTCACCTCAGGCTGTTACACATAACACACCTGTTAGTGCTGCACCTATAGTTGAGAACAGACCCAAAACCAAACAGGTTTGGGTCTCTAAAACTAACTAACATGTGGTTATGATTGCAGGGTTCTTCAACATGCCAAAAGAGCATCTGGTATGTAGACAGTGGAGGATCTATGCACATGACAGGAAGCAGCTCCCTTCTTAATGACTACTTTAAGGAAAGAAGGGATTTGTCTCCTTTGGCAATGATGCAAAGGGTTACATCATCGGAAAAGGCTTTGTTTCCAATGGGGAAATAAGGTTTGATGATGTTAACCATGTGGAGAATCTCAAGTACAACCTCTTGAGTGTCAGTCAAATGTGTGATAAAGGCCATATTGCCCTTTTCACAAGCAGGAACTGTCGGATTCTGTCATCCAAAGTTCTAAATTTGATTGACAAGGTGTTGGATGAATACACTCTCCTGAAGGCCAACAGGACAGGAAGAGTGTATGCCTTAGATCTTTCCAAAAAGATAGATCTAAAAGGCCATCCTTGCCTATTCTCCAAGGCATCTCCTCAAGAGTCTACTCTATGGCATAGAAGGCTGGGGCATGTTAATTTCAAGAACATGAATCAGCTGATAAGCCATGGTTTAGTAAGAGGATTGCCTTTGAAGGAGTTCAAGTGTGAAGACAACTGCACTGCTTGCTTAAAAGGAAAACAACACAAAGTTTCATTCCCTTCAATAGAAGAACCAAAGTCCACTGCCTGCTTGCAGCTCTTGCACATGGATCTCTTTGGTCCTGTCAGAGTGATGAGCATGGCAAAGAAGAAATACTGCCTGGTAATTGTGGATGATTATTCCAGGTATGTATGGACTTTCTTCTTGCACTCTAAGGATGAAGCAGCCAAGACTATCATGAACTTTGTGTTATTTGTAGAAAAGCAGTATTCCCTACAGGTCAAGTGTGTGAGGAGTGACAATGGAACAAAATTTAGAAACCACACACTTGATGACTTCTACCTGTCCAAGGGAATTAAGAGGCAGTTTAGTATTCCTAGAACTCCTGAGCAGAATGGAGTGGTGGAGAGAAAGAACAGGACTCTCATTGAAGCAGCAAGGTCAATGTTGGCTGACTCAGGTTTGCCACTGACCTTTTGGGCTGAAGCTGTCAATACAGCTTGCTATGTACAAAATAGAACTTTAGTGAATAAGAGGTTGATGAAGACTCCTTATGAAATTCTTCATCATTTGGCTCCTCTAATTTCATTCTTTAGAGCCTTTGGGTGTCCATGTTTTATTCTCAACACTAGCAACCCACTCCAGAAATTTGCTAGTAAGGTGGATGCAGGGTATTTTGTTGGTTATTCATCAACTTGCAAGGCATACAAGTCTTCAACTGTAGGACAAAAGTGGTTGAAGAAACTCTGCATGTTAAGTTCAATGAATCTCCAAAGGACAAGATTCCACAAAACCCTGTGGAGTTGTTTGATCTGGACATACTGCAATATGTTCCTTATCAACCTCCAGCTGTTGAGCCTGTCAACAGTTCTCCACCTGGTAGTACTGATGATGATGTAGTCAGTACTCACCTCTTCAGCTTTAGTGACAACCTGCCTGAGTTCACTAAACCTGATGCTCCTGTAGCTTCAGCAGCCCCATCCACAACAAATGCTGATGAGATTTCTGCAAGCTCTACTTCATTTGAGCTGCCATCTCCTACATGGTTTCAGGAATCTCCATCACCATTTGTTGCTGCTGAAAGTCCTACAAACACTTGCACTGACATGATAGTCTATCAAGAGCTGTGGAATCACCCCACATCTCAAATCATTGGTGATATCAATGCTGGAGTTTCAACCAGGAGTCAATTGTCCAATTTCTGCTTCTATGCTCTCTTCATCAGTCAGCAAGAGCCAAAGAACTATCATGTTGCTTTAAGAGACAATGGATGGGTTGAAGCAATGCAGCTTGAGCTTCTTCAGTTCAAGAAACAGCAAGTGTGGGAGCTTGTTCCTTTACCCCAAGGGAAGTGTGCAATAGGCACCAAATGGGTATTCAGGAACAAAACAGATGATAAGGGCCAAATTGTCAAGAACAAGGCCAGGCTGGTTGTCCAAGGATTTGCACAAGAGGAAGGCATCGATTATGATGAGACCTTTGCTCCTGTGGCAAGACTGGAAGCAATCAGACTGTTCTTAGCTTATGCTGCCTTTCACAGTCTTAAGGTTTATCAAATGGATGTCAAAAGTGCCTTCTTATATGGAAAAATAAAAGAAGAAGTTTATGTGTGTCAACCACCAGGCTTTGAGGACAACAAACATCCTGATTGGGTGTACAAGCTTGATAAGGCTCTTATGGGCTGAAGCAAGCTCCTAGAGCTTGGTATGAGACACTCTCAACTTTTCTTTTAGAGAACAAGTTCACTAGAGGCACCATTGATAAAACCTTATTCATCAAGACTGTGGGACAACATAAGCTCCTTGTTCAAATTTATGTAGATGACATCATCTTTGCATCCTCTGATCTAAAGTTGTGTGATGAATTTACAATGCTCATGAAGCAAAAGTTTGAAATGAGTGCTATGGGGGAATTACAGTTCTTTCTAGGTTTGCAATCAAACAAAGGGATGATGGAATTTTCATCCATCAGTCCAAATACACCAAAGAGTTGTTGAATAAGTTTGATTTACAAACCTGTAAGCCCTGTTCTACTCCCATGAGCAGCATCACACAACTAGATGTAGATCAGAAAGGTAAAGCGGTTGATGAAACCCTTTACAGATGTATGATTAGGTCCTTGATGTACCTTACAGCTTCTAGACCAGACATCATGTTCGCAACATGTGTTTGTGCTAGATTTCAGGCTGCACCTAAAGAATCCCATTTGATTGCAGTCAAAAGGATCTTTAGATATCTGCAAGGTACCAATCACTAGGTCTTTGGTATTCAACTGGGCATTCCTGCAAATTAGTTGCTTTCTCTGATAGTGACTATGCAGGATGCAAAGTCACCAGAAAATCCACTTCTGGTGGTTGCCAATTCCTAGGCAATTGTTTAGTTTCTTGGCAGAGTAAGAAACAAACATCAATTGCTACATCCACTGCTGAAGCTGAGTACATTGCTGCTGCAAGTTGTACATCTCAGATACTCTGGCTTCAGAACCAACTCTTGGATTATGGCATTACAGAGACTAAGACTCCATTATTAATGGATAGTGCTTCACCTCTTTGCATTGTCAAAAATCCAGTCCAGCACTCTAGGACCAAACATATAGAGATCAGACATCACTTTATTAGGGATTGCTATGAAAAAGGTCTGATTGATCCAAAGTTTGTGCCTAGTGCTGATGAGCTTGCAGATATATTTACTAAGCCTTTAGATAGTGCCACATTTCAAAACTTGGTACTAAGGCTTGGTATGCTGCAGCTAGAATAATTTGACCAATACTGATACTTTCAGTTCACAAATACTGATGAGCATTAGTATGCAAAGGTCAAATATAAGTACTGATGAGTAATTTAGTCTTCAGCATTTTCACAACTACTGAAGACTAAAAGGCTTCAAAGTACTGATGTACATTATTTGTTGAAAACAACTGATGTAGTGAGGTGGATTACAACTACTGATGTATCATTTTCAAACAAATAAGTACTGAAGAACAAATTTTGTTCACAAGTACTGATGTGTAATTTACACAAGTACTGAAGACAAAATTTATTCACCAGCTCTGAGTATTTCATCAGCACTTGTGAACATCTGATCACAAGAGCTGAAGACATAAATACTCACAAGAGCTGAAGGGTCAATGAAACATCTGAAAGTCAGCCAAAGAGCTGATGAGTAAATGTGGAGGTCAGCATGAAACAACTGATTTGACGGAAACAGCTGATGAGTAATTTACTCTTCAGCTGATGCCAACAGCTGCTGTTTCATACCCAAACAACTGAAGGACAAAACCATGTCTTCAGTAGTTTCACAACTACTGATGACTAACACCACGTCCTCAGTTGTTTACAACAACTGAAGCAATACCATGTCTTCAGTAGTTCACAACTACTGATATCAGTAGTTCACAACTACTGAAGGCTAACACCAAGTCTTCAGTTGTTACAACGTCTGAAGACGAAAACTAGGTCTTCAGTAGTTTATAACTACTGAAGACTAATAACAAGTCTTCAGCCGTTTACAACATCTGAAGGACAAAACCAAGGTTTCAGTAGTTTCAACTACTGAAGACATACCAAGTCCTCAGATGTTACAACCACTGAAGGTTAAAACCACGTCATCAGTAGTTTCAACAACTGATAACTAACACCAAACCTTCAGTAGTTTTCTTTCAGCCTTTGCCATACCCTATAAATACCCAACCTTCAGAGCTTTTCATTCTCACTTGACCTAACTATTTCAAAAACCTCTGAAATTCCCATACACCATTAATGGCGGCCATGCAACTCAAACCTCGACACAACTGTCGCTCATCTCACCAAACCGCCATTATGGGCCAAGTTTCACAATGCCGTCGATCTGATGATCGACTCACAATACCAGACGGCATTCCTCCTTAACCCCACCATATACACCGACTCCTTGGCGGAGTTCTGGACGAATATCACCGTCCAAACCGGAGAGAATAACGGCGAGGTCTCTCTCCGGTCCTCCGTCAACAACCACCCAGTGGTTATTACTCCAGCTACTCTTCGAGAAACCCTAAAGCTGGAGGATGCCACCTACCCAACCTCCTACCCCAAAGGCGCCCTCGATCTATGCTTCACTGCCAATGACTATCAGGGCGACCTTTCAGCCACCACCTTGTTGAAGAAACACTTCCCAGATCCCCAACGACTGATCTTCCACATGGTGAATGTGTGTCTGGCTCCCAAAACTTCTTCATGGGACCAGATGTCAACAAGGTGGCAGCAGGTATTGTATTCTATCCTTGAGAAACAACCCTTAAACTTTACTGATATTATATTTTGGGAACTCAGGGATATGGCCACAAAACCATTTCTAACCGTTGGATCTTGTATCCTCGGTTCATAATGGCCATCATCCAAAGCCAGCTTCAAGCTGAGGGACTTGTTGGCACTGGAGTCCCTGCCATGGCTGTTCTAGCCGAGGTATACTCCAGACACAACACCGACCACACACTCAAACAGGCTGGTCGGCTGCGAAAACCCACGCAGCAGGAACCCACAGCCTCCACCTCCAAATCCAAAGTCCCCACCAAGCCAAAATCCAAGAAGCCCAAAAAGGCTACTCAGGGAAATAAGTCCCCTGAGGATGCCCCTGCAACACAAAGGCAGGATGTGGCCGCTGGTTCGATTCTCCCAGCAGCTACCATGACTCCACCCACCACAACCGCACAGGTTTCCTCTCAACAGGAGCCTGATGCAACCACAACTGGGGCACCTACACATCTGGGGTCTTTCTCACTTGAGGAGACTGCCATTGAAATGCACACTCCTCCCCATGTGCACTCGCTTCTAGCCCATCTCCCACAGAAGCCGCCCCACAAAGTCCAACCCTAATGATTGCCAAAGTGTTGACCCACCTGAGCACTCCACCCTCTCCCCAGAAACCTATTACAACTGGGGAGACTCCAACCGAAGAGAGGGTGGATACAAGTGCTGGTGGGAGCCCCCAACACAGAGAATCACATGTCCAATCTCCCAGTGTGGCTAGGGAGATAGGACATTCTGGTGAGGCTGCCACTTCCCCTGCATCAGCACATGAGCAGGGTGAAGCTGGTACAAGCAATAAGACCTCACCAGAGGCAACTGCCGATGATGGATCCAATCCGGAGGCTGGAAGTCCCCAGAACCAATACAAAGGGGCACATGCTACTACTGAGCCACACTCAGAGCATGTATATCCTGACACAGTCAGGAGGTCAGGTGATTCAGCTCCCACTGATGATGACCTGAGCTTCTTCTATGATGTAGTTGCTCACAACACTATCCTAGAGGATGAGATAAGCAGACTCAAAGAGCTGCTTGCTCAAATGACTCAGGATAGAAGTCCATCTGCCACCACCAACCCACAGATGGCACCTTCACCCGAAGGTCTCATATACACTGAGCCACTCCCACAAACTCAGCCACCAGCCCCTGCTTCTGGCACTAGCTCTCAGGGTCAGAACCCCCCTGAGCAGCTAGATGCTATCCTCCAGAAATCCCTGCCTCTCATCACACCCATAATCACAGAAATTATGATGAAAACCATTGATGAGAGGCTTCCCACACATATCCAACCTCTGGTGGAGGTTGCTGTTGCTAAAGCCCTTGCTGAGAGTCAAACCCCAACCAATGCACCCAAAAGGGGGAGACCTCAGTGCAAGGTAAGAGGAAGAGGGGAGAGGAGGAGCTAGAGGTAGGTAGAAAGGAGGTGGTTGAGAGGGAGAAGGTTCAGGAGACCAAGGGGAAGGGGAGGGAGGAGGAGGAGAGAGCTGAGAAAGAAGTGACTGGAATCCAAAAGGATTTCAGTGTCACTTATCAAAAGAGAGGAGAGGTGAGGGAGAGTGCTGATCCTGATCTAGCAGCCCTTGTCAAGGAGGCTGATGCTGAGCATAGCCGTTCAATGGACTCTATCATTGAACAGCTGTTCAGGCAAGGCTTTGACAAGGACACTGGCCTGCTAGATCAAGAGATCAGGAATATGGAGAGAAGAGAGATTGAGTACCGATGGACCACTTATAGCAAAGAGGAAAGAAAGAAACTTGAGGCTATGAGTAGGTTCACTTCGAAGTACCTGGGCAGACCAGTCCTTGATGTCAAGGCATGGACCAGGGACAGACTCTTGGCAATAACCACCAAGATCTGTTCGGCTGGTGATTTCACTAAGGGACTGGTCGCTGAGGCCCTCTCTGAAGCAGGTGCTGGGAACAGGACACTGCTAGTAAAACAGACCAAACCAGCCCTTATCTCTAGGTTACTAGCAGTGCCTGCCAACATTCCCACACCAACAACCCAACCACAACCCACTAAACCAACCCCTTCACCATCAAAACCGCAGCCAATGATCCACTTGAAGAAGAAGAGAAGGGTGTTGAGGCTGCAAGAAGAAGAAGAAGAGGGTGATGAGGAGGATAGACTGCCTCTTTCAGCAGTCATCCCTCTACCAAAAGCCAAATCCCAAACCATCACTCCCACCTCACAGATGGACACTGTGAGGGTGAAGATAGAGGAAGAGGCACAGCAGCAGCTTCATGATGCTGAAATGCTTAAGTCAATTGACCAAGCATATGCTGCCTCTACCTCTATCATGAATATGAAGAAAGAAGCTCTGAGACTCTTCACTCTCAAACAAACCTTCCAATACAACAAAGAGAGAGTGAGGACTTGGCCTGATCCTAGGGTGGCTCACAGGATCACAAAGAAAGATATTCCTGTGAGATACAAGAGCCAGATGAAGAGGATTGTAGATGAAGTAATCACAATGGCTCTTGTAGTAACACCCTGGGAGATTGTGGATGAGTTCGAGAAAGCTTATAAGTCTAAGCAACCTCCTGAAATGATGTTGGAGAACAGGATGGTGAGGAAAGGCTTAGTTTATAAGAAGCTTGAGAACTTCCACAAAGATGAGCTCAACTTGTTGCTAGAAGGCAGACATCCAGATGAATTTGCATATAAGCAAATCACAACAGTTGAGCTCAAAAATGGGAAACAGGTCAAGTATGTCTCAGAGATGTACGGCCGTGAAGGATTGTTCGATGGTGGGGCTGAAGGTATGACCAAAGAAGAACAAATGATCTTTGTCCGAGCCTACACCAGAGAATCCTACAGGCTAGTACATGGGAGGTAGGTTTCATGGATGGGATAACAGCTCTGTGTCCAATTCCCCAAAACAGAGCTCCCATCCATACTTAGCCAAACAAATACCAGAAACCTTCTCCCTGGCCAGTGCTTATCAGGGTCAACTTCTGATCTGATCCAGAAGGAAATAGACCAATCTTTATGCCACCAATAATGGGACAACAAATAATTAGAGGTTTTGGCTGCATTGGTTCAGGGGGAGTTTGTTGGACCAAAAGAACCAATGAGCCAAGATCAGGAAAACCTCTAAGTCCCACATGACATCACAACAACTGCTGAAGACCCTCATCAGCTGTTCTGACAAAGTCTGAAGAATCAACAGCTGAAGTTCAAAGAACTGAAGTACAACAGCTGAAGATCCCAAAGTACTGAAGATAAGTACTGAAGTATAAAGTACTGATAAACACAAAGTACTGAAGACTTCAAGTACTGAAGACAAGTGCTGAAGATCAAAAGTTGAAGAACTGAAGAACTGATGAACAACTGTTGATGCACAAAGTCTGAAGACAACGACTGAAGACAACAGCTGATGACAACTACTGAAGTCATCAGCTGATGAAACATCTGAAGACCAAAGTCTGAAGACCAAGTGCTGAAGTTTCAGAGTTTGTCACAACAGCTAAAGAAGTCTTCTTCAGTTGTTGTGATGGTTTATTTTCCTTTCAGTAGTTTTATGTTTTTCATTTCAGTAGTTTGTACAACAGTTGAAGAGTTTGTTCTTCAGCAGTTATAGTTCAGTAGTTGTAAACGACTGAAGAGTTTGTTCTTCAGTCGTTGTAGCTTTTCTGTAGTTTCCTTTTCAGTACTTGTAATAGGTAGAACACTTAGGAAATTTTGTAAGAAGATGTCAACTGTTGTGACATCTTCAGTAGTTGTGTTCTATCAGTAGTTAGTTAAATAATTGTTTAATGTTAGTGGAATCTGACAACAGTATGGGTCATTTGCCTATAAAAGGGCAGTGACCTGAATGTATTCCACGCCGAAACATATGAAATAAACGAATATTATTCCTTCAAGGCAGAATTATTCTCTCTACATCTACTTTTGGTTTGCATGCAATATTCTTTATGTTCTTGCTTTAATTGCTAATATTCATGCTAAATCCGCTGCGAATATAATCTAATTGATCAAACTAGAGGCTGAGATCCTAACAGGATACTTGCGCATCATTTCGTCCTCTCGTTCCCAAGTGAACTCAGGACCACGCCGGGAGTTCTACCGAACTCTGACAATCGGAATCTCGCTATGCTTTAATTGTTTAACTTCATTATCCATGATTTCAACTGGTGCCTCAACAAGTCTGAGTTTCTCACATACTTGCAGTTCTTTTAAAGGCACAACCAGTGATTCATCGGATAAACACTTCCTTAGATTAGTTACGTGAAAACATTGTGCACACCACCAAGTTCAGCAGGTAGATTTAATTCATAGGCTACTGGGCCGATCCTTCTGACAATTTCAAAAGGTCCCACGTAGCTGGGTTCAATTTCCCTCATTTCCCAAAGCGTATAACTCCCTACCAGGGAGATACCTTTAGCAAAACTTTATCTTCTTCCTGAAATTCAGGTGGCTTGCGGTGTTTATCAGCGTAGCTTTTCTGGCGATCCCTGGCAGCAGCCATGCGTTCACTTATCTGGACAATATTCTCATGAGTTTCAAAGATCAATTCTGGGCCAGTAAGTTGACTATCTCCAACTTCTGCCCAGCAAAGCAATGATCTACATTTACGTCCATATAAGGCCTCGAATGGTGCCGCCTTGATGCTTGAATGATAGCTATTTTATACGAGAATTCTACCAAAGGTAGATGACCTTCCAAGTTCTTTCCAAAATCAATAACACAAATCCTAAGCATATCCTCAAGAGTCTGTATGGCTCTTTCACTTTGACCATTAGTCTTAGGGTGATAGGATAGGCTGTGCTTTTATCTAGGAAAGTGCCTAGAGCTTTCTGAAGTTTATTCCAAAAGATAGATGTAAATCATGCGTCACGATTAGAGATGATAGACACTGACACTCCGTGTCTAGAGATAATTCTAAGCAACTAGGGTTAATGCTAAGTTAAAGAATAATTCCAGAAGAATCAAAACTATTATCAGCCCTGGTATCGAATAGATGTGTAGCTACCGATGATAAGGTATGTGCATGTAACAACATTTGGTCTTGTCGAATATGGCTTGCTTCAGTCATAAATGTATGATCGTGTGATGTATCACCTTGATTTATATGACCTTTATTTCCATAATTTAACTATTCTTACTTTCTAGCCATTTCCTAATTCTGATTATTTCTAACTTGTCTTGGGTCCTAATCAACCTAGGGCACACTTATGATAATGGTTGGAACTCCAACCTTCTTAATGTCCCCGTTTAACACATGTTAGCTTAATCGTATCAACCAACATAGCTAGGTTCACAATATTGGCATTAAAGCAAATCATCTAAACCATCAGAGAGGTTTATCCTACTACTCACTAGATTTTTCCTAGTGTCCTTCTTAATTCTATTTGGTCTAATGTCATAAGGTATGACATCAGTTTTATCAATTCATGGAGTTTGTCAGTATAAAGAGCACGACTTAGCCCTACCATTGCATGATTTTAGAATTACAATTCTAACTTTTGCATTTCATTCCTTAAGTAATAGTAACCCTATTTATAAACATCACCGGTATACTAAGAATGTGCTTAAACCGGTTACACGACATCCTAATTTTCCTTAGCATCATCCAAAGAATAATGTAATGTATGTATAGTGAGTATCATCACTCTTCTATATTTCCTGTAGTCCACTTTCATTCTAAGCATTCAATCAGTTCCTCAGTTACTGAAATGCTAAGTGGAGGAATGTCTCTTAAAAGATAAAATTAATGTCATGATTAGAAATACCATGAAGGCTCTAAGTAGGACAGGACTTAAGTAATAGCAAGTAAACTACAAACACATAAGCACAATATGTCTAATGATTGCTGCCTATCCTTCATACTTTCAGGATTTCAGGTATAACCATGTTAGGGCAAGTACTAGGGAAACAAGTCTCTCTTTAGGTTAGGACAAGTGTAGCATAGATTACCAAATGGAACACGTCAAGGTAATTTGACCCATTTGCCTTATAGACTTGTGTATGACCGCAGTAACTTCACATGCTACAATAGCAGCAATCTTACGACCAGAGTTTCTAGACCGTGAACGGATTTGACGAGAAGCCATTCTGAAAGATCATTAAGAATTTTCATGGAAATTGGGTAATATGAGCTATTCAACATGAAAACGACAATTGAGAATTTGACATAATAGCAATGAGATATTCCAGGTGTAATCGTTTGATTCGTAAATCAAAGTGAGTACGTTGACTAATCAAAGTATTGGGTCAATCACAACTTTGTTGAAGACACGCGTTCCTATAAGCAGATACTCATCCCGAGAGTTCCCAGGTAAGGTAAACAGGTCCATCGGTTGATTTGGATTTATACGAATACCTTGCCTAGACAGAACACCTCGAGATACAGGCATCACGCTCTTCCAGCATTACATGTTTCAAGTTGTAAGACACGGACTTTGACGAATTCGAAAACCACGAATAACGATTCAAAGCTCATTTTGAAAACCATTTGATTTAGGCACGATGATAAGTGTAAATCCCACATGTCATTGAGAATAAGTTTAAGAAGACAAGTATCTAAGTTTAAGCATATAACTTCTTAATCCTATTCGATCTCTAACTAAGGCAATTTACTTTGTGCAACTATTGTGTCTGGCTATATGCTAGATGCAATTCCTAACTCACTATAACCAATGGCTCTAATACCAATCTGTCACACCCTCAAATTCCGGGTCTGGAATCTATCACGGAGGGGTGAGCAAACAGGATCAAACACAGTAGTTACACATGAGATGCAGTTATCTGTATGATAAGTTTTAGATAATCAATCCATTATTATTCAGAGCATTAGATATTATACGCAGCGGAAATAAATATATAGATCGTTTCTTAACAATACGTCTAATCATATCTCAGATAATAAAATATGTATCTTAAGCTCTTATATGATCCTACGTGCATGTCCATAAGCTCCTAGTAGATACCTGAGAACACATGTAAATCAAGTGTCAACATAGGGTTGGTGAGTTCATAGGTGTGTAAAACATATTTGATAAATCATCAATTATCATTCAAAGAAGGGTTTACTGTAAAAGTGTGAGTTTAAATTACTCACCGGTATATGAATAGCCTGTCGGAACCCTTTTTATTAAGGTGAACCCGCTATCCCACATACCCACTATGTACAAGCCCAACAAATCCTTCACATAGGATTTGCCCATGTATCATAGTTTATTATTTCTATGTACAAGCCCAACAAATCCTTCACCTAGGATTTGCCCATGTAACATAGTTTAATATCTTTTTCATGTGTATATTATGTTATTTATAATAATTCAAATCAGAGGGCGTGAATCCTCTCTTTACATTTATCCTCATATGGGTTGTAAGTGGAACTATAATGGCAAACTTATATAGCGCACAATCTGCCTTCTCACACCAGAACAGTCATCCCGAATGACAGCGAGATCTTTGTGCATCTGATAAGGACCACATGTCCAAACCTTTGTGGGGGTCAGTCACTCCCCGATAGTACTATCCAAAAGATCCCTGCCTTGTTAATAGTCTTGTTTACAGAGAAAGATTTTCATAGTAACCATATGTAATCATAAATGTGATTCAATTATTATTTAACATAATACATAAAAATAATTTGTAATCTTAATTACAACATGTATTCTTCCCCAAATTATTTAAATAATTTAAAAAGGGGAACAGTTAAGTATGAACTCACCTCAGTCCTTGTGTGGTGTTGACAAGCTAGTAAATTGCTCCTAAAAAATTATAATTCACATAAGCAAAAAAATACAAATCCATAACCTAAATAAGTTAGATCTTGAACCTGGCGTTCAATTGATCTAAGGTTTGGTTTTCGGGGATTTGTTATAAACGTATAATTAAATCATTTTGCTAATTCTTTAGTAATTAAAGATTTATATTTCATAAACTTTGATTAGTTTAATAATGATTTTAACATATCATTATATTCTAAATAAATTGTAAACATTATTTAACTTTGTAAGTTTATATTTAATTTTGTAAGATTTTATAAATATTTAAATTTATAAAATCTAATTTGTATTTATCTGATCAAGATAATTCATAATTAATATTATAACGTCCATTAATAAGTTGATGATTTAAATTATTATTAAAAATCCATTTTTATAAAGATAACAATTTATAACATATGTAATAATTATTTAAATAAGTAAATAAATAAGGTTTTTAAAGAAATAATTTTCTAGAAAATAATTATATAACTTCTAAAATAAACAAAGTTTATAAAAATTATTTTTATAATTTTTAATAATTTTTCTGTATTTTTAAAATGTGAAAATGGGCTTTAAAAAAATATATGTTGGGGGCCAGGTTCGAACCCGCGACCACACACACACTCCCACACCGAAACCAGTGAACCAAAGGCATCCAGCCGCACTAGTTCTCGGTTTCCTTTTCTTTTAAACACAACCCAAAGCCTTACCCCAATCCACCAAGAACCCTAATTCTGTTTCGATCAAATTGAAACCCAATTCGATGTTATAATCGATTGAAACGATAGGGCTTTTATTCACTATAAGAAATCGAGTATGTGAGTATGTTCATTTACCTGTTTCGAGTTCGATTTGATGAAGAACAGTGAGTTGCAGGTCGCGGCCGAGAGAGGTAATCAATTCGATATATTTGTGTGTTTTTAGATCAAACTGATCTCAAAGGAAGTTTTTAAATATTCAGAAGGTGGTTAGTGCGCAATCAATTTCGATTATTATTATTGTTCAGTGCGCGTTCGTAGTGGGTGTCGGCCGAACTTTCGGTCGTAGTGGAAATCGCATTAAACCGACACCATTATTCAAATTTCAAGGACCCACGAGTTCGAATCATGCACGAAATGTTGTCGGGACGGTTGAATCGAGTCAAAACCGTGTTAATTTGGCGTTTAGGGGGTCGCCGGGGCCGCCGGAATATTCGCCGGAAAGGGGATCGGGAAAACGGGCGGCGGGTTGGGATTTTTAAGAAATTTTACAGAAACTGTCCCTCAACTTCCAAGTCTTTATTATTTCATGTATAAAGTTTTAAATTAAGTTTCAAAATTAACATTCTTCACCCAAACTTTTAAGATTTAGTTTTTAAATAATAAATCTCATTATTATTATTATTATTATTATTATTATTATTATTATAATGTTATTATCAATAACAATAGTGATAATAATATCATTATTATTATTATAATATCAAATATATATATATATATATACATATATATATATATATACACATATATATATACATTTTAAATTTTTTTTTTCCGGGTTGTCACATCTGAGTTCGGGGAGCTTGATTGGAACGGGTAGGTGCATTTGTGGTCTATACAAGATGAGGATTGATCAAGAGAACAGAGCAGCGATGGTGGCGGTTTCGGCTACTCAATGGCATAAAAGACTTGGTCACCCCTCGAAAGAAAAGTTGTCTCACGTTAGTGCATTAGAAATCTCTTCCGATTTAGAAAATAGTTTTTGTGACTCTTGTCTTAAAGCAAAGATGTCTAGACTCCCTTTTCAATTAAGTTCAATAAAAACAGTTGAGTGTTTTGATATGATCCGTTGTGATATTTGGGGTGGTTACCGCACCTTCTCGCTCACAAACGGGAGTTATTTCCTCACCATTGTGGACGATTTTAGTAGGGCAGTTTGGGTGTACATTATTAAACAAAAGAGCTAAGCAAGCGATTACTTGATCAATTTTCTTAATATGGTGAAAACTCAATATAAAAAGGAAGTAAAACGGGTGCGTTGTGATAATGGGGGAGTTTACCTTAAACCGCATGCAGGCGTTTTATAACGAGCATGGAATCATGCTTGAAACCAGCTGTCCACACACACCCCAACAAAACAGGGTGGTGGAACGGAAACATAGACATCTGTTGGAAATAGCAAGAGCTATTTTCGAAGCATGCTTACCTATACGGTTTTGGGGAGAGTGTGTATTAACGGTCGCATACATTATAAACCGCTTACTGTCCAAAATAATCAACTACAAGACACCGTATGAGATAATTTATGGACGGTCTCCGTCCTATGATCACATGCGGGTTTTGGGCTGCTTGGCATATTTTTGGGTTATGATCACACCGACACAAATGGAGACAAATTTGTGCCAAGAGGTAAGCCCGGTGTCTTTTTGGGTTATCCTTACGGAACAAAAGGGTACAAGATATATGACGTCGAAAAGAAAAGGATGGTAATTAGCAGGGACGTTCGATTCATGGAACATGTCTTCCCTTTCTCAAATGGGGGAAATAACGAGTTTCACAGTGATGAAGCATTTGTCAAACCGTACAGGGGTAGCTCCGAGTCTCATCATACCAAACCCACAGTTCAGGTCAAAGACAAGGTCAATAGAAGTGGGCCAGAAGACGTTGAAGAGCATATACAAAGGGCCTCTGTTGATCAGAGGGAGTCTGAGTCTCAATTGCAACATGCCCATCAAGGCCCAAGTCCACAACCTATTAATACTAATGAAGAAGGCTCCACTTTACAATACAGTGAAACCGATCCAACTCCTCCCACTGGTCTAATTTTTCCTGAGCCCACATAAATAATTGATGAAGTTCACACCATTACAGATCCCTCGACTTCGGTTCAGCGTCCGCACCGTACAAGAACTCAACCCCCTCGGTTGAGAGATTTCGACGTTCAATTACCGCCGTCCGTTGACAACGCACACCCGCCTCCCGATCAAGCTTCCACCAGCACAACTCAAATCCACTCTACAGTCCACCCTCTTACTCATTACATCACCTATGATAAATTTTCTAACGGTCATAAAGCGTTCCTTACGACCATCTCTTCCCAAGATGAGCCTAAAACTTTTCACCAAGCATCACGGGATGAACATCGGAGAGATGCCATGAAGGAAGAAATACAATCCCTTGAACAGAATGGAACTTGGTCTTTAGAATCATTACCAAGAGGCAAGAAAGCCATTGACTCTAAAGGGGTGTACAAGATCAAGTATAAGCCAAACGGGGAGGCCGAATGTTACAAGGCACGACTCGTGGCAAAGGGCTATACACAAATGGAGGGGGTAGACTATCATGACACGTTTGCCCCCGTTGCAAAACTAGTAACCATGAGAATACTTCTATCCCTAGCGGTCAAATGGGATTGGTTGATTCATCAACTTGACGTGAACAACGCTTTCCTACATGGAGATTTAGAGGAGGAAGTTTATATGAAGTTGCCACAAGGTTTCTCTACAACAAACGAAACAAGAGTATGTCGCCTCAAGAAATCCTTATATGGGCTCAAGTAAGCCTCTCATAATTGGTACCACAAGTTCACAAGCGCTTTGTCACAATTGGGTTTTCAACAATCTAAGGCGGATCATTCACTTTTTATCTATAAAACGTACAAAATTTTTATAGCGGCCTTGATATATGTTGATGATGTCATAATAGTGGGAAACGACCCACCAATGATCGATCGCACCAAAGAACGTCTTAACAAACTCTTCACTATCAAAGATCTTGGACCCCTCAAGTATTTTTTGGGAATCGAAGTTGCGCGAACCAAAGATGGGCTTGTTTTAAGTCAACGCAAGTACACACTTGACATTCTAAAAGACAGTGGTTTAGAAGGTTGCCGCCCCAGTTCGTTTCCTATGGAACAAAATTTGAAGCTCGGGCTTGATTTAAACGAAGCCAAGGTCGATGTGAATTCCTATTGTCGCCTGATTGGAAAGTTACTCTATCTCTAAGCCACACGCCCCGATGTGGCTTACGCAGTAAATGTTCTTAGCCAATTTGTAGGAGATCCGCAACAGACCCACATGAACGTAGCCATACGGGTCTTGCGATATTTAAAGACAACACCGGGGCATGGCATTTTGTTGCCAAAAGTTGGGGGAACACAACTTGTTTCTTACTCTGACGCTGATTGGCTCAGTTGTCCATCAACAAGATGTTCTCGTACGGGTTATTTACTATTGCTAGGAGGGACACCTATTTCGTGGAAGTCGAAGAAGCAGTCCCTTGTGTCCCGCTCCTCGACGGAAGCTGAATACCGCGCTATGGCGTCCACGGTTAGCGAGGTACTTTGGGTTCGGTTTTTGGTCAGTGAACTTGGCGAACCAATGGAAGGTGCTACTACTCTATTCTGTAACAACCAAGCTGCCCGTCACATAGCTAACAATCATGTTTTTCACGAACGCACTAAACACGTGGAAATGGATTGTTATTTTGTTCGTGAGAGAATCGAATCGAAAGAAATTCAGCCCGTTCACATCGATTCAAAACTGCAGGTTGCGGACCTACTCACCAAACCGCTGGGAGCTTAGCACTTGAAAGGCCTACTCGTCAATTTGGGCATGACAGATTTACACGCGCCAATTTGAGGGGGAGTATTGGATTTAACTTATATCTTGGATACCTAAGTTTCCTACTTTCATGCTTACGTAATGCATGGGATTATCTATTCCTTTTTTTGTTGCTTTTGTTAGTTACGTATTTCTCTTTAAAAGGATTGTTTTGGCACCATTGTTTAATTATCAGAAAATAAAAGGAATTTTGTTTGATTCTCTCTGTACCGATTTCTTCATCTTGCGCATAAAATTTATTCAAGTTAATTTCAGTTCTAATGTGCAAATAATTTCATCGAAGTAAACGAATTAAATAATCCTCAATTAACTATGTCGTAAAAGTAAAGGTCGGTCGGGTTTCCTACAGGCCTTTACTCCCCCTCAAGTTTAGATTTTGACACTTTCACCCCCGACACCTTTAAATATTTTATAAAATATCACTTTAATCCCCTCAAATTTCTAAAGTTTCGGGTTTACTCTATCACAATACATTCAAGTCCTTCTATGGTTGGACGTAATCAGAAATGACGGGTCAAATATTAAATGTTTACGTGCTTAACTTTATATATGCTTTTACATTGTTTACGTTCCGACATACGTCTACGTAACATGATTTTGTTCAGAGATTAGTTGGTCAAATATAAAATGTTTTTGTGTTTAAATTTATGTACGCTTAGGGTTGTTCTATATTTTGACATAAGTTTTATTTGGAAACAAGCCGGGTCAAATATAATACGTTTTTATTTACTCTACTTTTCGACGTAAATTTAATTTGGAAACAAGTCGAGCGGCTGTAAATCTATGTTTTAGCATAAACTTTGTTTGGAAAAAAATCGGATCAAATATAATATGTTTTCATCAACGGTTTAAACTCGAGTCACTCTACGTATTGACGTAAATTTAATTTGGGAACGAGTTGAGCCTAATGTAATCTATACGTTATCATGGCGTGTACGATGCCGAGGCAACGCTAGGCGGGTAAAATGACTAGTTATATATTATACTCTTAGTAAAAAAAAGAGAGATGATATATATATATATATAGGTAGAGGTTCAACTAAGAATAATTAGTTGCCTAAGTAGGCTAAGAAGTAATAAGGAGATTACATGTGGCACTCTTCAAATTAGGGTTAAAGGCATTATGGTCATAAAACACACTCATTAGTCCCTTTTGTATTTTATCAAAATGCAGCACAAATTCGAATGTAATGTGCTGTTTTATTAAATACATCATATCATCATACTACCTACCCCCTTTCTTCTTCATTTTTGGACTATTAATATGTGTGTTCATCACAAACTCACAACTGATATCTAATGAACAACAATGGCGCCTAAAATCCTCCGATTCCAATCGGAAGAAGCCACCGCCGTTGCTCTTGCTATATACATCTCCGATCTCTCCGCCACATCCATCACCGCCCACGGCTCCTTCTCCGTCGTCCTCTCCGGCGGCACTCTCTTCGACACCACCAGGTAACCACAGCTCCACCATTGCATCGATTCAATGATGTAACAAATCAGAGGCTCTAGTTCATCGATTGATCAATTATTATGTTCTGATTATGAATCTGAGTCTCGATTATTATGTTCTGATTATTATGTTCTCGATTCAATGATGTAACAAGTCAGATTTGGAGTACAGGAAGAAGATTCGGATTGATTTCGTTACTGTTCGCAAGCTCACGGTTAGTGCACACCAACTGTTCGATCTAATGTCAATCTAACATTACAGCACAGCTTTGTGCTGTTTTATGAAATACAGCACAGCTTTGTGCTGTTTTATGTTTGTGCTGTTTTATAAAATACAGCACAGCTTTGTGCTGTTTTATGAAATACAGCACAGCTTTGTGCCGTTTTATGAAATACAGCACAGCTTTGTGCCGTTTTATGAAATACAGCACAGCTTTGTGCCGTTTTATGAAATACAGCACAGCTTTGTGCTGTTTTATGAAATACAGCACAGCTTTGTGCTGTTTTATGAAATACAGCACAGCTTTATGCTGTTTTATGAAATACAGCACTACTTTGTGCTGTTTTATAAAATGCAGCACAAAAACGTTAAAAATGTAGCACAATTTCACATAATCTGATTTTTTTTGTAAAAAACTATAGTAATACTATACTCAAATTAAAGAGAAAAAAATGCTTGATTTTATGGTGTAATTTATTTAAAAAAATAATATCGTATGAAAAAGTTATTAGCATTTAAAAAAATAGGGGGAAATTTTAAAAAGTCAACAATTGTGGGTAATATAATAAAATACCCAAATTACCCTTGATTATTTATTTTTTCTACACTTTGATCTTAGTACTTAATTAGATAATTAGAAGGCTAAGATTACTTCTTAGCCTACTTAGGTAAAAATTATTTTTAGAGGAACCTCCCTCTATATATATATATATATATATATATATATATATATATATATATATATATATATATATATATATATATATATATATATATATATATATATATATATATATACATACATACATATATATATATACATATATATATATATATATGTACATATATATATACATATATATATATATATATGTACATATATATATATACATATATATATATATATGTATATATATATATATACATACATATATATATATACATATATATATATATATACATATATATACATATATACATATATACATATATATATATACATATATACATATATATATATACATACATATATATATATATATATATATATATATATATATATATATATATATATATATATATATATATATATATATAACACTACACGTAAACGCTACAAGGATAATTTACAAGCTTAAAACTTTTGCCACAAAATCTTGATGGATTTGTACTTAGCCGCTTAAGTATTTGTTCTTCTTCTTCCTTTTTTTATAGTTTTTTTCATTATCAACCCTTAAACTATATATAAACTTTCGTTCATTAACTGTTTAGAAAAACTGAATGCGCTATTGTCTCTAGTTTTTTTTTATCAATGCTTCGGTATAGGTTAAACATGTATCAACTAGAAATTGAACCATCAACATTTTAATTGTCGGACACGTCACTTAATGATATATTTTTAAGGGCTAATAAAAAGATATTTTAGAGTCCTACATGAAATCCAAATTAGAAGAAACAACAAAGTTCTTACATCATTAAATAATAAATCACTCTTTGGCTTTTCTGATAGGGAAAGAGAAAGAGAGAACAGGAATTTCACAAACTAACCGATGCTTGCTATCTTTCCTTTAACGATATGAAAGGGACTAACCAACTAACTAATCCATCAGTTAGTTGACACTTACAACTCAATCCTTTTAGTCTATTATATTTACAACTTCAGTCCCTAAACTATACAAATTGATCAACTCGTAACATTTTTCCTACGGAATGTCACACCGTCGGGGAACTTAATAATTCAATGAAGCTTGAATAGCAACATCCAAGCTGATTGTCACCATAGGCATATATACATCTAACAAGCTTATATTGTCCATGCCCGAGAGTAGAGCTTTTACATTTGTATACGACCTATCAATGCAAAATGACTTATCACAAAATGTTTGGGTAAGTTTATCAAAACACGATTAAAAAATATCTAAACAGGTTCAACCAGTGTTTGACACGCAAAAGATGCTTAAATTACTGTTTTAAATAGGTTGATAGGTCGGCACAACACGATTATGAGCCATATATCAAAAAGATGTTGGTTTATAGTTTTATTAATAATTAATTGTATCATAATTAAATATGGATTGTAACTTTTGGTAGCTTTTATTTATTGTGTTAATTGTTAAATGAGTTTTAATATTTCTTAACATACTTATTAGTGAGTGGTGTCAATAATCGTATTAAACATGTCACGTCATCCGTGTTATCGAATGAAATATGTTTAATTGTGTCAAAAATTTCCCATATCATCAATTTACTGAATCACGTACATTTAATGGTGTTAAACATGTTGTGTCAAGTGACTCATTAAGAGAATGATTTGTTTAGTTAACATGTCATGTTCGATGGTATTAAACATCTTGTGTCAAACACTTTCCATAAAAAGGTACGAACTATTATCAAAGACTTCATACATAGAAAGAGTAAGGATCACAAAACTTGCCTAGAATTACTCGAGAATCCAATAATATTATCGCTTAATATAAGAGAATTGACAGTTTTGTGTTTAGCTGTAATCTTGTTTCATGATAACAAGGCAAGGTGAGAATTGTCTTTATCAACATCTAGAGTTGAATCAAGAAATTTGTATTTCATGAATTTTGAATCCATTCAATAAAATTACTAAGATTTCTATGTGAGCATCCGCCCTCTCCAACACTACTTGTGACCTTTTCTTTAATATCCAACGCCTTTGCTTTCAATATTTTGTCATCGAACAGCTGCTCCACTTTATTTTTTATTTCTTCGCGAGTAATGATACCTAATTCATCTTTTTCTAACCGTAAACCAGTCTTCCAGATGTCACATATGTATGTCTCGTTATGAAATTGATCAGCAAAGTATGGCCAACACAAAAAAGGGAGTCCGTTTGTGACACCTTCTAAAATAGAGTTCCAACCACAATGACTCATGAAACATGCTACCGAAGGGTGAGCCAGCACCTTCTGTTGCGGTGCCCAGCTCACGATCCTTCCATGAGAACCTACTCTTTCCATATATCCATCCGGGTAATTGGTTGCGGTGTCCTTGGTCATACCTGGTCTCACCACCCACAAGAATGGTTTGTTGCTAAGCTCAAGCCCAAGTGCTAATTCTTCAAATTGAGTTTGGTTGAAAATAGTAAAACTCCCAAATGCAATATAAATGACAGAACATGGTTGTTGTTGATCTAGCCATGTTAAGCAGGTTTGGTCCTCATGCCAGAAGTGACCCGTCTGGTTAGCAAGTCGATTGGTTGCGAGCAAAGGGCCTATTGGCAACAACTGCGGGTAGAGGCTAAATGCTTCAGCCTCAAGCTCGGTAGTTGAGTTGCAAATAAACCATTGTGTCAATTTAGATGCCTCTACAGCTTCTTTTACAAGTTGGAAGCTGGCTTCTACGGTAGCCACGTCCTTGAAGCACACCCATCCGAGGTTCTCAGATTTTATAGGCGGCATGGTTTCTGACAGTTGAATTGTCTGATCTTTTATTGGAACGCCTACGTAAAAAGTTTACAGGATTAGATTAGCGTCAAAGTCTAATTAATTGATGAATATATTGGATTTGGTGGTTCATTTTAGGCATGGGTTCGAAACATTATACGTAGGTTTGGTTAAGCAGCTACTCTTCCATTTTTCTTAATATTAATAAATAATAAAAATGTTGACTATAATAAAAGCAATATTCTTAGAATAACAATTCAAGCCTTTGAATAAAATATATGAAGAGGTTGTTTGTATTTGAAATGAACTTGGGTAACTTTCAAACAATTTGACTTTTTTTCTATTTAAATTTTTATATTTTAATAGTTTAAATTATTACATAACTCAACTGAGTGTTTATAGGTAAATGTTGAGTGTTTATAGGTAAATGGATCGAAATTACCACCTATAAAATAAAAAAATATATGTCTCACCATTCTCGTTTATAACCCCATCATCAATCAGTTTCTGAAAAGACAACATGGAGGCTAATGTAGCAACCGAGGCCGGCCAGAAGGCTGCTACTCGAATTCCCATATTCTCCGCTACTCGTATTGCCCATCCCATGCTATCATCAGCAATAACACAACTAACTTTACTTTCGTCTTCTTTGTTAATTGTCTCTATTAGTTCTTCAAGCTTGCGGGGCATGGTTTGTAATATCGACAAGGTCAACTTACAAAGTTCACTCCTATCCGCCCATGGTTCCAACCCATCAGGGATCGAGACCATCTGCATCAAATCCCCAAAACCATCTTTGTCTAAACAATTGCTTGTCACGAGCTTGTGGGTGACCTCCGTGTTAATAAATGTAACTCTGATCCCTTGCTCGACTAAGCGTTGAGCAAGCTCCATTGTAGGAATTACATGGCCTTGTGCGGGATAAGGTATCACTAGAACATGAGGTCTTGCCATTATTTGTAAGTGAAGTTTTCTTGGGAGTTAATGAGTTATGTGCTATGAACTATTGGTGTTTCTATACTTGATTATCAGTCTGCTTTTATAGAGTACAGAAATGGATCTGTATATTTTAAATACTTTTATCATATTAGCCTTGTTGGACTTAATCTCACCTCAAAATAATCGATATTTGTTTGTTCCCAACGTCTGGATCGCCGGGTTTTATTTGCTTGAAGACGAACATGCTTCGAACATATCTTCTTGGACCATATATAAATTATATTTGTTTTGAAAGTTGTGGTATACATATGGATCTATAGATCTGGTATACTGGTACAGTGTGGAGAATATGGACCTTAAGCTTTTATTGATTCTATTGAGATTGAATTTGTTATCTAGAAACATCAAAAGGTTAACTTATGGCAATTGTGACTTCAGAGAACTAGCAATAACAGCCATGTTTTTCTTTTTCTGAATTGTAGGCTTGGCAGCATGTGGATGTAGCTCATGATTGGAAATATGGGACGTCTTTCATTAGCGGCAAGTGTGATTTTAATGGGTACATATGCTTTTTTGTTTCAGCTACATACCATATTTGCTTATTTGGCATTAGTAGCGGCTCAAAAAATAAAATTTGAACCTTGGGGCCGTACGGACCCTAGTTTTTAAGGTTTTACTTCGTTTAGTTTTTAGGTTTTAACAAGTAGAGGAAAAAATTTACTTTACCTTGAAAACTTGAGTATTATTATAACTCGCTGAATCTAATATGTATGATTGCATGCCTCTTAGAAATCTTATACAGAAAATGTATCATTATACCCCACGTTTTAGGATTCTACGCAACAAAAAATAAAAAAATAATAAAAAAATAAAAACTTTTTTTACAGAAAAGTCCTTGATTTTAGAATTTGCCTTAGGTTGAGCAATAGTATGAGCTAAAATTACCATTTTACCAAGTTCCGAGCATATCAAAAACTTGGGCTTTTAAAATGCTAAGTTTTGATTTGATCCCTTGATTCTCTTCATAATTTATACGGGTTTTCAAATTTTCACATATCTAAAACTACCTTTACAAAACGCATGCATGATGAAATGTACTTGTGACATATCTATGTATGTTATTCGTTGTCTTGTCGTAAAATTTAACATTGATTAAAGTATACATATAAAAGTTTAAGTAAAAATGAACGATACAGTTTTAACAATATGTTCAAATGTTGATACCACCCATCCGTCTCTAGGCACTAGGTGCCCCCATATATGATAGTGTCTGGCACACATAACTTATGTAAGATGTTGGTTTCTTATCTTCTTCACAGGTTCCTTGAGATGATATATACACCAGTGGCCAGCAGCTAGGTTGACTATTATCCCTTCTTTCGATTTTATATATATTTAAAAAAAGAGAATTCAGTGATAAATAGAAGATGACAACAATACAAATCACAGAAGATGCTGATGTGACGAAGGGAAATCAAGACAAAAACACACCACTAGAACACGACCCAAAATAACAATTTTAGAGTTTAGACAAAAAGAAAATGACTAGCATACTTACAAGAGAAGAACATTAAAGTAGCTTCTTTTTTGGCATGTTCTAGTTATATATATAGTTAGTACTTAGTCCGCCAATATTATCTATTTAAAAAAAGGTTTTTTTTAGTAGGAGTTTGATTTGAAGCAACTTTTTTAACTTTTAACATCGAGATAAGGTTTATTTTCATTTTATTTTTCTATATCCTATTTTATAGGTAGGGTATTACTAACTACTTATTTATTTGTTCATTTTTTAGTTATTACACCTATAGGCTTGATATGCGCGACACTAGTCACGTATCTATATTTACATTTGTGTCATCCTTTACATATGAAACAGTAGAAAATACACATACTACATGAAATGGTGTCAAGTAATATTAAGTTTATACTTGTATTTTTGTTTTACCCTAATAAAAATTACATCCAAAGTATACACATACGCAACTTATACGTACACACATTATTCTATGATTTCAAAGGTTGTCCTTGATAATGTAAAGCAAAGATGACACAATACAATCAAACTTCTCCTTTGATTAACATTCAAGAATCAAAACTCAGATTTACAGAAAGATACAATGCTATGAGAGACTATTTTTTCCCTTCTTCCTTTTCTACCTATATATCATCATTAACTAACTATTAACCACCTAATTACACTTACTAAACAAAGAATAGAAGAATTACATTTCTAGTCCATGTACTTATGATACTATACTAAAACTATAGTAACTTCATTTTGACTTTATTTCATACATCACATGAAATCTATGTTTTCAAAGGTTGTCCTTAATAATGTATCGACTAAACCAACGAACCATCACAGGCATCGGTTTAGACTTTAAAGTTCTAGCGGTTTCAAATGTTTTCTTTTAACACTTTGTGAAATTTAAAGACTAAGATTGTTTGTAATAGACTTCCTTGTTATAATTTCTTATAGTTCAAATTCAATGTATATGAAAAAAAGTGTTTTTAACTCATAAGTTTGAGATTGATTCTTAATCCGATGAAACCGGTTTCAATTATGTAAAACCAAAACTGAACCTGTTTTAAAGTTGTTTCAATCGGATTGAAACCTGGTCATTCTGCTCAACTAAACCGGTTTCAACCCGAATCTGTTCTAAAAAAACGGCTTCTGGTTTTGTTGACCCAACCTAAACCTATGTTCAAAAGCGGTTTCCAACCCGGTACCAACACGAATCTGTTAAGAAAATGGTTTTGACTTTTTTTATCCGACTCTCTGAACTAGAAAGAAAAGGTTCCATCAGAGATACTACTAGCGATTGAAGAATACATGATAGAGATGATCAGGATATAGAATTATAATACGATCAGCAGACAAATTCGATGGAAAAACGATCTTGTAAACACATGTAATCATATTTTCTTTAGTAGAAATCGCAATCAGTTATATGCCATATGTCACACCCTCAAAATCCGCTAACGGGGTTTTACCGTCAGGCGTGCGACATACCAGGATCTCAGATAGCATTAGTTACACCAAACACAGTAATTACAAAACATCACATTAAGTAATTAGACTTTTAAATCAATCATGAGTGTTTCAGATTCGCGGAAGCGTTTCGAAAATAGAAATCAACAGTGAATCGTTTCAACATGTGTTTCAACCATAAGAATCAATAACGTTTAACAAAATAGTTCAGTTGAGTTGTGATGTATGCCATGAATGCATCCTAGCTGAGTTCTTAACCTTTTGCGTTTCTGTGACCTGAGAAAACATGCTAAAATGTGTCAACATAAAGTTGGTGAGTCCACAGGTTTAATCAACAAGAAATGTGTCCGAAAAGCGTTTCATATGGTTTAATCAACCAGAAATGTGTCAGAAAGCGTTTCACATGGTTTAATCAACCAGAAATGTGTCTGAAAAGCGTTTCATATGGTTTAATCAACCAGAAATGTGTCAGAAAGCGTTTCACATGGTTTAATCAACCAGAAATATGTCTGAAAAGCATTTCACATGGTTTAATCAACCAAAAATGTGTCAGAAGAGCGTTTCACATGGTTTCATCAACCAGAAATGTGTCAGAAAAGTGTTTCACATGGTTTAGTATATAAAGCATATCGATAGGTAGCGAGCCTATAAACAAGTTAGTTAGTATTTCAAACCGAAGCTGACTGTGTGTGTTTAGTGCCTTTCCACCACGTCTTACCCGACCGTGGCAATCGTTTTAGGTCAATTTAGCACCCGTTCGACCTCCAATCAAGCTAGCGCGACTAGCCCGGGCGGGGTTTGTCAGACCCAGTAGTACTACTCAAAATTACCTCGCTAATCGCGTTACTAACGGTTTGATACTGTAAGGACTTTCAAATGCGTTTCCCACTAACATAGCAGGCGATATCAATAATACTGGCAACCATAACAAAATAGTGTTTGCATGTTTTCTCCCCCAAAAATGAAAGAAAGTAAAATGGGGCCGTGAAACTCACCTCGAGTGTAGAGCAACAAGTAATTGTAAGCACAAAAGATCAGGTTTCCAATTAACCAGTGTTTCATTCAGTATATATATATATATAATTAATATCAATTATTAATTATAAATATAATAACTGTACGGTTTCGCGTCTCACGAATCGGTTCGGTGTCGATTATAAATATATATCCGTGTTATATACATTATATAATACCTAGTATTATATTCCCACGTATATATATTAAAATACAAATAATAATTTCATGATTTCAATTGTTTATAGTTTATTTTTATATAAATAAACTAATTATATCCTTTGTTAACATTTTTATATATAAATTTATTAAAATGTCACAAGAAATAATTTTACAGAAAATAATTAGATACTTTTAAAATATACAAAGTTTATAAAATTATTTTTATAATTTTGAGTAATTTTTCTGTATTTTTAAAGGCTTAAAAATGCTTTTAAAAAAATAAGTGTTGAGGGTCGGGTTTGAACCCTCGACCTCTAACACACACTGCCGCACACATACCAGTAAACCAAGGGTCATGGCCACGGTTATTCTGGTTTCCAATTTTTTTAACCCATTTAATTCCATTTCCCCCAAATCATAGAACCCTAAATCAAACTCGATCCAATTGAACCCAAATTCGAAACTGTTATCAATTATATTCATGGGGCTTTTGATCCCCATGTAATAACGAGTTTGATGGTATGTTCAATTACCTAAATGATGATGTTTTGAAGTGGAACACCTCGATGAACAGCCGCGACAGAAGTTGAATTCGAATAGTGAGCAATTGATGATGATAATCAAATTAATCACACAGGTAGCTTCTAATGGTGCTAATGATCGAAAACCCTATGTTTATTGCAAGTTATGAAGGCCGGAGGGTGGTGTTCAATAGAGTTGCAGGTCGCGGTTTAGGAGAGAATCGAATTGGATTATTTGTATGTTTTCAGATGGATTTGAGTGTATAGATAGATTAGGAATGATTATGTAGTCGATCTCGTCTGATTAATTTGAATAAAATAGAATGTTGGTGCGATTTACACTTTGTAAAGTAGCCGAAAGTTGAATGGGTCGGTTTGTGCGATCGTGAGCTGGATTTGAATCAATTAAAATGGGGTCATGTGTTTGATTTTTGTTCACGAATCGATTGGGACCGGTTTCGCAATTTATAATTGAGTTTTGAAGTGGTTTGGGGTTCGCCGGAGGACCGTCGGAGGCCTGCCAGATCCGGTGCCGGAGTTACGGGAATGGGCGGGGGTTGGTTTGGTAATTTTGAGATTTACATATTTGATCCCTGTGGTTTTCAATTTATTATTTTATGTAATAAACTTGAATTTTAAGTTTCAAAAATGACACATATACCCCCTGGATTTATTATTATTATTATCATTTGTTATTGTTATTATTATTATTATTATTATTAAAGAAAATATTAAAAAAATCCAAAAGTGTAAAATCACATAAATAATAAATTTTAAAATTTTCCAGATTGTCACATCATCCCCCTGTTACAGGAATTTTCGTCTCGAAAATTAAGAAGTACTGGCAACATTCTTGAATAGATTAGGATGCTTGCGCATCATTTCATCCTCTCGTTCCCAAGTGAATTCAGGACCACGCTTTGAGTTCCACCTAACACACACAATAGGGATCTTGCTATGTTTTAGGGTTTTGACTTCTTGATCCCTAATCTCTACTGGTTCTTCAATGAAACGAAGCTGTTCATCGATTTCCAGTTCTTCTAATGGAACTACAAATGATTCATCCGCAATACACTTTCTTTCCAAATCGTACAATCCCTTTCCAGGGAGAGACTTTGAGTCAGACGTGATCTCATTGGATTCTAGAGACCTTCGACGAATCACCTTATCCTGATGGTCTATCTTGGTTTCATGTTTTGATAACCAATTCATACGGTATTAAGTCTATGTCAAAGACATGATCTTCGTGTACTTTTGTGTAACCTCTAATTATTACCATTGGTCACTTTAACCGAGTAATAATTTCTAAGCAACTAGGGTTAATGCTAAGTTAAAGAATAATTCCAGAAGAATCAAAGCTATTATCAACCCTAGTATCAAATAGATGTGTAGCTATTGATGATAAGGTACGTACATGTAACAACATTTAGTCTTGTCGAATGTGGCTTGCTTCAGTCGTAAATGTATGACCGCGTAATGTATTACCTTGATTTATATGACCTTTATTTCCATAATTTAATTATTCTTACTTTCTAGTTATAGCCATTTCATAATTCTGATTGTTTCTAACTTGTCCTGAGGTCCTAATCGACCTAGGGCACACTTTATGGTAATGGTCGGAACTCCAACCTTCTTAATATCCCCGTTTAACACATGTTAGCTTAATCGTATTAACCAACATAGCTAGGTTCACAACATTAGCATTCTTGTCTACCTTACCGCTAGATTGCTTGTTCGACCCTCCAACTTCTTTCTAATACCCACTAGATTTTCCCTATTTGGTCTAATGTCATAAGGTATGACATCAGCTTTGTTAATTCATGGAGTTTTTCAGTATAAAGTGCACAACCTAACCCTACCATTGCACGGTTTTAGAACTACAATTCTAACTTTTGCATTTCATTCCTTAAGTAATAGTACTCAATCACCAAGGCTTTGAACTCACCTCAATAACCCTATATATAAGCATCACCGGTATTACTAAGAATGTACTTAAACCGGTTTCACGACATCCTAATTTTCCTTAGCATCATCCCAAAGAATAACGTAATGTATGTATAGAGAGTATCTTCACTCTTCTATATTTCCTGTAGTCCACTTTCATTCTAAGCATTCAATCAGTTCCTCAGTTACTGAAATACTAAGTGGAGGAATGTCTCTTAAAAGATAAAATTAATGTCATGATTGGAAATACCATGAAGGCTCTAAGTAGGACAGGACTTAAGTAATAGCAAGTGTCAGTAATGTTTTGTTACCCTTAACAAGGTCTTACTAAAATTATGATCCTAGCACCCTAGGGCATAGAATAGAAAACTTGTAATACTCATGATCGTTACCCCATGGTAAAATTAGCCAGACTTCTCATGCACGGCGAATTGCAATTACGTGTGCACCCGTAATGGTAATTTGCCTTGCATGTTCACCCTTAGCTTCACCTACCTCAAGTTAACATCATAGTATTATCCAGATTCATCAAGCACATATGTATAGAATCAGGTATAGGGACCAGAAACAGGCCTAGAGGAACATACATGTAATATTAAATCCATAGACTTAATATACTTGACCCATTTGCCTTATAAACTTGTGTATTGACCATAGTTTATCACTCATCCCAGAAATCCCCAGGTAAGCATAACTGGTCTCACAATGAGATTTATGCGATATGCTTGCCTTAGCCCGAAGGCCTTTTGCCAGGAAATCCAGAATACAGGTGTCTATGTGTCACACAAATCATGAAGAACATTTAGGTGATATCAAATGCATACAAACCCTCCCGTGACTCACAGCACAGGGATATGTTAAAGCAAAAGTTTTTAGGAAACCAAATTAAGTAAACATAGCTTAGAAATCTATGTGTGTGTAACTAATGCAAATCCAGCTATAGTGTAAAATGCAATGCAAATGAGATGCAAAGTCCATTTTAGTTCGCTATAACCTGGCTCTGATACCAATCTGTCACACCCTCAAAATCCGCTAACGGGGTTTTACCGTCAGGCGTGTGACATACCAGGATCTCAGATAGCATTAGTTACACCAAACACAGTAATTATAAAACATCACATTAAGTAATTAGACTTTTAAATCAATCATGAGTGTTTCAGATTTGCGGAAGCGTTTCGAAAATAGAAATCAACAGTGAATCGTTTCAACATGCGTTTCAACCATAAGAATCAATAACGTTTAACAAAATAGTTCAGTTGAGTTGTGATGTATGCCATGAATGCATCCTAGCTGAGTTCTTAACCTTGTGCGTTTTTGTGACCTGAGAAAACATGCTAAAATGTGTCAACATAAAGTTGGTGAGTCCACAGGTTTAATCAACAAGAAATGTGTCCGAAAAGCGTTTCATATGGTTTAATCAACCTGAAATGTGTCAGAAAGCATTTCACATGGTTTAATCAACCAGAAATGTGTCTGAAAAGCGTTTCATATGGTTTAATCAACCATAAATGTGTCAGAAAGCGTTTCACATGGTTTAATCAACCAGAAATGTGTCTGAAAAGCGTTTCACGTGGTTTAATCAACCAAAAATGTGTCAGAAGAGCGTTTCACATGGTTTCATCAACCAGAAATGTGTCAGAAAAGCGTTTCACATGGTTTAGTATATAAAGCATATCGATAGGTAGCGAGCCTATAAACAAGTTAGTTAGTGTTTCAAACCGAAGCTGACTGTGTGTGTTTAGTGCCTTTCCACCACGTCTTAACCGACCGTGGCAATCGTTTTAGGTCAATTTAGCACCCGTTCGACCTCCAATCAAGCTAGCGCGACTAGCTCGGGCGGGGTTTGTCAGACCCAGTAGTACTACTCAAAATTACCTCGCTAATCGCGTTACTAACGGTTTGATACTGTAAGGACTTTCAAATGCGTTTCCCACTAACATAGCAGACGATATCAATAATACTGGCAACCATAACAAAATAATGTTTGCATGTTTTCTCCCCCAAAAAGGAAAGAAAGTAAAATGGGGCCGTGAAACTCACCTCGAGTGTAGAGCAACAAGTAATTGTAAGCACAAAAGATCAGGTTTCCAATTAACCTGTGTTTCATTCAATATATATATATATATATAATTAATATCAATTATTAATTATAAATATAATAACTGTACGGTTTCGCGTCTCACGAATCGGTTCGGTGTCGATTATATATATATATATATCCGTGTTATATACGTTATATAATACCTAGTATTATATTCCCACGTATATATATTAAAATACAAATAATAATTTCATGATTTCAATTGTTTATAGTTTATTTTTACATAAATAAACTAATTATATCCTTTGTTAACATTTTTATATATAAATTTATTAAAATGTCACAAGAAATAATTTTACAGAAAATAATTAGATACTTTTAAAATATACAAAGTTTATAAAAATTATTTTTATAATTTTTAGTAATTTTTCTGTATTTTTAAAGGCTTAAAAAGGCTTTTAAAAAATAAGTGCTGAGGGTCGGGTTCGAACCCGCGACCTCTAACACACACTGCCGCACACATACCAGTAAACCAAGGGTCGTGGCCGCGGTTATTCTGGTTTCCAATTTGTTTTAACCCATTTAATTCCATTTCCCCCAAATCATAGAACCCTAAATCAAACTCGATCCAATTGAACCCAAATTCGAAACTGTTATCAATTATATTCATGGGGCTTTTGATCCCCATGTAATAACGAGTTTGATGGTATGTTCAATTACCTAAATGATGATGTTTTGAAGTGGAACACCTCGATGAACATCCGCGATAGAAGTTGAATTCGAATAGTGAGCAATTGATGATGATAATCAAATTAATCACACAGGTAGCTTCTAATGATGCTAATGATCGAAAACCCTATGTTTATTGCAAGTTATGAAGGCCGGAGGGTGGTGTTCAATAGAGTTGTAGGTCGTGGTTTAGGAGAGAATCGAATTGGATTATTTGTGTGTTTTCAGATGGATTTGAGTGTATAGATAGATTAGGAATGATTATATAGTCGATCTCGTCTGATTAATTTGAATAAAATGGAATGTTAGTGCGATTTACACTTTGTAAAGTAGCCGAAAGTTGAATGGGTCGGTTTATGCGATCGTGAGTTGGATTTGAATCAATTAAAATGGGGTCATGTGTTCGATTTTTGTTCACGAATCGATTGGGACCGGTTTCGCAATTTATAATTGAGTTTTGAAGTGGTTTGGGGTTCGCCGGAGGACCGCCGGAGGACCGCCGGAGGCCGGCCGGATCCGGTTCCGGAGTTACGGGAATGGGCGGGGGTCGGTTTGGTAATTTTGAGATTTACATATTTGACCCCTGTGGTTTTCAATTTATTATTTTATGTAATAAACTTGAATTTTAAGTTTCAAAAATGACACATATACCCCCTGGGCTTATTATTATTATTATCATTTGTTATTGTTGTTGTTATTATTATTATTATTATTATTATTATTATTATTATTATTATTAAAGAAAATATAAAAAAATCCAAAAGTGTAAAATCACATAAATAATAAATTTTGAATTTTTCCGGGTTGTCACACCATAGAGCCTCTTAAAGCTTGCATATACATCATTATTTCAACTCTTTTACTAGTAGAAACTCAAAAACAATAATATACAAGAAAAGCATGAAATTTAACATCACTGTGCTACATATTATCATGGTTGTTTCACCTCAATATATATTTATATGCATACAAACAGGATGATTTAAGCCATCTAGGAATTTGTATCTTTCTCCTTTATCCAGTCAATAAAGTTGCTGAGATTCTTGTGTGATCTCCCACCTTCCTGCACATCTCGCGTAATCTTTCCCTTTAAATCCATAGCTTTTGCTTTGAATGTTTTGTCACCGAGCAGGTGTTGTAGTTTACTTTTGATCTCTTCGCGTGTGATGTATCCTGCCTCGTCTTTGTCAAACCCGAGCCCATTCTTCCAGATATCACATATATAAGTTTGGTTGCTAAATTGGTCAGAAATGTATGGCCAACACAAGAAAGGGACTCCGTTTATCACACCTTCCAAAGTAGAGTTCCAACCGCAGTGGCTTAAGAAGCAGGCTACAGAAGGGTGAGCCAATACCTTTTGTTGAGGTGCCCAACTCACGATTTTCCCACGAGCGTGTGTTCTTTCAATGTATCTTTCTGGGTAGGAGACTGTAGTCTCTTTGGTCATACCGGGCCTTACAACCCATAAGAACGGTTTGTTGCTAAGTTCAAGAGCTAACGCCAGCTCTTCAAACTGTCTCTGGTCAAAGACAGTGAAGCTCCCAAATGCTATATAGATTACTGAGCATACTGGATTTTGATCAAGCCATTTTAAGCAAGTGAGGTCTTCTTGCCAGAAGTGACCCGCTTGGTCTGCAAGTCTGTTGCTTGCCAGTAGCGGCCCTATTGGCTGTAACTTGGAATAGATGTCGAATGCCGCAGGCTCCAACTCATAAGCCGAGTTGCACGTGAACCATTCTGCTAGTGTTGCAGCTTCTGCCACATCTACTGATATTTTGAAAACTGCTTTTGTGGTTTCCAAGTCACCAACAAAGGCCCATGGGAGGTTTGTAGGTTTTATAGGCGGCATCATTGGTGACAGCTGAATTGTCTGATCTTTTATAGAAATTCCTAAAGCACAAAGTTTTACAAAAATAACTCGAGTTTCTTAGAATCAAACATTGATGAAACATAGTTACACACTTACAATATCTTACCTTTGTTGTCTATGATTCCATTATCAATCAACTTAGTAATGCTCAATGCGGGAGCTAGTGAAGCAACCGATGAAGGCCAGAAGACTGCACTTTTGGTTCCAATCTTTTTTGCCACTCGAATAGCCCATGCCGCACAACCATCAGCAATAACAAAGGTGACCTTATGAACGCCTTCTTTGTTAATCGTCTCTATAAGTTCTTCCAGCTTACCAGGCATTGTTTTCATTATTGACTCGGTCAACTTACCAAGGTCACTTCTGTCTTCCCATGATTCCAACCCATCTGGGATGGAAACCATATGCATCAATTCTTTAAAACTATCTTTTTCTTTCCAGGTGCTTGTCACAAGTTTATGATTAACCTCTGTGTTTACAAATGTGACTCTGACACCTTGATCGACCAAACGTTGGCCTAGCTCCATCATAGGGATCACATGTCCTTGTGCCGGATATGGTATAGCTATAACGTGAGCCATTTCCACCTTTTGCTGTAGATCTTTTGCTCGAACTTGTAACTAGTGCACACAGTTTCTTTAATTGTTATTACACCTTTATAAACTAGCTAGAACCTTTGCCTTGTATATCCGGTTTCTCTTTTGCCTTAGCAAACTTGGTATGATACTTGATTGCTTATTGGTATCTTTTTAACCAGAAAAAACACTTAAAATAAACTCTTATTCGGCCATAGAGAATAATATGTTGCTTTTCATGTATTATAAAATGTGATTTGGTAGACAAAGAAAAAGATTTGATTGATTGATATTTCAAAGTTAGAACTTTGGCATCATCCTAAGAAAATTAAATAAATATAGCAAGGGTAATTGGAGTTAACTTCATGTTTGTCTAGGACACTCCTAAACATGTGTCATGATTCTACTATAAAATGTTTGCTTTTCTTTGGAGATTTTTGGGAGCCCTATTCTATTTTTAGATTGTTGAATCTGATAATTTGGTAATCCTCCAATGATTGATGTAAACACCATGTTAACCTGAAAAAAAACACATTTGTTTAGTTATAAAATGGTTATTTTCTTGGTGGATTTTGGGTATCCTGCTTTTGTTTTTCTTTATATCTTGATCCATTTACTTTATAAGTAGGCTTGTTTTGATCCTTTTGGAAGCATACTGGAGTTGCCAAAAGACTGCATCATCAATTATCGGAGCATCAGCTTCCATAGTAGTAGGTATTTTTATTTTGTATTTATCATCTCCGCTTAGTTCCTCTTACATCTAGTTGTGCTTGTATTTATGTAATTGTTCAGTCACTCATACCAACCAATATTATCAGTGTTGTCCACAACAAGCTCAACTCAAACGTACTTAACTATGGAGTTTTCATTTATCCACGACATATTCTCTCAAAACGTTTTGGTATTTTTTGAGGCGGACATTTCCTATGTCCCGGTATCTATCTTATAAAGAACAGAACGTTGTATAATTCACCTTAGTCTTCACATTTCAAATATTCTCTAAAGATTAGGTTAAGTTGTAGTTTTGAGTCTATTTGTTAAAGGTCGTAAATAGTTAATACAATAAACATGAAAATAAATCTCTTGACAAACAGACTATAAGTTTCTTAGAGAAGACAGGTGATGGATTTTAATTTTTAACCCATGACTTTCAAACTATTAATTTTATAATTTTAACTATAATTGTGTCCTTGGGTTACTTCCATCATTCCATGGGTTTAAATGAATTTACATATGTTTGGCGTGGTCAAACTCAATATCTCGTATTGGATCTAGATGACACTAGCTTTTTGTGTTTATTAATTGTTATATGAATCAAGATTAATGTGGATAATGTGTATGAGAAATCAGTTAAAACAATGGCGGAGCTTTAACAAATTTATTAGAGGGGCGAAAGTCACTAGCTAGACCCTATTGTCATATACGAAAGGACTCGATATGTATACAATTTTAAAAGGAAAATGTATAAACTTTCAATTCTGAGCAAAAAAAAAATAGCCCACCTCCCCCGACCCCCCCCCCCAAACAATCCTTTGAAAGCTCCGCCTATGGTTTAGAGATAAAGATTAAGTTTTTATTTGTATCAACGCATTTTAGTTAGTAGTAGTAAGTTCTTTTTATTGGTTAACATATACACTCTCTATCCTTTGAAAGCTCCGCCAATGGTTTAGAGATAAAGATTAAGTTTTTATTTGTATCAACGCATTTTAGTTAGTAGTAGTAAGTTCTTTTTATTGGTTAACATCTACTCTACTTTTAATATTTTTACGCTTAAATTTTGTATGATCCGAATCTACACACCATTTTACTATTAATATGTGCATTAAAAGAAGCTTAATATACTTGCAAGTAGTTGTAATGATATATTGTAACCTAATTATTTAATAATATTTATTTATACTTTTTGGTTCGTTTTATATAGAGTAAAATGTCATTTCCGTCCCTGACGTTTTGTTTAATTTGTCATTTCAATCCAAAAATTTTTTTTTTGAAATTTCAGTCACTGTAGTTACCAAATGTTATCATTTTCATCCACTCCACTAACTCCGTCAAAATCTCCGTTGAATATGAGGGTATTTTTGGCTTTTTCAACACTCTAATTATACAATTAAAAGAGTTAAGTTCGGTTTTCCTCCCTAAGGTTTGACCAAAATAACTATTTTCCTCCAGAAATTAGAAACATTAGTTTACCTTCAAAAATTTCATAACTTGTTTAAAATTTCAGTCCAAAACTTTCATTACTTGTTTCAATTTAAATCCAAAATAATGAAGCTTTTTGATTAAAATTGAAACAAGTTATGAAACTTTTAGAGGTAAATTGATGTTTCTAATCTTTTGGAGGTGAATAGATACTTTTGTCAAACCTTGGAGAGCAAAATTGAAATTAACTCTAAAACAAATTATTCAATTAAAACAAAAAAAAATATAAAGTGACTGGTGAGACCGGAAGTTTCGATTTAAAAGCTTCAATTAACTCTAACTCATGTTGTTCGATTGAGGTCTGTCGTGAGCTTTCAATTAACCTTCACATTTTATTTTGACGTGTACTTTTATCCGATTAAGGTCTGCTGTGGGATTGAGGCATGCTGTTGTGACGCTTTGTTTGATTGAAGTCTGCTATTGTCGTGTTTGTTTGAATGTGACAACAACAAACCTTAATGAAACAAAATGTGTCAATAGTACATCTCAATCGAACAATGGTTCACGTTCGAACAAACCATGAAGATCAATTAAAATCTCATAGCAGACCTTAATCGAACAACATGACTTAGCGTTAATCAAAACTTGTAAATTGAAGCGTCAGGTCTCACTAGTCGCTTCTTATTTTTCTTTTAATTTTAATTTAATATTAATTGATTAATTTGTTTTAATTGGATAATTAGGGTGTTGAAAAAGACTAAAATACCCTCATATTTAATGGAGATCTTAACAAAGTTAGTGGAGTGGTTAAAATGGCAACATTTGATAAAATAGAGTGACTGAATGACAAAAAAAGTTTTTAGATTGAAATGATAAATTTAACAAAACATTAGGGATGAAAATAATATTTTACTCTTTTATATAAAAGTACATAGAAATAGAACTATTTCAGCTTGATTTATAAAAGCTTCTTTTAAAAGAAAAAACAATTTCAGTTCTCACATCAAAGAAGTTCTTTTTCCACTATAAACTTATTTCTAAGAAACGATTACATTATAAAATAGTTAAGAGTGTTGTTAAACGTATATCTTTCCTTTCACACATTTGGTGAGTAAAACTATCATTAAAGTATATCATAGCCAATATAGTAAATAACTGTTAATGCATATCAAATGATGGTAACTAATGCAAGGTCGTCGCATTAGGTTGACTAAGGTGTTGTTTGTTTTTTCTGCAGAAAAATGTCTGCAGTTTACGGACCACATCTTCAGACATCTGCAGCAGAAGAGGTGGACCAAACGTCTGCGGTCTGCAAGAAAAATACTGTTTGTTTTTTTAACATCTATAGACTGCTAAAATATTCTGTAATTAAAGTAAACCTATTTTTTAAACTTTAAAAAGTACTTTAATATTAAAATATAAATAAAAGTCATACATATACATTAAAATATAAATAAAAGTCATACAACACGCAATAATATTCATAAAACCATACAGGTACATTTTTAAATCATTTATTCGATATTTTGCATTAACTGCTCAGCAATTTCATCTCATAACTGAGTCATATATTCCTGATCAGATGCGGTATCATTGTCTTCAACATCATTTTCATCAGCATCAACATGCACATGATGATTTTCAAAGGACACATTGGGTTGATCGTATTGTGTAAAAAAATCATCGTTGAAACCTTCTTTCCTTATAAAATTATGTAGCGCGAAACATGCAATGGTAATGTTCCTTTGTGTAACCAACGGAAATGCGGCCATCCTCTTTAATATAGGAAATCATGCTTTCAAGACTCCAAATGAACGCTCAATAACGTTTTGTAGTTTTGCATGTCCATGGTTAAATTTTTCTTTATTGGTCAATGCACGGCTTCTACAAAAATCTCTAAGCCAATACCTAACGTTACGATATGGAGCCATAAATCCTTACATGTGTGCATAAGCGGCATCACAAAGATAATATTTATCTGTAAAAATATATAAATAATTAGAAAATTAAAGTAATATACAAATATTTAACAAACAACTAAAAATATCTGGTGGTGGTAACGAGAATGGAGCATTTGTATCTGATAAAGTCTCTGTAATATTCTAGAATCATGTGTAACCCCTTCCCAGCACATCACAATGAATGTAAAAATCATGTTAAAGTCATAAATTGCTAATACGTTTTGGTAACAATCCCCTTTTCTTCTACCTCTATATAAATCTTGTTTGCTAGCAGAGACAATATGTATCAAAATTCTATCAAGTGCACCCACCGCTCCCTTAAAAATCCATCGTAATCTTTTGTTACGTCCCAAAATATTTGGATTTGGATTAAAAGAAGTTGGTACTATCATATCTCTGGCAAAAATCATCATTTTATCCAACACTTCATAAAAAAATTTATGAATTGTTTGCTTTGAATGTTAAAATCTACGCTTGATAACCACGTATCATTTATTATGACCAATTATTGTAACATCTCGCAGATTCGTTACGTACTAGTTACCTTTCTGTTATCTTATAAGGACCTTTTATGTCAATAATCAAACCGTAAGAATTATTTTTGTATTTTCTGGCATCTTCAAAGTTAGGGCTAATTTTTAATAAACCCTAACTTGTCCTAAATAGAAATAATCAATTATTAAATAAGTATTAATTATATCAAGATAATAAATATTTACAAATATATATATATATATATATATATATATATATATATATATATAATAAAAAAATGAGATAAATTTTGAAACTTAACGGAGAGTTAGTCCTGTTAACTTTTCCTTCATAAAAACTTAACAAAAGTGGGGAAAACTAACTGACAAGGGTCATTTCTATCAAAATGAAAACTTAAACTAAAATCATGAGGGGTCAAACTTGCCAAACTTGAAAACCATCTTCTTTTCCCCTTCTCTTTCCCGATCGCCGACACCCATCCCCTTGCTCCAGCCATGGCTCCGGCCAACCCCAATCTCGGCCGAAACAACACTACCAAGCCTTCTAAATCATCCTAAAACGTTTCCCCATGAGTTCTACACCTTCCCCAACCGAAATCCGGGTCTAAAACATGCTTAAACTATCAAACCCGTAACCCAAATTATGCATTTAAACTTAACATTGAATTCGATTAAAAACAACGAAACTAATCAAATTGATTGAACCAAAATCGTTAGACAACAACATCAAACGTCAGGAATCAAACATTTTGAGAAATAATCAACATTTAATCCTACTTTAATCTCAACTTTAATCTTATTGAAACCAAAACTCGTTCGATCCAAATCCAATGCAATATCATACAATAAACATGCGCAAAACATTCATATACACTTCCTCAACCTTTCTAAACCAACAATTTCACCAAGACAACACATAAAACCGCGCCCCTTCACCCCAAAAACCCGACCAAACGGGCTATCGGTTTTCCATCAAAACAACACTGATTCTCGAAATTAGTTGAGCGGCTTGGATTCTCGTCATCCTCTGAAGCTTTACGACAAGTCAATTTGATCGTATATCTCCAGAATCTTCGGATTCAGATTTTGGCCAAGTCGCGTTCTTCCTCATCGATTTCCTATCAATTTGTGTCTAAAACAGATAATTGAACCAACCTTTGTATTCGTTTTGATTCGTAGAATAAAAGCCCTAATGTTAATTTCACTTTCGATTTCGTTTCATGGTTCCATCGGTATCAAATCAAATTCTAGGGTTCTTGTTCCAATTTGGGGATCTTTGAAATTATAGGTTATAAGTTTTTACTATGGAATTAAAACAAGACATGGACGCCTAGCCTGCTAGTTAAAACATTCTGGTACCGACCTACATTTTTTTTTAAAAAGGTTTTTTTTATGTTCTTAAATTATAGAAAATTACAAAAGGATGTTCTACTAAAATACAATCGTTTTAATGGATGGAACATTTTCAGAAATTATTTATTAATTTCTTGAAAATAACTCAATAACCATAAAGTGTATTTTAGACAATTTTAATGATTTTGAATGTATGAAATGTTTATAAAACTTATTACAAGATTTAATATTTTATAAATCAATTTATATTTTTTAATCAATATTTTATAATCTTTCAAACAGATAAATATTTGATTAATTATTTTGATTTCTACGTTAATGATTAATTGTTTAAAATTAATTATTTTATCTAATATATTAAACAATTAATTATTAAACTTAATTATTTGCACATATTATTATCAAAACAAATTCTTATACTCTTTTTCATGTATTATTAACTTTATAATCCTTTTATCCGTTATAAACTTTATGAATCGTTTCAAACCATTTTAAATTACTATTTTTATAAATCATTTAAACAAATAATTAATTATTCAATCTACTATTTTGATCAAGATGATTAGAAGTAATGTGAATTTGCTTACTTTCATATATTTTAATATTTCAACTTTATATAATTTTTCCTCAATTTAATATTCTTTTATTATTCTAGAATTTATTTATTTTCAAGTTATAAATCAAACATAACATTTTAAAAGCTAGTTGTTAGATTTCCAAATTCTTGAAAGAACCCTAGTTAATGATTATTTTCCATGATCTTTAAGTCATCGTTATTCTAAGTTAAGACGTCATTTTTAGGTTAACTGTAAGGTAAACCGTTGGTGTCTATTCCTGTAGCCTTATTTAGAGCACATCTTATTATCAGGTGAACTTTTCTATACCCCTTTTATATATTTTACACTTTTGGAGTGAAACATGTTAAACTTATGATAAATGCACTTGTAAACTTGTTTGAATCTTGTAAACACTTGGGCAATTGTGACATCTCGTAATTTTATTAATTAAAAAGTTAACTTTGTTAAGTTTTAAAAGGACCTTTTATGTCAATTTTGAAACTTTGGGGACTTATTATGCTTGATAATTAATTTGATGGTTAACAAATTAATTTAATAAATAATAATAACATTATAAGTGTTATAATGTTTACTTATTATTATAAAACTCAACTTAAAGTGATAATAATCTTAAAAATAATTGTTATTATAATAATAATAACGATATTATTATTACTATTATTGGTAATAATATTAATAATATTAATATTAATAAAAATAACATTAACAACAATAATGTCAATGATAATAATATTAATAATAATAAAGTTTTATAACTTAAACTTGTAAATAATAACTTTTTACATAAAATAACAACATTTTAAACTTCAGAGACTAAACTGTAAATTAATTAAAACTAAAATAAAACTTTAAAACTCAAGTGATAATCTTTGGAAACCTCAGGGACCATTTGTGTAAACCTCCAAAAACCCAACCCCCTCCCTCTCTCTCCCCGATTTTTCGGTCACCGACCGGCCACCCTCCGGCCGAGCTCCGGTGACCACCAAACACCCATTATTACACGTTTTAAAAATACCAATCGAACCGTAGTAGAACCTCAAACTCGAACACATGGTTTAATTGAGCATTCAACTCAGTTACAATGGTACTCGAACTCGAAACCGAAACAACCATCGACTTCTAACCGATTAACGTGCAAACCTTAATGGTAATCAAATTAATCAAATGGAAACGTTCGTATAATCAATGCAAAGTTGAATGTGTGGTTTAATTCAAGTTAAACAGCCGATTAATCCTATGATCATAACCGAAACAAACGAATTGAAGATGAAACCTGTTCGGCTCATTAACACACAAATCATAGCTATTTAACAGAGGGCAAAGATGCCCTTCGATCCCTTTCAACTCTCTGTAACCTCTATTTCTCTAAAACTTCACACAAAAATCGATTTCATACTCCCTGTTCATCGCATGAAGAACCGAAGTTGAACCAGGTTAGATCACTTCAATTCGTGCACAATCGGGTAATGTTAACACACCCACACACTCGTTTTTATCTGGGGAATGAAAGCCCCAACATTAATTTGGTTAAAAACATCAATCGGGTGTTCAATTTGATCCTTAAACATTCTAGGGTTCTTAGTGAAGGGGGGGTTTGCTAATCTGAGGTTATAAGGAATTGGAACCAAAGTAAACCGCGGCTGAGAGCCTTGGTTCACCGGTTTCGTGCTACCTTGCTAACCTTGAGGTCCCGGGTTCGACCCCGGGGACCCTCCCTATTTTTTTAATGGTCTTTCCAACCTTTAAAAAATTGTAAAAAAATCTAAAAAATTATGAAAATCAATTTTATAGTTTTTCTTTATTTTAGAAGTTAATTAATTATATCTGTAAAATAATATTCTTGTAAAATCCTTGTTGTTTTATTATTTTTAAATGTTATAACTAAATATATTTACAAACTTATTAGATTATTTAATAAAATAATTTTATTAAATAGTTTGGACAAATAATATATTTAGTTTATTATCTTATAAAATAGTTTTTAAACATTATTATAATATCAAATCATTGCATGTTCAATGATATTTTTAGATTAATTTCTTGCTTTAATTTATTTGTTTCAAATAATAAATAATGAATCATTGGTCCAATTGTTTTAAAAGTCATAATCATTTTTAATGTTTATATAACTTTTATATTTAAATGGTTGTTTTTTTCTTAATAATTACATAGTTTTATATAAGATGGACTTGAAGTCATAATTCGAGAAATTGTTATTGGACACTATATTATCTTTAATTAAAGATTAATTTTGATAATTGTAGAAATTATATATCTTATAATATCATAAAATGTTTACAAATATTAATCCTTATAAAATATACCTCGACTAATGGTTTAAAATAATATTTTGTTATTAATCAATATGTTATTCTAATTATTCTAAGATAACCATAAAGATTTAATTACATATTGAACTTTAACATTAATATATTTAAATTTATTTCTAAAACACTTAATCACCTATATAATTCCTTCTAATGAAATCAAAATGTAAATAATTACTTTGTAAACTTACTACTTATCAAAACCTCTTAATTCTATCAAAACCCTAATTCTTATTTGAACATTAATCTTACTTTTAACCTTAATCTATGTTTAGGGCCTTGTATTGGATACTTTGGATTATCTTGTAATCTTTATTATCATCTTGAAATGCTTATATCCATGTGAGTTTTCCTTGTCCCCCTTTTTATAATTTCACACTTATTTGGGGTGAAATGTGATGCTTATTCTACTTACACTTATAAACTTTTGAGACTTGTAATGCACATGCAATTCATCTTATTATTTTTCATGGTTATTTGTGTGTTGTAAGTGTTTATATGAGATACATAGTTTGTTTACAATCATTAACTATTGCTAGCCTGGCGACGTCTTAGATCTTTGGGCCTGACAAGCCTATTTGGTGCTAAAGTCGATGTATTGCCGACTCCTAGGAGCCGTATGCTTGTGCACTAGGGAACCAAATACACTTAGCCAATCTTATATACTTGTAATGAAGTCGAGGTTTGGTTGTAACGATATGTGTTCTGTAACCTTACTAGCTTATAACCTATGACATGAATTGCTACTTGTAATCTTTTCATATTATGTATGAAAACCATGGAAACTCACCAACTATTTATAGTTGACCTTTTATTTTTATCATGTTTCAGGAAAACCCCCAAGTTTGAAGTGAACTTATGTTGCTGGCATAATCTAGGACTTGGACCTAGTTAATAAAATCAATTGATTATAATGTGTTATGTCATATTTAAACTTATTTCATTATTGAGACTTATGCTTGTAATGTACCTTTTAAACTTATGAATAATATATATTTAGATTTAATAATAGCGTTATGTGGCTGTGAACAATCGTAACCCTCACATCTCGACGATTCCGCCGTCAAGGTTGGGGTGTGACAGATTGGTATCAGAGCCCATAACTATAGGGATTTAGGTTATTAGAAATGGTGACCTAGACTATAGCTTATGCATGAACCTTATAGCATAATATATATATATATATATATATATATATATATATATATTCTTGTAGACACATATATGGTTTGCATGCTACATAATGCTATGTCTTCTTATGTGCAACTTGATACCTTAGCATAGGATTGCCTTATGTATGCTTAAAACTTAGTTACTTGTCTCCCTAAACTTATCTTTGACTCTTTGACTCTCCCCGACGATTGAAACTTCTAAACTTATTTTCGACGACATGTGAAATCTACACTTATTATCGTGGGTTTAATTCCTTAGACTCTATGTCTAATCTATGAAAATCTCATCAAGGTTTTGATTTCATGAACCTAAAAAATTTGTGTGACACATAGACACCTGTATTCTGGATTTCCTGGCAAAAGGCTTTCGGGCTAAGGCAAGCATATCGTATAAATCTCATTGCGAGACCAGTTATGCTTACCTGGGGATTTCTGGGATGAGTGATAAACTATGGTCAACATACATAAGTCTCTAAGGCAAGTGGGTCAATTTACCTTGACGTGTCAACGATTCCAGATGGTAATGCGTTACCAAATGGAACCATCCTCTTTGTATCTTAAAAATCTTTGATTCCTTGAGCTGGTTTCTTCTCATTCTTATCATACATAATGTTCCTGTGATATTGAACTCGACTTACCTTTCATTTCCTACGTTTAAACATCGTTACACACTAGGCGTTTCATGTAGCTATTTCTATACCTTGATCAACGTGTACATGACTCTTGTTATACCCAAAGATATTGGGAATCTAAACCGAATGGTCTTTACAACTTTAAATCATTACTTATGGTTTTCAAATTCCCTTAAAAATGTGTCCCATAACTAAAGACATGCAATGTTGTAAGCTGGAATTACTATATCTTGGGATACTTTGTCTAGGCAAAGTGTAACTAGTGATCTGATTCGACCATCAAATCCGGTTACTTGACTTGAAATCCTTGAGATAAGTGACCACTTATAAGTACACGTGTCTTCAATAAGGTTATGGTTGACCTCATAATTTGAGTTCATGTATTTCTTTTCAATTGTGAATCGAATGTTCACATCTCATTGTGGTGTTGAATAATTCTTGTCATTGATTTAGTCTATCTGATTTAAACCATTCAAGATTTGAATACCATCATTACTAATCCTGTTACCTCGAACTTTGACCTTAAATTTTGTAAGCATGATTTTCCTTTTGGTTACATTGATGTAACTTGAAATTTTCTGAATTTCTAAGTGATATTCTTTTCCTTTCATTGTTAAGTCGAACATTGAACCGTCTGCGCCGTGGGAGATGTAAGAGTTTGTAAGTCAATCTATGACTAAGAACACTCATACTTCCTAAACAATTCTAACTCATCAAAACAGTGGTGATTCCCTTACTTTGATGGTTCTCTATTCGTTTCGATAAATGGTTTCCAATTGTGTGTTTTATGAAATTTCATCCTCTGGATTAAGGCAATTTCCTCATCCTGAGGATTGACTTCAATTATTTCCATTGGAACTTGCACTTCATAAATGACATGATCTCACCAAAATAGGATTGAAACCCGTACTTTGGTGACAAATGTTAATCTTTGATTGTTTTCTTGTTATTATGAAGCTCAATCATTAAGATAGGCGTAAATTCCATACCTTGATGATAATTTCATTTTTATGGATTGTATTTTCTCAAATGAAACGACCTCGTCAAAGTAGGAGTGAATTCTGGATTTTGATGAAGAAGTTCATCCTGTTATATTTTGTTTTTTGTAAAACTTCATCGTTAAGATAGAAGTGATTTCCCTTACCTTAATGGTGAGTTACCTCGTCTTATTTCTTTGGTCCTTAACAATGAGCTGGGATCGAACTTTTTGATTGGTAAGTTAGTGGTCATACCTTGGGAATACACCATCAAGTTAGGAATGAAAATGTAAGGCCCGGTTCTCGGGACGCTCACAGTTGGTCATTCACAGCATAAAACATTACATATTATAAATTTAAGCAGCGGAATAATTTAACAAAAGCCATTCCTTTCATTATAAACACTGTTGCCAAGCAATACACCTTAGTTTAATTAGGTTACAAAAGAATGGTTTAACTACATTACAAAACAACAGTGATATCTATGGAGAATGAATGTCAGTCTTGCCCCGCCGAATTGCCATCCCCCGCGTGCCATCCTCAACAACGTTTTACCTGCCAACTGGAAAATACATAAAAGTCAGCGTTGCTGAGTGAGTTCTAGTTTTATAATTAAAATACTTTACTTTTTCAAATCATACTATACTTCGTACATGCCCACATATTATACGTACATGTAGATAATATCATTATTATCTTTCATTGTGTTCGTTAGCTTTCGTTCATTCATCGTAACTCATTATCATTCATTTATTATCTAGATCCCCTCAGGCTTTACCCTCTTCATGGCACACAACCACGATTACTGAGGTCGAATGACGAGGATCCTGTTTTGTACTTTATTATGATATTTTGTTCGTGAGCATACATCCTACATACATACAGATAATAATCATTATTATTATCCTCATCATTCGTTCAATTCATACTTTTTCCATTACTCTGTTGCAACACATGGTTGCTCACCTCAGTGGCAATCTCACGATTGCCTGCTAACCGAGTCTGTTGCAACACAAAGTTGCTCACCCCATTGTCAATCTCAAGGATTGACCCTGTGTGCATCCTTCGGGGTAGCTAACCCGCATCACAATTGAGCTAACACCTGCTAGGGGTGTGCACCTCCATACATGTGCTTGCAAGACTTCTGTTCATTCGTTTTCATTCCACATTCCTTTATCATTAATCTTTCACTTTATTAATGATAATAACTTCTGTTTTGATCGTGATCATACCACATAGAGTCATACAGTATTATTATTAATAATTAGATAATAATAATAATAATAACTCTAATCATAACAATACCATTAATAGGTGTAACACCCCGAAAAGTCAAAACGAGTCATTAAGGATAAGTGGGCCTAACTAATGGAGATTTAATAAAAGAAGGAAAAGGATTATGGGCTAAGTGGGATTCATGGGCAAGATTAAGGCCCATAACCAGCCCTTAACCTGCCCAAGACACCACCATCTTCTCCATTCCAACCCTAACAAAAAAAATTCATAGAGAGAGAAAGTAGAGAGACAAAGTGCAAGAAACTCAAGATTTGGAGCTTCTAAGGTCAAGGAATTGGAGATCTGGGCGTTTGGGCATCAAATCTTAAGAAAAGAGCCACAAATCCAGATAAGAATCAACCTCTAAACCCTTCTGTAGATCAAACCCGGATTCTAGGGTTTTGGGTTTTGAAAAGTTGCAAAGAATCGCATAAAGGTCACATTTTTACGTATGAAAACATGTATAAAGCTTAGATTTAGCCTCATGGATGATAAACTAAGAGGTTGGACGTAAAAAGTTATGATTTTGGGTTAAAAACGGACTGGTTCGTGATTTTTATGCGATCTGCGAAACTGTATATGCATCCAGCGAACTTGCATAATCATCCAGCGAAATTAAGAGCAGTTCCAGCGAAATCACAGTTTCGCTGGGCGAAACTACAGTTTCGCTGGGCGAAACTACAGTTTCGTTCGGGCGAAACTGTGGACCTATAAACATTGCGAAACTAGGAAATTCCAATGAAAGTTGGGCGCTCATGGCAGCGAAACTGTCCAGCGAAACTGGCAGAAGTGCTGTCCAGCGAAACTGGTAGCGAAACTGCCAGCGAAACTGGCAGCGAAACTACCAGCGAAACTATCAGCGAATTTATGAAGAAAATGACGTTTTTGTGTATTAACTTTCGTGCAACTAGAGTGTTCAGACTATAGCTTAAGTAACATAGAATTTAAGCTATTTGGATAAGTTCAGGTGAGTTCTAGATCCCCTTATTTAAACGTTTTTCCATGTTTTTGGGGCTATTATGCATAGTAAACCTAAGGTTTTCAAGATAAGGATTTCAAGGTGTTTTAACAAGAAAAATACATTTTTCTAAAGTAAAATATGACATTTAAATAGCTCAAAATAATTTTCGGGCGCGCTGACCTGGCAGCCCGGCCCCAGCCAGGGGCGTTGCCCTTGGACCCACTAGGGGCTGCAGCCCCTAGGACCCCGCTGTCAAGGGCTGCCACCCCCGAACCCCCGCTGTCCCGCGGAGGGTCGATTACGTGTTATGATGACTAGTACTTGGTATGTTGTGTACTTAATAAGTTACGTATTATATATTAAGTGAAAGATAATATTAATGAGAAGTGGAACTTAACGAATGTTACCCCCGGGCCCGTATGATGATGAAAAGTGTTGCAAGCACTATGATAGACTTCACTTATGTGAGACTGATGTATGATAATGGATCTGTATTCATGAGCAGGCTATGTGCCTTGCAGTGTGGATCAACTGTCGGGGGTTAGCTACCGTTTTCATGTGTACCGACAGGGATTGGCATTTGTTGTCAATTAACATGGAGCTCTTGCTTTGTGCAATCTCGTTTATGTTAAAGTGGTAGATATTAATGAATGAAAGATAATGAACATGCCTATTATGATGAAATGTATGTATTACGTATGCATGGTCATTATATGAAAGACAAAGTTATATTTACTATTTACTTTAAACTAGAACTCACTCAGCAAAGCTGACTTTTATGCATAATAGTTGGCAGGTAAGTGCTGATGCTGAGGATGGCACCGTGGAGCTACTTGGAAATTTACGGATGGCATTTCTGTTTATGAAACTTTATTTGTAATTTTAAGAACAAGTATTGTGTTTTGTTTACAAATAAGAGACAAATGTATGGGCATGACATGTTTTCTACATTTTAAATGAATGTCTAATTAATTCCGCTATAATGTTTTGTTATTAAACTGATTTTATGCTATGAATTGCCAACTGTGAGGCTTCCCGGTAACGGGGCCTTACAATAAGGGTCATAATGTCAATCAAACATAATCATATGCATTTAGTGAACCATAGTCAATATTAGTCCAAAACCCTAAATGCACAGACTCCCACGAAAATTCTGTATTTAATTCTAAGTGTTGGGCGCATGAGGACTATTTGGGCGCATGAGCCCTGTCTGGGCGTATTACCACTGTGCAGGCGTCCCACCCCAACACAGCAGTTTACTACTTAGGCGTATGAGCACTACTTAGGCTCATTAACCTATACTTAGTTTTCTAAGTCATAACTTCGGGCGCAAGAGTACTGTTTAGGCATATTATCTTATACTTAATTTTCTAGGTTATAATTTCAGGCGTATGAGTACTATTTAGGCTCATTTCCATGTAAGTTTCTAAGCCCTAATTTCAGGCTCATGGGTACTGTTTAGGCATATTACCCCGTACTTCGTTTTTCTAAGTCATATTTCAGGCGCATGAGTACTGTTGGGGAGCATAAGCCCCAACACTTAAGTTTTTGTCAAAATCCTGGGAGTATAAGGACTATTCAGGCATATGAGCCTTGTATAGGCATATTAGCAACCTGCTGATCATGTTTTTAAGTCGTTTCCAGTCCCAAACATTATATCACTTAGTTCTAAACATTCACATACTATTCTAAGCATGAACTTAACATAATCATAACAATATATTTTCCCAAGACATACCCCACCCACATACACATGCACATGAACATACGGGTATAATACCCAACCTCATAAAAACATACATACATGTATTTTCCAGTCCCAAAATTATATGAAAACATATAAAAAGGGGTTCTAGAAACTCACCTTTGTTGTTCTTCAAGTTTACACTCTTCACCCGAACTTCTTCCAACAGTTCTAACACCTATAAATCTTCTAAACACACATTCGAACACATATAAACGCACATAAGCATATAACCGAGGCTAAGGCTAGCCAAGAACAACTTAATTTCACGAATTCTTACCTTGAATTCGAATCCTGCTTGAATCTCCTTCTCAAACCCGAAGCTTTTTCTTCTTTCTCTCTCTAAAAGTCGAATGAGGAGTGTTGTACAGAACAAATGGGCGGCCATACCACTTTTTTCACCAACTTTTACCAACTTTTTCCCCTTTTTACCCTTTTGACCCCTCAACTTTGGGTTGACTTCCATTTCTTCCTTTTATTTCTCTTTTATCTTCCTATTTATTTCTTTAAAATACTCGGTGTTACAAGTCCACCCCCCTTATATAGGTTTCGTCTCCGAAACCTGTTATTCCCTAAATAGGTATGGGTAATGTTGTCTCATCTCCTCTTCAGTCTCCCACGTAGACTCGGATCCCTTCCTGTGCTTCCATTGTACACGCACAAGAGGAACCACTTTATTCCTTAACCTTTTCTTTACGATCAATGATTGCCACTGGTTGCTCTACGTAATTGAGCCGTTTGTCTACTTCAATGTCCTCCAGCGGAACAATCATATCTTCATCAGCTAAGCACTTTCTCATATGAGATACATGGAATGTGGGATGAATTCCATTTAACTCATCTGGCAGTTCAAGTCGATAGGCTACCTCTCCTACTCGTGCAATGATTCGGAAATGTCCTATATATCTTGGGCATAGCTTACCTCGTTTCCTGAATTGGATGATCCTTTTCCAAGGTGAGACCTTTAACATGACTCGGTCTCCAACCTTGAACTCTATTGGTCTTTGCCTCTTGTCAGCATACGACTTTTGTCTATCTTTCACCGCCTTCATGAAGGCTTTGATCTTTTCCAATTTCTCAGTCGTAGCTTCGATCACCTCAACACCTCCTAACTCCTTCTGCCCAATGTCTCCCCAACACACGGGCGTCCTACATCTCCTACCGTATAGCATCTCGTAGGGCGGCATGCCAATACTGGCATGATAACTGTTGTTGTACGAGAATTCTGCTAACGGCAAGTGATCATCCCAACTTCCTCCAAATCGATCACGCATGCTCGAAGCATATCCTCAAGCGTTTGTATCGTCCTCTCAGACTGACCGTCCGTCTGAGGATGATATGCGGTACTAATGTGTAGCCTCGTCCCCATTGCATCATGGAATCTCCTCCAAATCTTCAATGTGAACCGGGTGTCACGATCCGACACGATAGACACCGGCATGCCATGACGGCTACGATTTCCTTGATGAACAGATCCGCTAATCTTTCGGATGAATACGTCTCGCGGATCGGTAGGAAGTGGGCACTCTTCGTTAGTCGGTCGACAATCACCCAAATAGTATCGCATCCCCTTGATGTGCGAGGTAGCTTAGTAATGAAGTCCATGGTGATATGCTTCCACTTCCATTCGGGTATATCCAACGGTTGGATTTTCCCGTACGGTTTCTGGTGTTCCGCCTTCACTTGGAGACAAGTAAGGCACTTACTCACGTACTCCACTACGTCGCGTTTCATACCCGGCCGCCAATAATCTTTCTTCATATCGTGATACATCTTAGTAGCACCGGGATGAATGGAGTATCGAGTCTTATGGGCCTCGTCTATGATCTTCCCACGTAGATCCCCGTATCAAGGAATTCACATTCGCCCGAATCGGGTCTTAACATCAAGAGTGTTCTCGCCCAATTCCGTAACTAGACCTCTCATCCTTTCGGAGTTAAGACGATCTTCTTTCAAAGCCTCGTCTTGGAACTCCTTAATCTGTGTCATCACATCGGAGGTCATAATCAGCTGATAAGCCTTCACCCGGATTGACTCGGGCCTTTCTTTTTGGCTAAGGGCATCTGCCACCACGTTGGCCTTGCCCGGATGGTAATGGATTTCGCAATCATAATCCTTTATGAGCTCCAACCATCGCCTCTGCCTCATGTTTAGATCTTTCTGTTCGAAGAGTACTTCAAGCTTTTGTGGTCGGTGAAGATGGTGCACTTTGTCCCGTATAGATAGTGTCGCCAAATCTTCAACGCAAAAACCACCGTAGCTAGTTCTAGATCGTGCGTGGGATAGTTGACTTCGTGGGTTTTCAGTTGTCGAGATGCATAAGCTATTACCCTTCCACGTTGCAATAACATGCAACCTAGCCCAGAATAAGATGCATCCGAATAAACCACTAAGTCGTCATTTCCTTCGGGCAATGTCAAGACAGGAGCTTGTGTTAGTCTCATCTTCAACTCCTTAAAAGCATCCTCCTGTTCTCGACCCCACACGAACTTCACGTCCTTGCGAGCCAACTTGGTCAAAGGCGAGGCTATCTTGGAGAAGTCTTGAATAAATCTCCTGTAGTAGCCCGCCAATCCCAAGAAGCTACAAATCTTGGATGGCGTCTTTGGTGACTTCCATTGCATCACAACTTCAACATTTGCTGGTCCACCATGATTCCCTCCGCATTTACCACGTGACCCAGAAATTGCACCTCGCGTAGCCAGAATGCACTTCTCCCTTCTCAAGGTTTCCAAAACTTCCCGAATGTGACCGGCATGCTCTTCTTCACTCCTTGAATAAGTCAGGATATCATCGATGAACACAATCACTGATTTATCTAGCATTGGCCGGCACACTCTATTCATCAAATCCATAAAAGCAGCTGACGCGTTGGTTAAACCAAAGGACATAACAAGAAACTCGTAGTGTCCATAACGCGTACAAAAAGCTGTTTTAGGAATATCCTGCTCCTTTACTTTCAACTGATGGTAGCCAGATCGAAGATCTATCCTCGAGAACCAACTGGCACCTTGGAGCTGATCAAACAAGTCGTAAATCCTCGGTAACGGATACCGATTTTTTATCGTCAACTTATTCAACTCACGGTAGTCGATACACATTCTCATGCTACCGTCCTTCTTCTTTACGAACAAGACCGGAGCACCCCAAGGAGAGATACTCGGTCTGATGAAACCTTATCAAGCAATTCTTGCAGTTGCTCCATTAACTCCTTCATCTCAGTCGGAGCTAATCGATACGGTGCCTTAGCGACAGGTTGGGCACCGGTATCAAGTAAATTTGAAATTCGATTTCACGATCCGGTGGCACACCCGATAGGTCCTCTGGAAACATTGGGAAAGTCACACACAACCGGCATATCGGACAATTGTGGTGTTGACGTGTCCACATCCTTCACGTAGGCTAGATAAGCACTACATCCACGTCTCATGCACTTTCCCGCCACCGCCATCGAAATTACTTTTGGAATCGTCATAACCCGATCGCCATATATTATCACTGGACTTCCGTCAGGCGCCGTCAGTCTAATCATTTTCTTACGACATACGATATTCGCTTTATGGGTTGCTAACCAATCCATCCCTAGTACTACATCAAATCCACCTAGGGGCATCACATGTAACTTAGCAGCAAACCTATGACCTTCTAACTCTATGGCACAGTCCTCTATCATATTCGTAACCCTAGTGGACTTACCAATAGCAGTCTCTACATCAAAGGGCTCATCAATGCATTTACTACTAAGAGGTAGTTTAGCACAGAAATTGGCAGAAATAAAACTCCTACTAGCACCAGAATCAAATAACACAGAAGCAAGAGTTTGATCTACTAGAAACGTACCTGACACGACATCGGGGTCCGTCCTAGCCTCCTCCCTGGTCATGGTGAAAGCTCTGGCACTTGCCTTCTGCCCTTCAGTCCCAGCCGTCTTCTTTGCCCCGGAACTCTCCGCCCTCTGCTTCTTGCAATCCCTACTCATATGGCCCTCTCCGTCGTAGTTGTAGCACCTCAACAGTCTACAGTCCCTGAGATGTGGCCCGGCTTTCCACATTTAAAGCACACGTTGAGCCCCATCCTGCACTCTCCCGTATGCTCCTTCCCACACTTGTCACATCTCTTGGGTCCCGAGCTTGATGACCCCGCCCTACAGTCATCCATCCTCATTGCAGGATCGATTATGGGTGGTTTTTCTCTCAACTCACTGTGAACAACACTCAGTAAGTAGTCTATGAAGAGTTGATCACAATATAACAAGTAACAAGCAGTAAGAAAATTAACACAGCAAGTAAATTTTCAAGGTACTTTTATATATTACTTCTCAACTCAAAGGATTACAAGACTCTTGGACTCAAATCGCTTGTCTAAAGAGTTACAAGGAGAAGATATATATAATACTACCTACAGCCGGATATACTTTGATACCAGCTAGACACCTCTAACCTTACCTCTATACTACAAGACTCTAGGTGAGGTCTTTCAGACATTTTGCCTGAGAGTTGGTAGTCAGGACATGTCCCTGACTTACCTTTTGTCACCAACTAAAGTTGGTAACATGTACTATCATAAAAGGTGAACAGTAGAATAAAGTATGGTCAACAACATGGCTCTTTAGGAAGATGCCATGCTGTATCAGAGGTTTGCAGCGGACTGACAGGGACCATACTTTTATCTGCTGGACATACCATGTCTTCCGAAGGATAAAGTGCTTCGGAAGTATAACTTCTTCCGAAGGCACTTATTCTTCGGAAGACTGCTTCTTCCGAAGCTTGGAGTCTTCTTTGTCTTCGGAAGCAGACTTTGTCTTCAGCTCTTTCATCAGACTTTGTCTTCGGAAGCTGACTTTGTCTTCAGCTCTTTCATCAGACTTTGTCTTCGGAAGCTGACTTTGTCTTCAGCTCTTTCATCAGACTTTGTCTTCGAAAGCTGACTTTGTCTTCAGCTCTTTCAGTAGATATCTTCAGCTGTTGTTCCTCAGACTCTCGGAAGATCTCTTTCTTGGCTTCGGAAGCCCTTCAATGTAGCACCAAAAGTGACTATGAAGTGGTTTTGGTTGCACCAGCCTTATCATGATCCAACAAACTCCCCCTAGGCTGATGCTACCAAAACTTCACTTCTCTCTTCTTCTCAAAGCTCTCAGCACCAAGGAAAGTAAGTGTTTATCAGTGTCTTCATTCTTTCCTGCTGTGGTGCTGAGAATCTTGTGCAGATCCTTGGTGGACAGAACCTCTACTCTGTCACCTTGGATTATGTGTACCCTCTGTTGTGGCCCTCTGAAAAGAGTTAGTTGATGGGAAGTATAGTCATATTCCCATCGAACTATTGGTTCCAATTCAGGACCTTCCACCATCTGTAGAAAGGCTGTGCCTTTGGTGGTTGGTCTTTCCTTGTCTTCCACTCCTTTCAACTTCAACTCTTCTTCAATCTTGGCTCTTCTACTTCGTTCAGCCAAGTGGAGACCGCTGATATGGTTTCTGATGTGTGCAGCAGTCTTAGAGTTGGAGGGATTGGAGAATGGCTTCTCTGCAAGCTCAGCAAGATCAAATCTACTGAGATGCAGTAGAGAAGTGGCATTAAGCCTGTTGGTTTCACCATTCTCCCTTTCCACAACAAAGTTGTGAGAAGGTTCATCGAACCTCCACTGGATTATAGCATTTCTAGGTCCAGGAGATTGACCAGAAATCCTGTCCTCTTTCCTGGTATCCAGCAGAGTCACCAGTCTCCTTCTTAGTCTCTTCTCCTCAGCATTGAGGATATCGGAGTTGAGACCAAGAAGTCTTGCAGCCTGGCCCAAAGTGTCTCTGGGCAACTCAAGAAATTGGCCTAGGGATGAAGAGTGGTTGATGTTGAGCTCTCCCTCACAGGAGATCTGCTCAAAGTAGTGCAGTTGATGAGCCTCGTCTTGAACTCCTTTATTTCCTCAAAGGAGAGGTTGAGGAGGCTGAGGGGATGGTCTTGGTTTTTGTTGGGTAGGCTTAGGTTTAGTGGTTTTGGGTTGTGTCTTGGGTTTTAGGATGGGTAGTTTGGGTGGTTGAGGTGATGTGGTAGGTTTGGGTAGAGTTGTGGGTTGAGGGTGAAGGTTTCATCAGTGGGTTCGGTTTTGATGGAAAAGGGATTGGTTCTGGTGTGGGTTGTGGCTGTGGTTGAATGGCTGGGGTTGAGACCGTTCCCTGTACCCTCCTGTACATCTCCCTTCTCTTCCCCAGACGGATGTCAGCTTTGATTTCACTGACTATCCGTTGGAGTGTCCTTTCGGACATAGGTCCCACCTGCCTACCAGAGAAGCCATGAGCCAGGAGATAGTCCTTCATCCAGGCTTTGTCATTGGACTTCTTGGTGGCAGTGACCTCCTTCTCTTCCTCCCTCCTCTTCCTCTCCCTTAACTTCACCCTAGCAGCTCTCTTCCTTTCCTTCTCCATTTGATCCTGCTCTTTGTTGTGGAGCAGCAGGATCATGTCATCATCATGAGGAGACAGTTCAGGATGACTGAAGCCTCTTGAGAGTAGGAATTTAATCCTGTCCTCTCTCAGCTTCAGGGCTGCTTCTCTTCTTTCTTCTTCTTCCCTCTCCAAGGTCAACCTGGCTTGTTCTTCTTGCTTTAGCCTGGTTGACCTCTCCAAAGACACCAACTCCTCTAATGGTAGCAGGAGTATCTCCTCATTGGCAGCTCCTAGACTGATGAGCTGGTCAATGAGTGCTGTTCTTCTCCTTTGGTTGATTTCTTCCTGATTGACTGCAGCTGCCTTAGAACTAGCAGCTAGCAGCTTTTCAGTAGGAAACCTACCTTTCTTTTGGAGCTTCTCATCCTCTCCTCCTCCTGAAGCTCTTCCGCAGTCAATTTTCTTTTTCCTTTGTCTTTGGTGGTGCTTGACTGTGGTGGTTCTTGGATGGAGGGTTGTGATTGAGAGAGAAGTTCAGCTGGTGTTTGGGTTGGAGGAATGTCAGAAATGTCCTCCCTGCTCACCTCAGATGCTATTTCAGCAATAACATCTGTGATGGTCAGTTCCTCGGACATCTGAAATAAGCCTTCCACAGCTTCTATTTCGGCCTCGGAAGACTTTTCTTGTTCTTCCGAGGCTTCCATGTAAGCTTCGGAAGCTTCAGCTAGAGCTTCGGAAGATGAGACTGCTGCAGGTTCTGTCCCAACTGTTTCAGTTGCTGGCCATCAGTCCCCATTTCCCCTTCGAAGCTAATCTCAGGTTCCATGTGGACCTTAGTTGACCAACTTCTTCCACAGTGGTAGAAGGTGCAGTCAGTCTTTGAAGCTCCTCAGCCCAAAGTATATAAGTGTGGTGTCGGGGCTGGGCTGTTAGGGATGATCTCAATACAAACTTTGTGAAAAGTCTGTAGAGATCTTGAAGCATCTTTGAGTCAATCTCTAGAAAGGATTGAGATGACTCAGGTAGTGTGATGAGTTGGGAAGAAACGAATTTGGTCTGTGGTTCCTCAGTGTTTGTCTCTGAACTTTCTCCCCCTTTTTGGTAGCATCATCTTGAGAGCTAGATGAGCTAGAGGAAGAAGTCATTGAGACCTGAATTGGTACATGCCTAACAGACCTCTCCGTCTGTTTCTCAGCTAGTTTAGCCTTGAGGTTTTAATCTCAAGTTGCTGAGTGGCAGTCCTTGATTCTAAGATCCTCACCTGTGATTCCAGGTTGGAGACCTTAGAAAGCAAGTACTGAAGTGTTAGTTGCATACTTCCCTCATCTTCATGAGAAGAATCATGGGGAGATGAGATAACATACCTAGTATGCTCACTCTCACCACCAGATGTGGCTTCTTGGCACCCTGGTTTCCTTTGCTCAGAGTCATCTCTTTCAGAGATGTCAATGGCAAAGTTGCCGTAGACTCAGTCCTAATTATGTTACCACTGTCCTGAGAGCTCAATGAGAGACTCTGAGTAGTGGCAGCTGAGTCTACATGAGTCCCCTCCACATCAGTGGGACTCACCTCAGTAATTGGCTTCTGATGGGGGCTAGAGACAAGGGATCCCTCTTGGCTCTGTTGATCTTTAGAGGGTGTTGTAGATCAACTTCATGGCCATGGAGAGATGTAATCTCTTCATCAGTGCGGAGTAAAAGGTCAGTGAAAGAGAGGGTGGTTAGTCCTACTGACCCGGGACCTAGATCAATGTCTACAGGCATTGAGCCTATGGTGGGGCTGTCCCTAGAAGGCTGCACAGGGAGTGTAGAGACTCACCCTGTGGGCTTAAGGCTTGGGGTTCGGGCTCAGGGGTTTGAGACTGAGGAGGCTCAAAACCCACATTGAGGTCAATTTGGGAGGATGGTGTGACCTCGGACTGAGTGGGAGCCCATGATTCCACTCTAGCCCTTTGGGTGTGAACAGGAGGAGCTTGTTCAATCAGAGTAGATTGAACAAGGGTTCGTTTTGGACGTCTCTGTATGTAGCTTGATGGTTAAAGAAGGTTTTGGCATTGTGGTGGATGTTGCTGGTGTGGGTTCATCACCTGTGGGGATAACAGGATGTCACCAGGAGCTATGCGCTCAGTCATCTCTGGAGGTAGTGGAGGTACCTTCCAGTGAAGTTGGCGGACATCTTCTTCAGTATCTTGAAGATGGTAGGTTTCACTTGTGGAACAGTAAGAGCACTGCGCAGACAAGCTGCTCGTTCCATCTCACAGTTGATTATGTGTTGAATAAATCGGGGATACATGAAGAATGTATCCTGCTCAGATTTGCCGATAAGGTTGGTCAACACAAATCGTGAGTAGTTGAAGCGAAGACCTCTCACCAACCCATGAACTAGGCATCCTAGTTCATATGGGATTTGATCCCAACCCCTGATTTGTTGGAGAGGCAATGCAGGATAATGTGCAGCAGGAACTTCCAATGGTAAAGAAATTAAACTTGTACACGGTTGATCTGCTGACATCTCCTCCATATCCCATGAGGATATAAGTGCCTTCCAAGTCTTCTTTGGGGAACTCAGTAGGAGCCCATCATCATGAAGCTCGAGATGCTCCCTGATGAGCTGTTCAGTGATGACCAACTCTTGGCCACAAATGCGGGTTCTCAGGACTCGAACCCCATTCACAACTGCAGTTTGACCGTTGCTCCAGAATTCGGACATGTGTTGGAGTATACGGTGGGTTAACTGTTAGTGCAGTGAGGTATGTGGATTCGGCAAGAAAGGTGATGATTTGGGTGAAGTCGCATCCCTTGACGAATCAAGTAATGCGACTTGGTTGTGCTGAGGGTTTTTCGCCATTGAAGAAAAGGTAAGCTTGAAATTGGGTGAAATTGAAGGTTTGACAGTGAAGGAATAGTTAGGGCTGTAAAGTGGTAAAAGAAGATGAAATTGATCAGTCAAGATTATTTAAAAGGGGTGAATTGTGGTAGTGTCGGAATGGTAACTGTTTGGGGTACTACTGTGGGTGGTATGGTGGTTACGGTGGAGAAATGTAGTGGCGGTTTGGTTACTGTGGGTGGTATGGTGGTTTACGGTGGAGAAATGATAGTGGCGGCAAGGATAATTTTAAATAATCTGACCATCATGGACAAAATCTTTACTTTTTACAGAGTGGGGCCCAAAAGATATCCGTTACATATAAAACCTTTACTTCCGAGGGTAAAACATTTCCGAAGGTAATTTCTTCCGAAGGCAATTTCTCTTCCGAAGCACGATATTGCTTCCGAAGGTAAAATTGTCCTTTGAAGGCACTTTATCTTCCGAAGCAAGGCATTGCTTCCGAAGGTAAAGTTGTCTTTCCGAATGGAGAGTTGTATAAGTTTCGGAAGTAGATCTGATGTAGATCAATCGCTTCTTCCGAGACCAAAAACTCTTCCGAGAAGAAAATTTCATTGAGGAATTTGGCTTCGGAAGATATTCAAGAATCTTCCGAGAGTTAATTCCTCTTCGGAAGGAATTTACACTTGAATAATTTAAAGATCTTTTGTAACAGGGCTTAAATTGTATTGACACAAGACTTTACATATTAAAAAGTTTTCAAAAGAGGTAGTTATTCAATGTTTATCATCCCAATTGCTGATATGAGATACTTAAATCTTTGTTCATCAAATGCCTTTGTGAACAAATCAGCATATTGTTCATTTGAGTCAACTTTGATTAACTTTATCAGCTGTTTCTCATGAATATCTCTAATGAAATGATACCTGATATCAATGTGCTTTGTCTTGGAGTGCTTCACCGGATTCTCAGTAATGGAGATAGCACTGTTGTTGTCAATATGGATAGGAGTAGTCATGAAGTTGAATCCATAGTCTAACATCTGATTTTGAATCCATAGCAGTTGAGCACAGCAGCTAGCAGCAGCAATGTATTCAGCTTCAGCAGTTGATGTAGAGACACAGGATTGTTTCTTGCATTGCCATGAGATAATCCTTCCACCAAGAAATTGACATCCTCCTGATGTTGATTTCTTGTCAATGTGCAGCCAGCAGCACCATAGTCACTGTCAGAGTATCCATAGAGATTGAAATCACTATTTCTTGGATACCAGAGAAGTTTAGGTGCTCCTTTGAGGTATCTGAGGATCCTCTTTGCAGCAGCTAGGTGAGACACCTTTGGAGCAGCCTGATATCTGCACAAATGCATGTGGCAAACATGATATCTGGTCTACTAGCAGTGAGATACATCAGAGAACCAATGATTGCTCTATACTGATGTTGATCAGTATCCTCCCCCTCAAGGTCAGGGCAAAGATTATGGTTTCTGGGTATGGGTGTCTTGGCTGTTTACAATCCTTCATTTCAAATCTATCTAAGATGTCTGAGACATACTTAGATTGACTTATGAAGAACCCTTCCTTCATCTGTTTCACCTGAATTCCAAGGAAAAAGTCCATTTTTCCCATGGAACTCATCTCAAACTTCTGCTTCATTATGCTTTCAAAGTCCTTGCACATTTGGTCGTTTGAAGAACCAAATATGATGTCATCAACGTAGACTTGTACAAGCAAAATGTCTTCTCCACTCTTTCTGATGAAAAGAGTCTATCGATGGTACCTCTAGTGTATCCATTCTTCAGGAGAAACTGAGACAAGGTCTCATACCACAGCCTAGGTGCTTGGTGCAGCCATATAGAGCTTTATCCAGTTTGCACACGTAGTGGGGTGCTGTGGGTCTTCAAATCCTGGAGGTTGACATACATAGATTTCCCTATCTATATCCCCATATAGAAAAGCACACTTGACATCAAGTTGGTAGACTGTGAAGTTCTTGGATGCAGCATAAGCAAGGAAGATCCTAACTGCCTCAAGTCTTGCAACAGGTGCAAAGACATCAGTATAATCGATTCCTTCCTCCTGGTGTATCCTTGAACTACTAGTCTTGCCTTGTTCTTGATAATCAAGCCTCTATCATCTTTCTTGTTCCTGAATACCCATTTAGTGCCTATGGGTACTTGACCAGATGGTAGTGGGCATAGATTCCAGACCTTTTGTCTTCTGAATTGAAGCAGCTCCTGCATCGATTCAACCCAACTACTATCCTTTAAGGCATCTTCTACCTTCTTTGGTTCCATCTGAGACAAGAAGCATGAGTACAAGCAGACATTCCCATGATGAGTTTGTCCTCTTGTTCTCACACCCTCAGAGACATTCCCTATGATGTTCTCAGTTGGATGAGTGTTGTGAATCCTAAGACGAGGAATCACTTCCAGTTGCAGAGATAAGTCTAGGTTAGACATATTCTGATCAGGAACTGGATCACTCTGTCCAACTGCTGTTTCAAAGTCATTCAATGAGGACTGATTGAATGATTGAGAAACATCATCAATGGTTGTTGTGAATAGGATTAACAGTTGCCTGTTCCTTCAGAATACTACTTCCCTCAACCTGGTGTTGTAATGGATCACCTGAAGAACTTTGAGGTTGATCAAGTGATTCACTTGTTGAAGCTTCATTATTCCTGGAGATAGTTACACTATCAGATCTGTGAATGGTTGAAGCTTGTTGCCTTTCAGCTCTTGGAGAATTTGGAAGAGGTCTGGGAAGCTCAAATAGTTGACTTGCATCAGCATCAGCATCAACATTCTCTTGAGCACCTGTTCCAGCTGAAACATTCTCACAAGATGGTTTAGAATAGTTTGGAAACAATTCTAAATCAAAGATATACTCAGGTCCATCCCCCTAACACAAGGAGTGTGCTCATTAACAACTATATTGGATGATTCCTCAAATTGTTGATTCTTGATATTGTATACTCTGTAAGCTTTAGAGCTAGAAGAGTATCCAATAAAGATAGCATCATCCGACTTCTCAGCAAACTTTGCTAAGTTGTCCTTTGTGTTAAGTATGGTACACCTGCAGCCAAAGGACCTTAGAAAGCCAATGAACGGTGGCCTCTTGTTCCATAACTCATAAGGGGTTTTTCCATGGGGCTTAACTACAAGAACCCTGTTCTGCACATAGCATGCAGTGCTGACTGCCTCTGCCAGAATGTTAGAGGCAGCTTTGAATCAGCTAACATGGTCCGAGCAGCCTCAATAAGTGTCCTGTTCCTCCTCTCAGCAACACCGTTTTGTTGAGGAGTTCTGGGAGCACTGTATTGTCTGGCAATCCCTTTTGAGTCACAGAATGAGTCAAGAACGAAGTTCTTAAACTCAGTCCCTTGATCACTTCTAATGATCTTAACCTTGTGATCAATTTGATTTTCTATTTTAAGAATAAAAGATTTTAAAGTT